>NW_024121210.1:39947227-40433237 GCF_016745375.1 Pimephales promelas | reverse complement strand
ATCCATCCAGCAACGTAGTGCCAGCTTGCCTTTTCTCTATGCAGACACAAAACCAAGTCCACAAAGCCCTTATAATCTTGGAATATCAAGGTACTTTTCTCAAACGATACCGGCACACTCATCAACCACAGTATTACCTCAGTCACACAGTCAATCTCCAGTTCACCTGCCATCAGGGTCATTACCTCAGGCTCAAAAGCCCTTGTCTCGTCCAGCATCCGTCCCGGTTACTGAGCGTCATGTAGCACCACATGTGCCACGTCCAGGGTCTGCACCAGCAGGTATGATACATCAGTCAAATGTTAATCAACAACCTGGTGATCTTCAGCAGACATTCCAGCCACAAGTTCAGTTGTTCGGACAACAAAGCGTACCTCCAATGATATCCATGTCTACGGTGTACCGAACTGTAACCGATAACCAGTCAGTTTATTCACTTCCTATGACCTCTGTGCAGAGCAATACTGTAAATCCCAATTATGTGCAACCACAGATTACACAGTCATTACCAGCATTTGCTCCCTCACAGACTCCGATGTTTCAGTACTCAGAACCTCCCCCACGGCAATCTGTGTATTACTCAGATCCATACACACAGGGCTATCGGCCTAACAGACCCCCAGACACACGACTTCAGCAACAGCCATACTCTGCACCGTTATCTTCTACTGTACACCCAGCAGTTCAAGTTCCAGCATGGTGGATATGGCTATCGCATCCGCTTATGGAATTCCTAAGCCTAAGCTCATTAATTTCACCACGGGGAAGGAGAGTGATTTCGCTCTGTTAAAAAAGGGACTTGATGGCATTCTCGGCCCACATCTTCATTTGACAGAGGACTATAAATTTCAAGTGTTACTTGACCATCTCAAATTGCCAGCTGCCTTTCAAATAGCAAAGAGATACATGTATGATCCCATGCCTTATACTCGAGCCATGCAAGCTTTGCAGCATCGCTATGGGCAGCCCCGACAACTGGTACAGGGAGAAATTGCTAACATTCTCCATACACCTCCACTGAGATCAGGGGATGCTCAAGGCTTTGAGGACTTTGCTTTATCAGTTAACACTTTGGTTGGTCTCCTCAATACTTTGGAAGGGTCTTCCAAGACTGAACTTATGTGTGGTTCACATGTCGATAGATTGCTCACCAAGCTGACATCATCTCATAGAGATAGCTTCGTTGAATACTGCATGGCAAAGGGCATTCTCCAGAATGGCACTGACAGAACCTATACGCTTCCTGAGTTCGCAGAATGGCTAGAGAAAAAATCACAAGCGCTTCAGATATCAAGGAGAGCAGCTGAGATCTACAGTTCAGACAAACCTCGCTCTGAAAATAGAGAACAAAAACCTTCAAAGCCACCAAAGGTACAATCCACAATTTACTATGGCATGGATCATGCCAACGAGAAGCCTTCTGCCTCCTCTACATCATCTCTCCAGACAAAGGTAAAGAAACGTGAAAGCTTTAAGCCGTACTGCCCCTTCTGCAAATGTCAACAGCATTACCTCAATTCCTGTCCTGAATTTGGCAAATTAAGTGTTGCACAAATAACAACATGGATAAAGGACAGCAACAAATGCTGGAGGTGTGGTAGAGGACATGAGCCTTCACAATGCACCCTGAAAAAGCCATGTTCCAAGTGCGGTGAACAACATTTGTCAGTTCTCCATGACGTCGCATCCAACATCAATAAGAGCATCCTTACTGTGAATACAGTACCCCGCACAATTTACCTTGATCAAGTTACTCATTCTGGTCGAGTCATGTTGAAAGTGGTTCAAGTCAAACTCCATAGCAAAGGGAGAATAATGGACACGTATGCCATTCTAGATGACGGGTCTGAAAGGACCATAATTCTTCCCACAGCAGTGCATTACCTTGATCTGGATAAGTCAGATGAGTCACTTTCCCTCAGAACAATTAGACAAGAGGTAGTAGAGATCCAAGGTGCATCAGTCTCATTTGAAGTGTCTGCCTCTGTGAATCCGAGCATACGTCACAAGATACACACTGCCTTTACATCACAAGAGCTGAACATTGCCAAGCAATCCTGCCCTATAGAGACTCTAAAGCACAAGTTTGCACATCTGAGAGATGTTCCTATTCTACCGTTCAAAGAGGTACAGCCCATGCTCCTTATCGGTTCTGATTACCCGCAACTCATCACACCGATAACTCCAGTACTAATGGGCCCATTAGGCAGTCCTGTGGCAGTTAATACACATTTGGGCTGGGCCATCCAGGGTCCAACTACATTCCTGGACCAACCATTGGATACTACCTGTTTGAACATCTCGCTGTTACATGCTCCTACACAAGATCTGTCTTATCATGTCGAAAAGTTATGGCAAGTAGACATACTTCCCTTTCAGCCCATGAAAGACATCACACGATCCAAGCAAGATAGAGATGCTCTTCAGATGCTGGAAACAAGAACGAAGAGAGTAGAAGTAGATGGAGTCTCTCGCTACGCAACTCCTCTTCTTCGCAAAGGTAGTGCAAAGGTCTTGCATGCAGGTCCCGAATCAGTCATGGCTCTTTTAAGGGCCACTGAACGCCGTTTGAACCAAAACTCAGAGCTAGCAGACATCTACAATAAAGAAATCCACAAACTGGAGCAAGCAGGATATGCAATAAAAATCACTCCCGAAGAGGCTAAAGGTACGAAGGAGTCATGGTTTATTCCCCACCACCTTGTGCAACACAACAATAAAGCTAGGGTTGTGTTCAACTGTTCTTATCAGTTCCGCCAAGCTTCACTGAATGATCAGTTACTTCCAGGACCTACGTTGGGTTCATCTTTATTGGGAGTTCTCCTCAGATTCCGACAATATCCTGTGGCCATCAGTGGTGACATTCGTTCAATGTTTCACCAAGTGCGCCTACTTCCAGAGGATCAGCCATTGCTGCGCTTCTTGTGGAGAGATATGGAAAAGGAGAGGAGTCCTGACATCTATGAGTGGCGAGTTCTGCCATTTGGAACCACATCTAGTCCATGTTGTGCAATCTATGCCCTACAGCGTCATGCCCTGGACCACCGCGACAGCAATGAAGAGGTAGCAGAATCAGTATTGAAATCCTTCTATGTGGATAACTGTTTGCAGTCCCTTCCCACAACCTATGAAGCCAAACAGCTAATAGACAAAATGAGAGCTGTACTATCAGCTGGGGGATTTGAAATAAGACAATGGGCCAGCAACTACCCAGAGGTAATTGCTCATCTACCAACTGAGGCACGATCGGAAAGCTGTGAGTTATGGTTGACCGTAGACAAGACAGACCCACAAGAATCGACACTCGGGCTCTCTTGGCACTGTCTTTCTGACAAGCTTGGCTATCGAAACCGGCCACTATCAACAGAGGAGCCTACCATGCGCAATATTTATAGAGTGCTGGCTTCACAATATGACCCTCTTGGGTACATTTTGCCTTATACCACCCGGGCAAAAATCCTTGTTCAAGCTCTTTGGATAAATAAAAGAGGCTGGGATGACTGCATTGAAAATGAGATGCTCAACAAATGGCAGGAGTGGACCAATGAACTGCAGTATCTTCCTTTGGTAAACATTCCGAGGTGCTATTTCCCAATTTGTCCAGAACCTGACAACGACAAGATAGAGCTACACATATTCTGTGATGCCTCTGAACGGGCTTACGGTTCAGTGGCATATCTGCGTCTACAGAATAAGGAGGGAGGAATTCATACCTCATTTGTTATGGCCAGATCCCGTGTTGCACCAAAAAAGCAGCTATCAATGCCCAGACTGGAACTGTGTGGTGCCCTTACCGGAGCCCAACTGGCTAAACTCCTATCAACCGAAATTACTCTACCCATTCATAACACTGTTCTCTGGACAGACTCCACCACAGTTCTCACTTGGATCAAATCTGAATCCTGTCAGTACAAGGTGTTCGTCGGCACGCGGATTGCTGAAATACAGGAGTTGACCAGTTCAGAGAACTGGAGATATGTGAACTCCGAACTAAACCCTGCTGATGATATTACAAGAGGGAAATCTCTTAAAGATCTATCTCATGTTTGTCAGTGGACTCAGGGCCCTCGGTTCCTACAAGAGTCAACAGAAACTTGGCCAACGCAGCCTTTCTTACACTCATCAGATGAGAATGAGCTAAGAAAGTCCCTTTTCTGTGCTCATGTTGCTGTATTTCAATCCTCCCTACCCGATCCAGAGCAACACGCAACATGGGCAGACTTAGTCCAAGCTACCTACCAGTCTGTACATGGGACAGTCGCACCCGCTATGTCAGCTTCACAGCGCATTGATACTGAACTGCTTCTTCTGAGACAAGCCCAGCAGGATAGTTTCCCTGATGAAGTCCATGCACTGCAGAATGCTAAAGTTATACGCGCCAACAGTAGGTTAAGTACTCTGTCACCTGAATATGATCAAACCATGGGATTAATTCGGGTAGGAGGTCGCCTTCGCAAAGCTGAGAAACTTGAGATTGATACTTTACATCCTATTGTACTGGCACCTGATCACCCCATCACCAAACTCATAATACAAGATTACGACAACCGACTACTTCATCCTGGTCCCGAACGTGTTTTCGCAGAGGTACGAAGAACTTACTGGATAATCCGAGGCAGGCAAGCTATAAAGAAATATCAACACCAATGCCGAGACTGCAGGCAATGGCGTAGTAACCCAGTTAACCCCAAAATGGCTGATCTTCCTGCTGCTCGTCTACGGTTATACCAACCTCCTTTCTGGTCAACTGGAGTTGATTGCTTCGGACCATTTACAGTGAAGATAGGCAGAAGACATGAAAAACGCTGGGGATAATTTTCAAGTGTCTCACTACGAGGTGTATCCACTTAGACCTTTTGCATCATATGGACACTGACTCCTTTCTTATGGCGTTACGTCGTTTCATTGCACGACGAGGCAAACCCTTTGAATTAATATCAGACCAGGGCACAAATTTCAGAGGTGGAAATCGAGAACTCCAAGAAAGTTTCTCTGCACTTGAGCCAGCAATCAAAGAGAAACTAAGTGAACAGAGTATTTCATTTCAGTTTAATCCTCCATATGCACCTCATTTCGGTGGAGCCTGGGAGCGTGAAATTCGCTCCGTGAAATCCTGTCTTCAAGTAGTACTTAAAGACCAGATTGTATCTGACGAAGTACTGTTAACTGTTTTGATTGAAGTGGAGGGAATACTAAATTCTAAACCACTTGGTTATGTATCATCGGAGATATCAGATGCAGACCCAGTTACTCCAAATCTCTTGCTCATGGGGCGGCGGGATGCCTCCCTCCCTCAAGTGGTTTATGGCACAAGAGAATTGCTTGGAAAGAGAAAATGGCGACATAGTCAAGTCATAGCTGACCATTTCTGGAAACAGTTCATTCAGAATTACTTGCCAAGTCTACAACCCCGTGCGAAGTGGCTGAAATCTACACCAAATATATCGGTGGGGCAAGTAGTTATGGTTATGGACTCTCAACTGCCTAGAGCCCTCTGGCCAGTAGGCAGAGTAAGCCAAGTTGTTCCCAGCAGTGATGGAACAATAAGAGTGGCGGAAGTAACTGTTGGCAACCGCGTTTACAGTCGCCCTGTGTCTAAACTTATAGTGCTACCAGAGATGCCCACGGATACCAACGGCACATAACTTCAAAGAACAGGGATCCTTATTTGATTTCTAATTTGCTGCACAAATTAGGGGGCGGCTGTATAAAATCCCTGTCGAACTCTTAATTTGAATTAATCTGTGACATCGCTTGTGGGCGGAGTCGGGACATGTACAAACTAGTTCATATCTGCGGCTGTAACGAGACATCGTTGTTTGTTTGGATGTGTGTGTGTTCTTGACAAAGTAAGTTTCCAATAGTGAATGTGTATGTGTATAAGTAGACGCATGTATGTTTATTCAATGCTATATTGTTGTTTGTGGTTATTTATGCACATGCTAGTTTAAGAAGAGTTTCGATTAACAGACATGCACAAATATACGGTCTCACTCGGTGTTTACTGCAAATGCATATATTAACCATGCTGATCTTGATCGCTGAAATATATGTGTGATGTTATTTAGTATTCTATTTACAGTTTGAGAGGGCTGTTCTAAGTAATTTATCACTAGTAGGCCCATTTGAATTGGTTTAGCACCAAATCTTGTGACCCTGTTCTATTACTGGAGCAAGAGCTCCGCCTAGTGGTTGTTTACTTACATTTAATACTGCAATTCCCAAAGTTAATATTGCTTTATTATGGCAATATACCAGCATTGTAGTTAAATATTTTATGTTTATTTGATTTATTCATTGTTATTCATTTATTTCAGAAACCACACTCATGAACCTACATGTAAACGAACTACTTGTGGAGTTATTGGAATAAATCAATGCTTGGGAACTGAAGCTGTCATGAACTTATTTGCTTACAAACTTTCTGATCGAGGTTGAGGATGATATGTTGAAAAACCAGTCCGTTAATGTACATATCTTTAACAAAATACCTAGGGGTCTGGTTCACTCTCCTTCCAGACCCACATCAATCAGCTTCAAGCTAAAATCAAATCTAGGATTGGATTTTTATTTCGTAATAAAGCCTCCTTTACTTTTCCAGCCAAACCTGCCTTTGTGAAAATGACTATTCTTCCAATTATTGATTTCGGTGATATCATTTACAGAATCGCTTCAAATTCTCTCCTTAGGAAACTAGATGTTGTATACCATAGTGTTATCCGTTTTGTCACCAATGCTCCATATAACACTCACCATTGCAACCTTTACAGTTTAATCGGCTGGCCTTCATTACATACCCGGCGTCAAAAACATTGGTATCTTTTTATCTATAAATGCTTACTGTGTAAACCCCCACCCTATCTACAAACATTAATTTCGAGAGCAATCCCCACTATGAACCTTCATTCTAGCAGGTATCACTTTGGTGGCTACTAAAGCTCGTACTTCGTTTGGACGCCTCTCCTTCCAGTTCTCTGCTGCCAATGACTGCAATACACTTCAAAAATCTTTGAAACTTGAATCCACTGTCCCACTAATCACTTTTAAATCATTGTTATCAAATCTACTGTCGGACCATTGTACATGCTAACCTGATCTGTGCACTTGATCTACGGATCTGTATTAATCTTCTATGTTAATTGTGTACTACTTTGTCTTTAATTTTATGTGTAACTTATGTTTTTGTACCTCGACGCTTTTTTGGCCAGGTCGCCATTGTAAATGAGAATGTGTTCTCAATGTGCTCACCTGGTTAAATAAAGGTTTATTATTATTATTAAAAGTTTCAGTGAATGTGCATGTGTATAAGTAGACGCATGTATGTTTATTCAATGCTATATTGTTGTTTGTGGTGATATTTATGCACATGCTATTTTAAGAAGTAATTTATCATTAGTAGGCACTAGGCACATTTGAATTTGTTCAGCACCAAATTGTGACCCTGTTATATTCTGGAGCAAGAGCTCCGCCTAGTGGTCATTTGCTTACTTTCATTTAATACTGCAATTCCCAAAGTTAGTATTGCTTTATTATGGCAATATACCAGCATTGTAGTTAAATATTTTACGTTTATTTAATTTATTCATTGTTATTAATTTATTTCAGAAACCACACTCATGAACCTACATGTAAACGAACTACTTGTGGAGTTATTGGAATAAATCAATGCTTGGGAACTGAAGCTGTCATGAACTTATTTGCTTACAAACCTTCTGATCGAGGTTGAGGATGATATGTTGAAAAACCAGTCCGTTAATATACATACATCTTTAACACATGTATAATAGTGATGATGATCATGATGATGTGATGTGAAGTACCATTCATTCACCTCAATAATTGCATGAAATTTGTAATATTCTTCTTCTTATTATGATTTGTGTTAATGACGCTTATTGTTATTTAGAAGAAGGATGTCGTTATTATTATTTGTATTATTATTATTATCATTTAAAAGAAGAAGAATGTATTTTTTTTTTTTAATTTTGTCAGTCTGAACTATTTTTTGGTCATTGAAAGCCTTTCATTACCGAGCCGAATCCGCGCGCACCTGCCGGGGATAACTCAACGTCAGGGTAGCAGTAGCACACAGGCTCGAGTCGCAACTGAAGAAATACAAATGCTTACAAATCAAATGCTTTGGTAAAGCCACACAAATTAAACATTGAAGTCCACGTTGCACAAAAATAAACACTTAAGTTTATAATTACTATGTTGTTGTTTTTTTTTACAGTGGGTCATAATATATCATATCTTTTAAATTGTCTGTGCGTTTTTTTAGGAATATTTCCAGGCATTGCGTACACCTTTCAAAGGTACGCACATCTTCTAAAATCAGGCGGTGAGAGGAGTGTAAGGATAATATTACGCCAACATATCCACCCGTTTCTACTCAAGATTGATAAATGAGGGCCTTTTTGTGCGTATCTGCTGAGCATTGCAGAAAATAATTGACCAAAAGGGGAATGTTTTGCACCACTCTGGCTCCAAGACATTGTACATTCCTTTATACATTTATGTATTACTTTTTGCAGTTATGACCTGAACCAGCAAATCAAAGTCTTCAGATTAACTGGAATGCTTCAGTGGCGTTTTAGGACCGAAGCTGCTCATCTCTGACGTATACTGACAATAATAAAAGACTCAAGACACTTTGTTTTATTGCACTTTATTAATGTGTTTGAAGCTCACAGAGTTTCAGCGTCTGTCATGAACAAATCTTTATCAAAATAATGAATTCACATGTTGAAATTCTGCTTATGGTGTCAATCTTCAGTGTTTGGAGACTCAAGCATCACTTACAGAGACACCAAACCAGTTTCTGTCTCTCCATCTGTTCTGCTCCATCCTGCAGGTCAACAGAAATAAATGCATGAAATATTCTGCAGTGAGGAAATGAAATCTAGAAGCATGAAACACTGAACTGAAGCTCTATAATGAAACTGTAGCAGGATCTGAAGCATCTCAGCTCTCATGAGGACAGAGAGAAGAGGACAGAGACCCTGCAGTGCTGTCGCACACATACACCCCACAATGCACAGAAAGCAGCGCAGGGCAGAAAGATAACGCAGCCTCTATTGTTATTGATTTCTAAGTTTGGACCACAAAAGCGTACATGCGTAGTAATGTTTGTTTATATTGTTGCCGTCAGAGGTGTATAGTTGAAGAAGTAGACAGAAGTGGAAAGTCCAGGGGTCAGAAAGTAAAAGTCCTGCCATATTTTTATTCCACCCACAGCAAAAACTCCAGAGTTAAATGAACTTTACTGGGAGTTTATTTGGATCCAGACTCAAGAGTGTTAAAGTTAATGAGATAATTAAGTGAATAAATGTTCATTCACTGATCTCATTCAGACTTTAATTCTGTATTAAAAGTGTTACATTACCACCACTGTGTAACTACAACAATGAATAACAATGACAAACAATTTTAACACTTCATGCACAACCAAAGAAACAGAATTATACTGGCTTGCAGAAACACAGATACTCAAGAGTGTTAAAGTTAATGAGATAATTAAGTGATTAATTTAGTGATGATTGAGCATTATTGAAGACACCTAAAGCAGAATCACTGAAGGAGAATCAGTGTTTGCTTTAGTTGGGCTCTTGACCCTTATATTATTAACTCTAGATTTTGTTTGGCTTTTGTTTATGAGTTATAACTGCCAGATGAACAAAGAAAAAAAATATGATCTATTACTATGGGAGCGTGGGGCACAACCTAACGCGGGGCTAAATGTAACACAGACCTTTTACATAGTTACTCAGGGTCACGCAGGTTGTGTTTCCGCTCTTTTTCTCTCGCTGCCAGAAAACGGTCTCCCGTGGATTTGCGGAAAGTTTTGATTATATTTCGTGAAGATACTGGACAAAGAGTGGTTTGACACCAAGTAAATTTTTCATCATATTTTTTTTTTCGGTTTCTGAGTTGGGTGTATACGTTTCCAAATCTAACTTTATATTGCCTTAATCACTGTCTTGTTGGCTCAAACATAGCACCGTTTTGAAACTTGTCAGCAATTCCTAGCGACTGTCAGCTAGGTTTAAAATATGTAATACACAGCGGGGTTAGTTGTAACAGTGTTACAAACAAGACGCCAAGTGTACAATGATAATCAAATGAAAACGGAGCCACAAAACTTTTCAGGTTTGAGTACATTTAACTTTGTTAGACTTTCACAAACAATGTTGGGATTTAAAATGTTTAAAATTGAGTGTACTATGAATGATAACTTGTTTATTTATTAAAAATATGGCCTGTTATTAATGCAATGAATAAACCCTTTAAATTTTTTATTTTAAGCTCATTTGTATTATTATTACTGCTATTATTATTAATAATAATAATTGTACGCAGCTGCCACACACAAATCTAATTCAATTGCAATTACAATATTTATAATTTTATTTATTATTATTTATTGCAAAACTGTGCAGCTCTTTTCTGTCTCTTTCCAAGATATTGATCCATAACAGAAGGATGATTGGATGAGGGATGCACAAACAATATCAAACTATACAAATAAAATAGTACTAAATAATGTGACTAAATAAACTAACCCCTCTGTCTGTTACAATTAACCCCGCATATGGGGTAAGTTGTAACATTTGCACTTCTGTCACTTTCAGTCCAACTGTACGAAAATGGCAGGTCCTGAAAAAAAAATTAAGTGTTCATTTGTAGCAGAGATGTGTATGTTGCTTTGTGTAAAAAATATTAATCTTACCTAATTATTTTTTAATTAATTGAGCCAAAACCTAAATGTGTTAGGTTGTGCCCCGCTCTCCCCTATTATAACTCAATTATAGCAGCCAAACTAAATCTAACATTAATAGTTAAGGATCAAGGGCCCAACTAAAGAAAATACCGATCACCAATGGTGACTAAAATGTGATTTTTCTCCTTCGTTGATTCTGCTTTTTAACATCAGGTGTCTTCAATAATGTTTAATCATAACTCAATCAATCACTTAATTAGCTCATTGACTTTAACACTATTGAGCCAAATGAACTCCTAGGAAAGTTAATTTAACACTGGAGTTTTTGCTGTGTGAGTTCATGGGTGGAATAAAAATATGGCAGGACTTTTACTTTCTGACCCCTGGACTTTCCACCTCTGATTAAATGATGCTTCATCATTCATACCTCTAGGAGATAAGGTCTGAAGAGTGAAAATCCAAAAAAGTCCACTTTTTAACAGGAGCAATTCAATGATGGCCCCTCTAGGTGGCACATTCACCTTTTCAATCCTACAAAAGCATAAAGTGGAAACATCGTGATTACAGGCTGAAAAATGAACTGCAACTGGATAATTTTCATCTTTTCTTCTGATGGAGCTCTTATGTTCACTAATTCTTTGTTTTAATTGCCGTGATGTTTTCCCCACATAACCTAACCCACACGGATGAAATAAACAATATAAGTAGAAAACACAAGTAGGCCTAATCACAGAATTGATAGTATATTTTTTGCCAGTTCTTGGATGACAGAAAAAAGAAGTTTTAAATCTATTGTTACACTGAGCACAATTACCACAACGAATTACCATTCTGTATTGGACTAAGCAAAATTTGAGATGGACGAGGAGGCATGGGAGTAAGTCACAGATGTTCAAGTCTCAAGTGAACATCTGTGACTTACTCCCATCTCTGCGAGGAGGACTAACACTTTGAAAACCAGCATGTATCATCATCTTTTAGATTTTTAGCGCGTTTATAAACAATCAAAGGAGGATGTTGAAAAATCTATCTCAATTCCGGATCAGAAGACAACAGGTGCCAATTTTTTTCTTTTTAATTGATTTTATTGTGTAAGAATTACTGTAGGTGAATGGGTTGTAATACACGTGAAAGAGAACTTTATTGCTTTTTTGTCTTCATTTTTAAGACAAAAATCTATTTTCATAATGTTCGATTTCTCATTAAAATCGGAATCAGAATAACAAATCCTCCGCAATCTATAGAACTGCGCAATTTTTAAATTTTAATATAAAAAAATACACATTCATATTTCAATTATTTTAAATTTAACTGGATTTTTTTAATAACCAATAAATAAGTAAATCAAATTCAGGCTTAAAAAGAGTTTTTGTGTTCAGGAGGTGGAGCATAATAGAGTACTATACACCTTCTTTACATCATTTCTAATACACTGGTGAAAGTGCCGTATGTTGTTTTGACAAGTCAGTGCATGAACATTTTTTCATTAAAAATTTGTTTACAATGTATTTATTTTTTAGTTTTATATTTTTACATCTGATTTTGGAAACCAAAACCATGTAACAAGCATTAAGATGAACTGCCTTTGTAGTACAGAATACATGTTTAAGATCTTAAACAATATTCAACGAGAAACTGTTAAGTTATACACTCAAAAAAATAACTTTTTGAATGAACATAAAAAAAAATTATGGAAAGGTTTTCCACATGATTAACATGCTTTATTTCAGCATTATGCTATTCTGTTATTCCAATTTAATGTACTTACGTAGGGTCAACTTAATGTATTAAGGTTGATTCAACTTATTTACTATGGTTGGGCACAGCTTAATTTACTATTGTCAGTGAATTTAAAAAGGCTCCCTGATATGATTCATGTATTCAAATTCATATTATTAATTCATCCATTACAACAAAATTTATTTTAGAATCACCCTAATATATTTCTAGACTTTAACCAAGTATTAGTAACCAATAGCACTTTTTAGCATCTTAAATTATAAGATTCGCATGCTTCATCAATCAATGCATTTGTAACACAGTCTCATCCAGTCTTTTGACTATACGTCAATATCCACCTTTTTAGGGCCCCCTTAAACGTCAGTAGATGGCGATCCCGGGCCGTCATACAACTGACGCTTTACCTTTAACGTCAGTTAGGTGACGGGTTAGGTTTAGGTCTGGGGTAGAGTTAGGATCCCATAACCTCATCTACTGACGTTTAAGGGGGCCCTAAAAAGGCGAATATTGACTTATGGTCAAAAGACGTCCCAAAACGTCAGTTATATGACGTCTTCGGATGAGACCAGGTTGGCATTTGCTGATGATATTGCTGATTTTCCACCCTAACCAAATGCTCCACTCTTCTCCACAATGGTAACCCACTGTAATTTAATTGCAATGTAATTGAACTTTAAACACAATTACGCACTATAAAATCTTCCCCTTTTCTAATTTTCTCAAAAACACATAAAATAACACTTAATTTAGACATTTATTCTCTCTTAATTCAGCCATGTGTTACAAGCACAGCCCACCAACAAGCACAGCCCAGTTTCAGTTAATGCAACACAAATCATTCATGTAATCCAACATAAATGGATTAAGTAAACTTGAATTTTACATATTTAAGTAGATTGAACACAATCAAATTAAGTTTGGACAAAGTGTATAGCAATTGTTTTGCTTAAGCTCGTTTTAATTAAGCAATTTCGACAAGCAGTACAAATATTTTTTTGAGTGTATCTTTTATAAATTACATGTTTAAGGCGACCCTATTTTTGTTAGTAGTGTCAACAGAACTGAATTTCTGTCCTTACCTTGTCCGTTCTCTAGAAACACAGAAATCCAGACAAGGTTCATTGAAATCTGCTGAATCTTCATACACTGAGAAATATCACTGGATTCTGTGTTGTCGTCACAGTTCAGCTCAGAGAATTATTCAGGTCTGATGAGGAGTGTTTCGGCTGAGTAACCTTTAAACATTGTCAAGTTTAGTGCGTCACCATCAGATTGAGCTCCTCCTCCAGCTATTTAAGCAAACTGAGATGTCAGATACATTTTAGATCTATGTAGTTTTTGTGGGAGTGCTTCCATCATATTTAAATAAGATGAACAAATTGATGTATGATTTGAATATTACAATAAGATGATACTATATTGTTATGTTCATGTTGTGTTTCATGTTCACACCCATTTCTTTTAGACATAATCATTGCATTGTGTTCTTTCATTGTCATGGACTTTTAAATGGTTTTCAATTTCATAATATGTTCAGTTTTCCCGCTCCTCATCATTATCAGTCATATGCGTCAGCTATTAAACATACACCTTCCCAGCTAACATAATTTTGTTATAAGAACGTTATCTAAATATTCAGTGTTGGTTCTGGGAACGTGAAAAATGTCCAGTTTTCTTGACGTTATGGAAATGTGTTTTAAAAGGTGTAATGTTCATTAAACGTAATTTTCGATTAAAAAATTCAACATTATAATAATGTTGATTTCTAACATTCCAAGAACATGTCCAGTTTCCTGAATGTTACTACACAACAAAAACTCAAGAGTGTTAAAGACTCTAGAGTGTTAAAGTGTTAAAATTTGGGTGTTAAATAAACACTGAAGCATTGTTAAAGTTAATGTGCTAATTAAGATTGTGTGATGATTGATGATTGAGTTCAGTGATTCAGGTCATATGATTGTGAATTACAATTGTTAGAACACAACCAACACCATCACTTTTTCTCTTTGTTTATCTGGCGGTCATAACTTATGTACGGCAGCCAAACAAAATCCAAAGTTAGACATGTAAAGGTCAAGAGCCCAACTAAACCAAACACTGATCTCCATAATGGTGACTAGAATTTGAGTTTTCTCCTTCAGTGATTCTGCTTGTGATCATCAGTGTCTTCAATAATGCTCAATCATCACTCAATCAATAACTTAAATAGCACATTAACTTTAACACTCTTAAGTGTTTAACACAAATTTTAACACTTTAACACTCTTGAGTTTTTGCTGTTAGGGCTGGCCGATATATGGCACGATATTGTTATGCGCATCTCGTCAGTTAAGCCGGTTCCTTGATTAGTAGTAAATCACCTTCACCTGCTTTCAGATGGAGCGGCATTCACTACAAAGAGCCGTAGATCACAGACAAGCTGAGCCATATCGCATTATTATCGAGGACATATCGCCAGCGAAATAATTAATGCAATAAATTATACTGGGAGAGTATATGAGTCCACGCTCAAGAGTGTTAAAGTTTATGAGATAATTAAGTGATTAATTGAGTGATGATTGAGCATTATTGAAGACACCTTAAGCAGAATCACAAGGAGAATATCTAAAATTGTAAGCCACCGTTATGCCAATCATGCTTTATTTGGGCTCTTGACCCTTATATTATTAACTTTAGATGTTGTTTGGCTGTTGTATCTGAGTTATACCTGTCAGTTGGTTTTACTTAACTTAACAGTTGGTTTTACTTTGTTAAACAAATTTTAACATAATTTGTTCATGTAACTTCTTGGAACATCATGGAAGTCATTTTAAGCCACACAACCAACATCTACAGATCACATTTTCTAGTTGATTATCTGGCTGTTATAGCTCAGACAAAGCAACCAGACAAAATATAAAGTTAATAATAAAGGGGTCTAGAGCCCAACTAAAACAAACACTGATCTCCATAATGGTGACTTTAAATTCCGGTTTTCTCCTTCAGTGATTCTGCTTGTTATCATCAGGTGTCTTCAATAATGCTCAATCATCACTCAATTAATCACTTAATTATCTCATTAACTTTAACACTGCTTCAGTATTAGTTTAACAGTCAGCTCAGAGTTTGAATGGATGGCTTAAAATGACTTCCATGATGTTAAAGTTACATGAACAAATTATGTTTGTTAAACGAAACCCAGTTATGTGGAACCGGTGGAACTTGTTTACAAAAAAAAGTTAAGTAAAGCCAACACATAATTTTTTTGAGTGCATTTACATTTAGTCATTTAAGAGTCATTTAATTTTTATCCAAAGAGACTTAGAACTGAGGATTAAACCAAGCGAGTCATTGTGAAGATGCTAAAACAACGCAAGAAGTGCTCAAAATACAAAGTTCAGACATTGCTTGGAGTAGCATAGGCCAGATAAGCAATATATATTATACAGTATATATTTTTTTTTCTTTTTTTTTTCTTTTTTTTTATGATAAGTGCTCACGGAAGAGATGAGTGTTCAGTTGTCTTTTGAATGCTGTCAGGGATTCTGCATTCCTGATGAGGATGGGCAGATCATTCCACCAGCATGGAACCGTGAATGAGAATGTTCTAGAGAGTAATTTTGTGGCTCTTTGTGATGGTACCACGAGCCGTCGCTCATTGATCGATCGTAGGCTTCTTCTAGGGATGTAGACTCGTAGGAGCAAGTGAAAGTAAGAGGGAGCTGATCCTCTGGTCGATCTGTAAGCAAGTGTCAACGCCTTGAACTTCATGCGAGCAGCGAGTGGCAGCCAGTGCAGAGAGATGAACAGTGACGTGGGCCCTTTTGGGCTTTTTCTCTGGAGCTAGGATTGTGTCTTTATTATATGCAAGAAAATAAATGATCTGAGAGAAAAAAAAATGTTTGAGAGAAAAAGTTATCACACTGATAGCAAAAAAGCATTTCATGAGACAAAAAATAAATATTTGAGAGAAAAAAAGTCATACCAATAGCAAAAAATAATACTATTTGAGACTAAAAAAGTTTTGAAAGTATTTTCTCATAGAACATAAAAATATATACACATTTTAAATGTTTAAAATTATTTCTGAGAAAAAAAATCTCTCTCAAAATACGTAAATATATATATTTTTGCTATCAGTGTATGATCACTGAAGATCATTAAAAAATAGCACTGATATTCATGAATGAATGTGTATTATATTATTAGCTTGCTAAGCGTAGCTAATTGCTAAATATGAACTTGAGTTTTAAAGGGGTTAGTTCACCCAAAAATGAAAATTCTGTCAGTATTTACTCACCCTCATGTTGTTCCAGGAAGATATTTGGAAGAATGTTTTAATTAAACAGATCTCATTCCCCATTGACTACCATAGTATGTATTTTTTTCTAAGTCAATGGGGAATGAGATCTGTTTGATTAAAACATTCTTCCAAATATCTTCCTTTGTGTTCAGCAGAACAAATAAACACATAGAGGTTTGGAACAACATGAGGGTGAGTATTAGTGAGATATCTCTCCAGCCTCAGTCAAAAGGATGGACCAATCCTTCTATATTGATGGTTTCCATATTAAGCCTTCATCACTGACTCGTAACATGTGTCTTATTTGACTCAACTCTATCTTTTGGCTCTCATATTTCTTCCATTGTTAAAAACTCTTTCTTTCATCTTTGAAATATTGCTCGTCTAAGACCATCTCTCACTTCAGCTAAGCCAAACTCTTAATTCATGCATTAATCACATCACGTCTGGATTATTGCAATGCTTTATTTATTGGCCTTCCCAAAAAACGTATTGCTAGATTACTGGCACTGCACGTCCAAAACTCAGCAGCGAGAGTTCTCACCTCCACCAGGTGTTCTGCTCACATCACTCCGGTGCTGACCTTCACTGGTTACCCGTGGCATCTCGTATCCACTTTAAGGTATTGCTTTTAACATATAAGGCATTAAACGGTCTTGCACCCCCATATTTGTCTGATCTACTTTTCACCTACCGTTCTTGCACCCCCCCCCCCCCCAAGACTAACTATTATACTTTTATATTCAGAGTAATCTATTCAGACTAAAATTCTGAATGCGCTTGAAGTGTGTCTTTGACTCCCATTGGTGACATTGATAGATATCTGCAAGAATGATATGTACTCATAAGTATTTGGGGGCCCCTCCCACGACGCGGAGTCACCTGTGTTTGACGATTATTGACATAAATGTCACGCAAAAATGATACATTATAAATGAATACACTGAGGTTATGTATTAATAAAAAAATAGATGCCTACTTAAATAAAAAAGTTTGAAAACAGTCTTAAAACTGTCTCAAAACATATACAATAAATTATTTGCTAAAATTATGACAAAACTGAGAAATTAGAAACGTAAGAGCAATGATACTTTGGCCTATCCTCCTGGGACCCAGGAATAGACTTTTGTCCACTGTAGTGGACATTATATTTTAGTGTATTTCTCTGACACCATGCATGTCACATTTTTTTTTCTGGATGTCCTGTAAAGAGCACATTCAGGGCAATACAGAGATACCAAATGTTTGGAGGTTTCACCATGAAAACAACTTCTCCTTGGTCTTTAAAAATGTCTAACATTAATTTAGTGATCAAATGTAGCACTCTTATTGAAATATGGTAATATATTGTAATTATAATTTAAATCTAACTACTTTTCAAATTGTATTTCATCAACCAACATCTCATGAAAATGTTATGGGGTTTCAAATGAAAAAAATGACTTTCCGTTACAGGGCATTGATTTCATTCATGTCCACTGTAGAGAACATCAGGACATAAATCATGTTTATCAGGCATTCTGGGAGACAAGTGAATATGTAAATAAATTATACGTCAATATTCTTATGACATATTAGATATTATTATTAAAATGTTGCTTATTATTACGCCAATGCTTACACTTCTTTCCTCATTAAATGTTGCTCCAAGAACACAGTAATGTGCAAATTAGATACAGTGTATAGATACTTTGCATTGAATGGGAATATTAATTTATGCCAATTTTACCCATATATTGCATAAAGTAAATTGGTGTATCAATTAATTCCATTATATCTTTCATAACATAGTTGATAATCATCTTTATACAAATTTTAGTTCAAAAAAATCCTGAAACCCCAAAATGTATTGGTGATTGGAAAAAAAATCCCATTGTTTTTGCCTACACATTGTATGTCATTTAATTTTAACAACTGAGTCCTGGTGTCCACTACAGAGGACAAAGTATTACATATGAATAAAATATAATTTTTCAAAAAGTTTTTTTTTTTTTTTTTTTTTACCATTTGTTTATTATGCTCTAAACAATGTGATGACATGAAAAAAAACTAAATTAAAAAAAAAAAAAACTTTCTGGGTCTCAGCTATTGTTGAAAACTAAAAATATTACTAGCCTATTTCTCAACTGTCTCAATACAGAGTAACTATCCTCAAAATCTTTATTATTGTTATTATTATTATTGTAACAGACTTTGTTATATAGTACATGACATAATCAACACAGTCTGTTACTATAATACCGGTTATGATGTTCTGGCGCTCGTTGTATGTGTGTATGCAATGTATTTTTCCCCTCGGGGCTTGCCGTAGATGGGTCGTGCGCACTTGCTAGGCTACTGGAGTGTCGCGGGTGTTTGGAGATCTGATGTGTGGTATAATAAAGTGGAGAAGAGTTCACTTCAAACTGCTATGTTTATTATTTATTCAAACTGCTACCCTTACACCTTGAAGGATAAGTTCTCCTGCGGGCTATTTTCTCCAACTTAAACCGATACCGTGACTAGGCGCAGTTGCGCACGAATTGTCTATGCACGCGCGAGGTGTCTAGAAGATTATGCGTATGACTTAAACGCTGGCAGACAGAGCAGCAGTTGTAACTTGTAGGCAGGTATATTGACCATTAAATCAGAATTTTGTTGTCTTGAACTATTCATTCAGTCATATTCATTCATTCATTGATTTATGTCACTTGTTTAAGTCATCTAAAAAAATAAAAATAAAAAATAACCAAGCAGCCGCTTAGTTCGCTTATGCCTCGGGCCGGCCCTGCAAACCACTAGAGGGAGCTCTTTCCAAGGTCTGCTCAAGAATGCGCGTAATAAAGCAGTATGCAGAGACGAGCAGATAACACACCGAATTGAGATGCTCCACGAATGATTGATTGTATACTGTTATATCTGTCTTGCAGGTAAGATTGCTTGTGTCTATTGAGGGTCGGGGTGGTCCATGAGCAGTTATGTTTAGTGTTTGGGTATTTAGGATTTGCGTTGGGTAGGTTTTGAACACAAAAACTATTCAAATCACCCGTGGATAGAGCGTGATCAGAAATGACGGCAATGAAAGCTCGTATGTGAAACGATAATTGGTATTGTGCAATAGAGATGGAAAGACAGTCTGCACAGTAATGTTATTCAGCGGTTGTGTGATATTGACGGGTAAAATAATACTTTAAGTGACGCGAGTTCAGTAGCGCACGTGGAGTTCGCGGGTGTCCGCCATTATGCGCAAATTGTATGCAGCGGGGACATTAGAGTTAAGGGAAACTCAAACGAAGTGATTTGCTCATTAATAGTATAAAAGAGTCGTGAAATGTGACATAAGAGAACATTAAAGTCTATATTGTGTTATTTATAGTAACAAGTCATGCTGGGAAAGGGAAGGTATATAATTTGGGAAGTGTTTAACAGACATGTTAGGGGAAATGTATAGGTTCAAATTAAGTTTAACAAGGGTTATTTGTTATTTTTGATTTGGTGCAAGATAGACTGTATGTTTGCATGTTTGATTTGCAAACTGTATGTTCAAGTGAATGTTAATTTAGGTTAGTGAGCAACAGGTAATGTTATAATGAGCCATTAGAAAATGTCATACTGGATTTGAGAATGTGTAAAATATAGCAGTTAATGCAGAGACGAGCAGATAACACACCGAACTGAGATGCTCCACGAATGATTGATTGTATACTGTTATATCTGTCTTGCAGGATTGCATGCAAAGCCCCAATAGACCCCTTCACGGTTGACGTCACAGAAAAAA
This sequence comes from Pimephales promelas, assembly GCF_016745375.1. The sequence goes on along the minus strand of NW_024121210.1, from coordinate 40,412,738 downwards.
ATGCGGTGCGCAGTGCGCATGTCGGGGTCAGAAAAGTTAATTCCATCGTGCTGTAACCATAGTTTAAACCAGCTACCGGAGAATTTCTCGTCAACATGCCTACTTGTTGCGTCGATAAATACTAACTTGCGATAAATACTAACGATAAATACTAATATGCCTACTATGATTTTTGTTTTATGTATTTTTACATCGGCTATGTACACTGTGCATGCTTGTTCTAACCGTGTGTTGTCTTAATGAGTTTTTTATGTTTTTTTTTTTTTTTTACATCACGCACTGACCACACATCTCAGCGATAATTGGTGAAATGACAGACACACGTTTAGTTGAGCAATAATGACCCTGGAGGAAAGGTGACGGATGCTGGGTAAGTAATTAGCCTAGTCGTGACAGTTTTCTAGGGAAATATAACCATCAAGTCAATCAGTCTACAGTGCATCCGTCTCCAATATGATAAATAATTAACAGTATGGATGTAACGTTAGCCTTCCCGCTTGTTGATCACGACCCAGGCTTTGTATATCTTTTTTCCCCTGGCGCTGGCTCGGTAAAACCTCCGCTTTTAACACACAAAAGTCAGTAGGGCTGTCGCGATAACCGCAATATTGTAGTACCGCGCTTCTGACAAGTCAACCGCAGAGGATTGCACGTAACCGCAGCAACCGCGATATTCACGTTTTTTTTTTATAAGGCTATACCCTTCTTGTTTTGAACTTAATGCATGTGTATTGAATGTTAAACAAATTCATAATGATAACAAGACTGTTTATCATGGTAATGCGTAGCCTATAGGCTTCACACAGACGGTGAATGGGAGAGATCGGCAGAGCGCGTGCAATTACCTGCGTCTGCTTTGAAGTCATGAAAACCTTGTCGTGTCAAAGGGAAGCGAAATATTTGTCGCATCATCATTTTAACGTTCTCTTCACGGCTATTTTCCCATAAATGCGCGTCAGCAGCAGCGCTGGTCAGTATCCCACAGCACAAGGAAGCCGCGGGGAAATAAAATCAGTGAGTCACGCATCAATGCTATATTGGTCTCTAATAAGTGAAGCATCAGCTTCAGCGTTGCCCATGCGACGCATTGCTGCTCAGCTGAGCCTTGAAAAGTTGAACCTCAAAGTTAAAAATAATTAACATCTTGTTTCTTTACATATCTTTTAATGAATCAGCTTTTTTAAACGTGTTCGTTGAATGAACGGTTCAATGACTCGCTCAAAGTCCGTTGTCATAACAATATGCACGCTGAGTGAAAGTCTTTCAATGCGCATATTCTGTAGACGCCGTTTAGTTTCGGTTACATTGGTTACTGAAAATGTCCTCGTTTTTGTCCACGTCGTAAACTTTATTTATATAGCAACAAATACATATAAATTAAATAAATGGTGGTAATACCGCATATCGCGCTATTGAGCCACTCAACATTACCGCAAGGGAAATTCCATAACCGCGACAGCCCTAAAAGTCATCGCTTATATCGCTATATAAAACCGTCTGAACATGCCCACAAACTACGTAATTATACGCGTCTAGCGATTTGTAGGGTAATACCCATGCGATCGGAGTGCAATCTCAAGCGCGTGTCATGTTTCTATGGCAACCAAAGCAGAGCTTCCGCCAAACCGCGCTTTACATTTTCTCCAATGTTTATAATAATATAAATGAACCGTCTTGTCTAATCTTAAAGTTTTGGTGGTCAGATTCAGACTCAATGAAGAGCAGAGAGCACAGATATGATCAAGCTGAACAAGCAACAAACAATCGTTATTCAAAAGGGCAAACAGTTAAAGGTATTATGAGTTAACTCGAGTCAGAATGTACATGTGCAAGGTTGCATTTGTCATCCATCACTGTGACATCAAGTGGACTTTTAAAGCTGAAATAATGAGTGGATTAAGCTTGGAATAACGAGAGAAATAACATGGATAGAATTTTCTTGTCGGTGGATTAATGCATCAGTCAGTCAGTAACGAGTCGACGGCTACTAAAATTAGGTAAGACAAAAAGTTTTGTTTTTCGCAACTCGTGTGAAATAATATGTGACAATCGGGTCCAGTCGGGTTTGTGTCTTCCTGCCGGGTTCGGGTCCAGTTTTCAAATAATAGACGGGTCCAGGTCGGGTCCGGGCAGTACGTTTATGTCATTTCTCGGGTCTGCACGGGTCCGGGTCCAACTTTTGAAATGTACGACGGGTCCGGGTCGGTTCGGTGTAGCACATTACGGGTCTCTTTCGGGTCGGGCATGAGTTTTTGGACCCGTGAAGACCTCAAAGACAGTGCATAACTTGACACAATATCATGCCGGTCTATTAGCCGCGCCATTTTTCTGACCCCATGCTGCGCGCGCACCCAACAGAGGATTCCAATGTGTACAAACATTGAAGGGGTCTATATTAAATGTGTTGCACCAGAAACGACGTCTGCTCCTTTCTAAATGTGTAACAAAGACACAGCTAAAAACATATCTATTCAACATGTACTTAGTTTAAATGTGATTATTTGTATCCTTTGTGACTGTAAGCTGTGTGTCAGTGTTTAAATGTATTATACACTCACCGGCCACTTTATTAGGTACACCTGTCCAACTGCTCGTTAACACTTAATTTCTAAGCAGCCAATCACATGGCGGCAACTCAGTGCATTTAGGCATGTAGACATGGTCAAGACAATCTCCTGCAGTTCAAACCGAGCATCAGTATGGGGAAGAAAGGTGATTTGAGTGACTTTGAACGTGGCATGATTGTTGGTGCCAGAAGGGCTGGTCTGAGTATTTCAGAAACTGCTAATCTACTGGGATTTTCACGCACAACCATCTCTAGGGTTTACAGAGAATGGTCCGAAAAAGAAAAAACATCCAGTGAGCGGCAGTTCTGTGGGCGGAAATGCCTTGTTGATGCCAGAGGTCAGAGGAGAATGGCCAGACTGGTTCGAGCTGATAGAAGGGCAACAGTGACTCAAATAACCACCCGTTACAACCAAGGTGGGCAGAAGAGCATCTCTGAACGCACAGTACGTCGAACTTTGAGGCAGATGGGCTACAGCAGCAGAAGACCACACCGGGTGCCACTCCTTTCAGCTAAGAACAGGAAACTGAGGCTACAATTTGCACAAGCTCATCGAAATTGGACAGTAGAAGATTGGAAAAACGTTGCCTGGTCTGATGAGTCTCGATTTCTGCTGCGACATTCGGATGGTAGGGTCAGAATTTGGCGTCTACAACATGAAAGCATGGATCCATCCTGCCTTGTATCAACGGTTCAGGCTGGTGGTGGTGGTGTCATGGTGTGGGGAATATTTTCTTGGCACTCTTTGGGCCCCTTGGTACCAATTGAGCATCGTTGCAACGCCACAGCCTACCTGAGTATCGTTGCTGACCATGTCCATCCCTTTATGACCACAATGTACCCAAGTTCTGATGGCTACTTTCAGCAGGATAATGCGCCATGTCATAAAGCTGGAATCATCTCAGACTGGTTTCTTGAACATGACAATGAGTTCGCTGTACTCAAATGGCCTCCACAGTCACCAGATCTCAATCCAATAGGGCATCTTTGGGATGTGGTGGAACGGGAGATTCGCATCATGGATGTGCAGCCGACAAATATGCGGCAACTGTGTGATGCCATCATGTCAATATGGACCAAACTCCCTGAGGAATGCTTCCAGCACCTTGTTGAATCTATGCCACGAAGAATTGAGGCAGTTCTGAAGGCAAAAGGGGGTCCAACCCGTTACTAGCATGGGGTACCTAATAAAGTGGCCGGTGAGTGTATATGTACCATGTAAAGCAACCTTGAGCTTTGGAAAGGCGCTATATAAATAAAACTTCTTCTTCTTGAGTAAATACTGACAGAATTTTCATTTTTGGGTGAACTAACCCTTTAATATTTAATCTTCGGTGATGCTGAACTTGCTACCCATCCAGTTGTGTGTGTCATCATCTTAAAGGCACACTATGCACTCTCTGTTTTTTTTGTAAAACAGTGACCTCTAGAGCCGCTGTGGTGTACTTGCACTGTCGTAAATAACCGTTATTCCCCTGTTACTGCATATCTACTGAACTACTGTCAAGTGCTAGACTGCTTTTTAATAATAAAGTTGCCTATCGCGTTTGCTGGCTTATAGCGTTTTTACATGATTTCTGCAAAATCAGAAGTAAATAGCCTATAGTGTATAGGCTACTGTATAATTTCATTCATGTTTTTTGATTGTAATGTAAACATTACAAAATGTCAGATGACATCAATCAAGTTAAATGTACGTCGCATTATTTCATAACATTGGACGTTATGATTTACACTGTAAAAAATTTCCTGTAGAATTTACAGGAATTTACTGGCAAAAAAGTTGCCAATAAAATCCTGTAAAAATGTTGGAAATTGCTGTAAAATTGATTACAGTGTAATACTGTAAAGCAATTTACAGTTGATTGTTGTATATTAAATTTATAGGTATACAGTAATTTATAGGGTTTTTTACAGTAACATTGAATTAAACCTGTATTTTATTTTACAGCAATATTTTGTAATTTCACTAAAGTACAGTATTTACCTGGCAATAAAGTTGCCAATAAAATCCTGTAAAATACCCCCAAAATTCAAGTAGATGCTGTAATAGTTTAACATTTAAAAAGCTAAAAAGAATCATTTTAACAGTGAACTGTACTCTATTATTTACCATTATATTGATGTAGATGCATTAAAATAAACATTTAAAAAAACAAACACAAAGTCAAAGCTGTTGTAGAAAAATATTTATTAAAATAATCAGCAAATTACTACAAGACTGGTAACAACAATTTTACTTTTTCAAGTACAGAAAATCTTTTCAAAATCAGTCACAAAATAACTACAAATAAGGCTTAACACCAAGATACTGGGTTCAATAAAAGTTAAAGGGATAGTTCATCCAAAAATGAAAATTCTGTCATCATTTACTCACCCTCAAGTTGTTCCAAATCTGTATGAGTTTCTTTCTTTGTTGAACACAAAAGATGATATCTTAAAGAATTTTGGTAACCAGACAACTGAAAGTAAATGGCTACCACCAACTGTTTGATTACCAACATTCTTCAAAATATCTAAGTTCAGCAGAAGACAGAAACTCATACAGGTTTTTAACAACATGGGGGTGAGGAAATGGTGAATGATTTTCCATTTTTGGGTGATAGTTCACTTTGAAATTAATTTTTGATATGTTTTATCTTACCTCAAGGGGATCCAAGATGTAGGTGTCTTTGTTTCCACAGTAGTTTCAATTTTGACATTTTTTGGTCAAACCGTTGTTGTCTGTCAGTCATACACTGGAGGTGAAGGGGGTCCTCAATTGGTTCACCTCAAAGAGCAGCACAGAGAAGTCCAAATTAAACATGATTTAATGACTCGTACATGTAAGTACACATTGATGGCCTAAGACACGAAACGAGCGGTTTATGTGAGAAAACGAACAGGATTTATATCATTTTTACCTCTTGTAATCATAGCCATGACAAAATGATCTGCCAGCACGGGCGCTTCGGTCTGCGCATGCGCTGGAAGTGATTGCTTGCGCGCCTACGTCACTCTTTGTTTATACCATAGACAGTAAAAGAAATGGACAGAGCGATCTCATTGGAACTCCATTGAGACGATTGAAGCCCGTTTTTGGCAATTTGTTAGCACTTCCGTCCCTGACGCGCAGACTCAAACAGAGCTTGACGACGTAGATGTGACGAGAGCAAACCGTCTGTCTTCTAGTGCAGTGGCATGTGAAATCTGAATCATTCCCTTCCGATACATGCAGAGGCGGAGAGTATGAATAGGAGCTGTCCATGAGCGAGGAGCAGGAGACACTTTTGCTAGGTATTCTGATTAATTATTTTGTCTTTTTGCCTCCTATTTTGCCTTACTATTTCTTTTCTTCCTTGTAGGCCAGAACGAGACTTCCTTAGATTTCCACGACGCATGCGCGAGAATTGCGATCTAAGCTGGTGTAAGCAGATCGCAAATCTCGCGCATGCGTCGTGGAAATCTAAGGAATTCTCGTTCTGGCCTACAAGGAAGAAAAGAAATAGTCGAATAAACTCGTTATTTTTGTTTGTTTTTTCGCACAAAAAGTATTCATGTCGCTTGATAAACATATAGTTGAGCCACGGTAGTCACTTGGGATATTTAAACATTTTCTTCATTGACTTTCTGGGCCGTCAAGAGGCAGTCCCTTAGGAGCCAATGTGGTAGTTATACAGCTCTCAAATTTAATCAAAAATATCTTAATTTGTGTTCCGAAGACGAACGAAGGTCTTACGGGGTGAGTAATTAATGACTTAATTTTCATTTTTGGGTGAACTAACCCTTTAAAGACGATTTCGGTATATCTAAATATGTTTAGTAAAAGGTAAAACTTCCGAAATCTGGACATTGGACATTGAACAACTGATTCAGGTCACTTGGACGTCACTGTGACTACACGAGGTAAAAACGATACAAATACTGTTCGTTTTCTCACAAAAACCGCTCGTTTCGGGTCTTAGGCCATCAATGTTTACTTACATTTACGAGTCATTAAATCATGTTTAATTTGGACTTCTCTGTGCATGCTATTTGGTGGACCCCCTTAGCCTCCAGTGTATGACTGATAGACAACAACGGTTTGACTGAAAAATGTCAAAATTGAAAATACTGTGGAAACAAAGACACTTACATCTTGGATGCCCTTGAGGTAAGATCAAACATATCAAAAATTAATTTCAAAGTGAACTATCCCTTTAAGCTCAAACAACAGAATGTCAAAATTGTTAACTCACATCTTACATTTTGTACTTTTTTACATTTTGTGTAATTATAGACATCTCAGTTTTTTGTTTTATATATACATTTGACAACTCACATGCTTAACCACTCAAGGTCCACAGGGTAGCCTAATGAGAAGAGTAGGATTGACTGTGTTGTGCCTCTTCTCTGAGGTCTTTCCACTTTCATTGATGTTCTTGGTAAACATCTGCTCAAAAATCAGTGAGAAAAATACAAGCAGAAGCTTTAGGATCATGTGCAGACTTATGAAAATATACCACTTTACAATAAGCATTATTTGCACTACTAAAAAGGATTTGTTCACCACAAAATGACATTTCTGTAATTAATTACTCGTTAATCTGTCACTACTGACCTTCATTCATTTTCAGGAACACACATTAAGATGTGTTTGATGAAATCAGAGAGGTATCTGAACCACACATAGACCACAACGTCATTACAACGTCCGGGGCCCAGAAAGGTAGTGAAAACCTCATTAAAGTAGTCCATGTAACTTCAGTGGATCAACCTCAATGTTATGAAGTGATGAGAATACTTTTTGTTCTAACGTAGAACCTGGAAGCGATGCACTGTTTACTACAGCGTCAGAGATTGACACAGAAGAGAAGAGATTTTGTGGTTGATCCAGTGTAGTCACATGGTATATTTTAACATTGTCTTAACTGCTTTTCTGGACCTTGGAAGTTGCAATGATTTTGTGGCCTATGTGTGGTTCAGAAACACTGTAAGATTTCATCAAAAATATCTTAATTTGTGTTCCGAAAATGAACGAAGGCCAGTAGTTAATTAATGACAGGTGAACTAACATTAATTTTTAGATGAACTAATCCTTTAACATATACAAATTTATATTTCAGTAATCTGTTACCTTTGAACAAATTCAAGTGTGCAGGATGCCTCGTGCTGGTACACCAGATTAAAGTTGTAGTAAGTTGCAAACAAAGCAGTAAATTCAGCCATGAAATTGGGGTGTTGATTCAGAACCACTTGACCCTCAATACTCAGCATCCACTGGGTTGCAGTGAGAATTTCACCTAAAAATAAAACAAATGAAGAGAAAAAAGAAAACAGTTTATAAAAATGTATGCTAAAATACAACAGGCAAAATGTATTAAGTAATTTAAAGATTCTGGAACGTGCATTACCTAAGACAATCAGTCTCAGAGAGTCTGGAAGTGTATAACTTTTTTCCACTTCAGCTGCTGTTGCTGACATCTACAATAAAAAATAAAAGGAAAAAAAATGTAATGTAATTAAGTGCAGTATATGCAGTAAATGCAGTACAGAGAGATTTCCCAGCCCTCATCAATATGGCATTTTAAAATGCCTAATTAAGTAATTCAGAGTTGTACGTGAAATGTCTCCAATCTTGCAAATCAGTGTTGTGTCTGGTCAAATCTAGCACCTTTACAAGACTTCTGATAACCTGTATGGTCTCTATAAATGAAACTTAAAAGCTGCACATTTTTAAATGCACGTGAAAAGTCAGGTAACGTTACACCACAGGTAAAACAGCAGTTTAGAACATTAATGTGACCTACAATGATATTGCTATCATATTGATAATTTACAGTGATACATTTCTCATTTAGATTTAGGTTCAAGTTATATAAGAAAACGATAAATATGGGAACTTTGAACAGAAAATAAAATTAACTTTCAAATATTTTGCCAGTCATTTTGAATTTAGTTATGACGCAGGGATTTGTTAAACACTGGGTTTACTTGCTCTCAATAATAAATCCAAACTAGTGAAATAAATGATTTAAATAGCAGCATCATGCAACGATGTTAAAATCATATTCTAATGTTTTTCATCAGCAAAGCTAACTGCACGTGCGGATTTACGTTCCTTCTCAAGAGCACTTCAGCCTTGTTTTCCAAACTGCAAAATGTGCAAATGCTCGAAAAAATACTCTCTGGAGAGCATGACGAACAGGCATAGGCCTGTTAACGTTACTATCATTGCGCGCTGCAAATTGATTTGCGTTAAATAGTTATGATGCAGGCCTTTATTAAACACTGGTTTTACATGCTCTCATACGAAAATCGAAATCAAACGAAATCAAAACTGGTAAAATAAATGAGAAAATAGCAGCATCCAACGATGTTAATATAGCCTATTCCAATGTTTTCGTCAAGAAAGCTAACTCTCACCAAGACTTAAGTGGATCCGATCTGTCGTCTTGCAAACTGCAATGCTCTAAAATACTCTCTTGAGAGCAAATTCAAATAAAACTGTAACAAACTGCAGCATTCGTCCATAACATTTAAGATAGTTTTACCTTGTGCTTGTAAGTTCAGATCGCCTCACCACTGAGCGCGCGCCGTCGCGATTGCCTCGCCTGAAACAAGAAATTTAAAATTAAAGACACATTGCTTTACTAAATAAACGTAACGTTTCGATGGAAAATATAGGAATCAAACACTTTTACATCACACTAAATGTCCTGATAACACGCAGTTGTTAACAAGTCGATCAATAATTGCATGATATAATGACATGCCAATGTTATGAATTCTGTTCAAAATATGAATCGCTTATTAAGTAATACATTAGATTGTAAATATTTATGGACGTAAATTTAAGTTAACTTACCAAAAATTGAGTAAATAGTGCCTTTTATCTTCAACTCGATCCTGCCCTGCTCCAGTCCACCAGATTTCAAATGTAATCAGCCCGCGCAATCCCATAATGCCACGTCACAGTAAATTGTTGTAAAACGTATGAACTACAGTGAAAACACCTCTTACCTGTAAATCAATTTACAGTTGACAGGGAAATATACAGTAAACAACTGTAATACTCCTTTTGACCCATAATGCATTGCGAATTACAGTAATAACTTGTAAAATGATAAAACAATAAATTTCTGTAGAATTTTGCTGTAGAATCTACAGCAATTTTTTACAGTGTAGACATGATTACAATTTATCATAATAGCAAATTGTGTTCAATTATTTACAACCTCTAGGCTTATATATGTCCTAATAATTATGTGAGATATTGACTATGTCCTCATGGTAATCGCAAGAATCAACATCAACAGCGTCAAGATTTGATTGATTCATAATCAACACAATTTGAAGTTACAGTCGGGAAGTGTACTGTTAGTCAGATAAACTTAATATAACAGTAACTTACACACGTCATAAGAAATCCGAACCAGACACAGGACTAAAGATACGTGATAAATACACATCACAACCCCTGAGTTCAGCTGGCAAACTAGCTCTTGTGGCAAGCTCGGCAATAAAACATAACGGAAAAAACAACAAGACTAAGAGAAACGACTGTTTTTAGGAAGTCTGCTTAAAGCTCTGGTAATCGAAAGCTATAGACATATGTGAGAATTATTGAACTGGTCTTATTATCAACAACGGATGAATGAACAGCACCGTAAAAAATTACATACCACAAGCCAGTGCAGCAACATACAATATAGAAACAAGTATACAAATACAAACAAGTTTATAAATAAGAGATTTACTTACAAGTCCATCAACAAGATCGCCAGGTCAGCATCGCAGTTACAATCCAGTGCAGCTTTTAAGCTCGCGCCAACGAGTGAAAGCCCGACCGAGTGGACTCTTGTCCGGTTTCTAGCACGGTCCGATTCTCTTTCCCTTTTTCGAAAGTAGCTTCATACAGTATGATGTTGTTGATGCGTGTGACGTCGTTGCCGTAAACCATTTCGTGATTCTCACGCGCTGTGTCAGGGGCGCCACTCTCAAACTTGCATGGCTGGTTTTTCCGGCGGCGTCCCCCCCAAGCTTTCCTACCAGGATGATTCGCCCTACTATGACTTTGTTAACCACCAAAACGACTTTGAAGCTGTTCTATTAAGGTACAGATCTTGCATAGAGTGCCTTTAAGAGTAAAATTCGTACCGATTTTCCCATGGCTGTCGTTGCAATAGAACCATGCACTCATTACAGCGCTCTCCAACGGCAAAGAAGTTTTAGTAGCTATTGTATTTCCACCACAGAAAAACGCTTGCTGTAGCTCTGCTGAAAGATTAATTTACGGAGAAGAGAAAAAACACCCAAGTGTTTGGGTGCACGTCCATACTCTAAAGTTTATGAGCGCGCTTCCAGTGAGCGCATAATGAGCGCGCTTCCCGTGCGCCTATTTGAAACATAGAGGATTTGAAATAACAACCTCGAGCGCGCAAAAGACGCGATACGTGAACTAATCAGGAGATCCCCTTGACATCGCTTCTGCGCACGGCACCTTCTCAGCAAGCAGTTATTGCCAATAATTGAATCGAAATGATAAAAAATAGAAAAACTTCGCGGCAAAGAGGATTTTTTGCTCGTGCCTCCCCCCATGTGACATGAAAAAATGCCGCCCCGGCAACTGCCCGGTTCGCCCGTGCCTAGAACCGCTACTGATTATAAGGGTCAAGAGCCCAACTAAAGCAGACACTGATCTCCATAATGGTGACTTACTATTTTAGATTTTCTCCTTCAGTGATTCTGCTTTAGGTGTCTTCAATAATGCTCAATCATCACTCAATTAATCACTTAATTATTTCATTAACCTTAACACTTTTGAGTGTGGACTCACATACACTCCCAGGTGCGTTAATTAAACACTGGAGTTTTTGCTGTGTACGAAGAGCCGTAGTTCACTGACAAGCTGAGCCATATCGCATTAATTATTACTGGTGATACGTCCTTGATATTAATGCGATTTGGCTCAGCTTGTCAGTGAACTACGGCTCTTTGTAGTAAATGCCGCTCCATCTGAAAGCAGGTGAAGGTGATTTACTGCTAATCAAGGAACCGGCTTTACTGACTAGATGCGCATAACAATATCGTGCGATATATCGCCCAGCCCTATCTATGTGTGCCTAAAAGAAAGATTTTGTTTTATCAGAACAACTTTTTAGAAATCCTTTAGATTATTTAGAAAATTCAGGATGGCAGTTAGTGATGGCAAAACAAGGCTTCCTGAACCACTGAGACCTCACAGCCCATTGCTTCACCAGACTCTCTGACACTACACCTGATTCTACTACTCCTGCAACACCCAGAAGGTGGGGCAAGTTTCGAAACCCATTTATCTGGAGGCGACACTCAGACTGAACCAATGACATTTTCACACAAACCGAGGCCTCGTTTGTCATTAGTCACGTCACGTGATTTTAACGTTAACAACACAAGCCTTGAATCGTGGCTTCCTCTGGCACGCCCATTTTTTCTCGACACAAGCTCCGATGCCTCGGTTCAAATGTCACATCACTAATCACAGTGTTGCTGGAATCAACAATATACATTTAGGTCAGAGATCAGTTTTGGTACAAAATCTGTACACTTGAGGCTGCAGCCCCAGTGACAAGCCATTGTACCCCTACAATTACAATTATGTGCTTTATTTTCTGAGAGTGTAGAATTATCCAAAATCTTATGTTGAAATGAGTGTTCCAAAGATACCCGGATGGTCTACTATTTCTGTCAGAATCCAAAGTGCAGATCGATGCACACTCTAACGTCTAATATTGCCCACAAACTATTGCACGTTGGACAAGGATTTGGTTAGAACTAGAGGCTTAGATAAAGGAGTTTGAGTTAATTATCAGTGTCTGACCTGACGAAAATATATTTATTCAACATGTCTACATAATATTGCACATGCAACAAATTGTAATACTGGTCTGATTATAAAATGTAAAGAAAATAAAAGTATTTTAAAATAGAAGCATTGTATTGGCATCAGTCTTTTGGACCCAGTAAGTATTTTCAAATGCTAAAAAATACAACTAATTTTTGTATAAATATATTCAGACCACAAGAAATATGTCAAATATATAATTATTACAAGCAAAGAAAGAAAATAAAATGAACTATACATGTCCAGAAAGAGCCTCAGAGTGTAAGTCAACATTTACAAATGATATATTCTTTGAAATAAGCACTGACACTTACACGAAACATCATGTATTTTCTTTACTCAAGTGTTACCCACATAACCACACACACACATCTCTCTCTCTCTCTCTCTCTCTCTCTCTCTCTCTCTCTCTCTCTCTCTCTCTCTCACACACACACACACACACATACAGACGTTTGTTTAACTATCTTAGTGAGGACATTGCAGTTGCATAATTGATTTAATATCTGGTTAAAGATATTTTTATCTTATGATATTTTATTTATTTTAAAACACGTCTCGTCTGAATTACATTCATTTTAAACTAGTGTGGAGCAGTAAAATATCCCTCACTAATCGGTTGTCATAATATTTTAAGTGGCCCTTACAAGTTTAAACAAAAGGTTTTGTTTGTTTCAGTTTGTTTCAGCCATGGTGGGGACTTTCCATTGACTACTGACAGTCTTGACATTGACAAAGAGATTTGGAAACTATTTTTGTGGTTGTGACCCATCTGAGGGTTGCCGAGTGGGAAAGGTGGGTTCCACATATCACTAATGCTGGTTTGAACTTAACTATCTTTAACAAGATAATGATTTATGATAATGATAAGATAATGATATCTTCAACTTCTTAATGAGAAAGAACCAAATTGCTAAACCACAGCTACGACACACAGCTCTACTTTGTCCTATCGCCTAATGACTACAGCCCCATTGATTTCCTGTGCTAATGCATTGAATATCATACCATTTTCCATTAAAACGGTGATTTGTTGATTCAATCTTTTTGTCAACTTGTTTTCTTTCAATTAGGACTGGTTTTATATTTCTATTTGCATCTGATTAATCGTCAAATGCTTCTATTTTAAGCCCTTGGACCTGTGCATGTGAAGATGCATACACGCAGACACACACACATTAAAACACATAAACTATTTTGAGTATTACACACATATTTTTTCACAGGGAGAAATTTTATCCTACCCTGAACTGCATCCCACATAGCAACATTGTGACGTCCCAGATCCAGCCCATATCTAGCACACTTGATGATCTGGCCCACATGCAGCCTGGAATGACGGCCCTTGGGCTTCTCACTCCTGTTTGCCAGACCTGGGCCACTATCAGTAATGCTACAAGTCAGCCAAACGCAAAGAAATAAACCAGAACTGGACCTTATCGGTGCCACATAACCTGTGTATTATGGAGTTATCTCAGCCGTAAGACAAGATTTGTTAACAAGCAGAATCACTGAAGGAAAGAAGAGAACAGAAAAAGGAATGAGCAGAAACACAAGAACTAAAACAGACTTCAGCCGTAGTCATTTGAAGTCACCACTATTTGTTTCATTTGAAGTCACCACTGTGGTGATGTCACGATTCCTGTCTTGTGTTTTCCTTGTCTTGTGTGGACTTTAGTTATTTCCTGTTTCTGTGCCATGTTTTGTAGTCCTTTGTAGTTTTTCTTGTTTATAAGTTTCCCAGGTGTTTCTGATTTACCACACCCCCTTGTTCCCTCATTTAGCTTGTTTGTCTGTGTATTTAAACCCCTGTGTTTCAGTTGTTGGGTGTCGGTCGATGTTTCACTGTAGCGTTGTTTTCGAGTTCTTGTTTCTGAGTTTTGTTCTGAGTTCCTGTTTCCAAGTTCTTTGTTCTCCGTGGATTTCCCTTTTTGTTTAGTTTATTATTATTATTAAAAACTGCTTACTGCATTTGGATTCCTCCTTGCCTCCTCAACGTTACAGATCGACCGAACAAACATGAATCCAGCAGCACTAAAGGGGAAACTCCAGTCATGTCGTCCTCGCATGATCCTCATTCCAAGGATGGCCACCGCTGAGCCGGTGTGTCTGGACAAGATGGCCGCCGCCGAGACCGATCTACCGGAACTTATCCCAGCCGAGCCTGAGCTCCACGTCAGCCCTGCCGAGCCTGCGCTCACCGTCAGCCCTGCCGAGCCTGCGTTCAACGTCAGCCCTGCCGAGCCCGAGACCGTCCAGCCCGAGACCGTCCAGCGAGAGATGGGCCACGCCCCGTCTGCCCCTAATCTGGGGACTCAACCCAAATATTTTTTTGGGGGGGGCCCAGTCTCCCAGCCGCGGCCGCCGGAAGGGTCCTCACCGCCGTGGCCGCCCGAGGGGTCTTCACCGCCGTGGCCGCCCGAGGGGTCTTCACCGCCGTGGCCGCCCGAGGGGTCTTCACCGCCGTGGCCGCCCGAGGGGTCTTCACCGCCGTGGCCGCCCGAGGGGTCTTCACCGCCATGGTCGCCGGAAGGGTCTTCACCGCCGTGGCCGCCCGAGAGGTCTTCACCGCCGTGGCCGCCCGAGGGGTCTTCACCATCGTGGCCGCCCGAGGGGTCTTCACCGCCGTGGTCGCCGGAAGGGTCCTCACCGCCGTGGCCGCCCGAGGGGTCTTCACCGCCGTGGCCGCCCGAGGGGTCTTCACCATCGTGGCCGCCCGAGGGGTCTTCACCGCCGTGGTCGCCGGAAGGGTCCTCACCGCCGTGGCCGCCCCGAGGGGTCTTCACCGCCGTGGTCGCCGGAAGGGTCCTCACCGCCGTGGCCGCCCGAGGGGTCTTCACCGCCGTGGCCGCCCGAGGGGTCTTCACCGCCGTGGCCGCCCGAGGGGTCTTCACCGCCGTGGCCGCCCGAGGGGTCTTCACCGTCGTGGCCGCCCGAGGGGTCTTCACCGCCGTGGTCGCCGGAAGGGTCCTCACCGCCGTGGCCGCCCGAGGGGTCTTCACCGCCGTGGCCGCCCGAGGGGTCTTCACCGCCGTGGCCGCCCGAGGGGTCTTCACCGCCGTGGCCGCCCGAAGGGTTTTCACCGCCTTGGCCGCCCGAGGGATCCTCACTGGCCCTCCATCCCGCCCCCAGATCCGCCTCCGCTCCACCTCCCACCTGGACAGTTTTTTTTTTTTTGTTTTTGTTTTTTGAGCGTCTAGAATCCGCTCCTTTGGTGGGGGGCTATGTCACGATTCCTGTCTTGTGTTTTCCTTGTCTTGTGTGGACTTTAGTTATTTCCTGTTTCTGTGCCATGTTTTGTAGTCCTTTGTAGTTTTTCTTGTTTATAAGTTTCCCAGGTGTTTCTGATTTACCACACCCCCTTGTTCCCTCATTTAGCTTGTTTGTCTGTGTATTTAAACCCCTGTGTTTCAGTTGTTGGGTGTCGGTCGATGTTTCACTGTAGCGTTGTTTTCGAGTTCTTGTTTCTGAGTTTTGAGTTCCTGTTTCCAAGTTCTTTGTTCTCCGTGGATTTCCCTTTTTGTTTAGTTTATTATTATTATTAAAAACTGCTTACTGCATTTGGATTCCTCCTTGCCTCCTCAACGTTACAGGTGATTGGTTTTTGTTTTAGTTGGGCTTGTGGTCACCACCATCCTTCTCGCATTAGCTGTTCTTTTCAGAGGAAGGTTCACTTGCTATTAAGAAGAAGGAAATGGACAGATGCTGTGCTAAGTGGGACATCAACGAAATCAAGGTTTGACTTTATTTATTAATAGGATGCAGCTATTTTTTTCTAATAGTTTGTTTTCATTTATTCAATATAATCTAAGTTGAGAGTTATAGAGTAAAATGCTGCACACTAAAAATGTACTGTATAACACAAAGGCGATAAACACTTTTTACAAACTAAATAAATGTAAACAGCTGTAATTTATAATATGAGGAACAGTCTAGAGTTAAATTGTAATTTACATAGACATGATTTTAATATAATTTACAGAGTTAGGTGTTCTTCAAAAAAATATGACTTTTTATTTGCAAATGTATTAACAAAGGTATGACTGAATATATGCATATAAGAAAACACTTAACAATTTTATTGAGATTGCGTGGACAATAATGTGTCATAACTGTTGTCATATTGTCAAACATGTTTTTTTTTTGGTTCGATTGAATCAAACTCTAGTTCGTTTCCCCCCTTGGTGCGAACTTTTTGGACCGCAATCGAACTCGTGTGCGGACCAAATAACCGAACCGAGACCCAGCTGAAGAGGTCCCAGATAGCAGACTGACATTGAATCAACGTGGAAATATGAACTAGAAACAACGTTGATCTGACATTGTTTTGCTCATCGAATTAACGTTGAACCAACGTCAGACGCGTCATTCTTTCAAAACTAACGGAAAATCAACTTGAAATCAACGCGTTGTTTCAACGTTATGAAAGCAAACCAATTTTCGATTTCATTTAGCTTTGAAGAATGCCGCGTCTGACGTTGGTTCAACGTTAATTAGATGAGCAAATCAACGTTGTTTCAATGTCATGAGAGACGTCGTTTCCACGTTGATTCAATGTCAGTTTGCTGTCTGGGGTGGTCTCGGTACGGTTCCCAACGAACTCTGGTACGGTTTGTTTGCGTTGTAAACATGAACCGACCCAATTGCAAGAAAGCACTGCGCCTTTGAGTTAACAGGCTTCCATAGTCGGAGTTGCGTTATGGGAAAGTGATCTGTTGTAGCATACTATATTTGATAAAATGAGTCGTGGTTTGTCCTGGAGCTTCGAAGAGACGTGTTGCCTTATTAACATTGGGCAGATGCCCATGTAGCACAGCTGCTGGAGAGGACACATAAAAATACTGATGTGTTCACTGTTCAACCTGTTTACTGAACGGATGAAGGAGAAGGGCATATGAGAGGTCTCCCGCACAGTGCCGCGTTAAAGTAAAAAAACGTAGGCAACATTATATTGGTTTCTTCATATCGCGTTGTACAGAATAACGCAAAATTAGTAAAAGAACAAATATTGCAGTACTAAATATCTCCATGGTTTTGTTTACAAATTTTGGTTCACTTTCAAAAAGAGCAGTGTGAAAGCGAACCGTACCAAAAAAAAAAAAAATAATAAGAATTATTTGGTCCGGACCAAAGCAAGTGAACTATCGGACTTTCCTGGTGTGAATACACCCTAAGAATCGATTTCTCCCCCACCTCTACCTGTGTGTAACGCACATCACTATCACAGAACGTTTAGTTTGTATTAACTCATAGAAACACGACAATCAAACATTCAGACCCATCGGTTAATTAGTTCCATTATAAAAGGTAAGACGGATTTAAATATAGGGCAGTGGGTGGCATTGTCGCCTCAAGGGAAGAAGGTCCCCAGTTCGAGTTCCGGTTGAGCTAGTGTGTAGGCCTATGTGAAGTTTGCACCTGTCCCTGCTTGAATCAATGGATGGATGAATATGAATTAACTACAGAACACATTGCAAAAATCTAGGGGTGCACGATATATCGGCCACCATATCGGTATCGGCCGATATTTGCTCATATTTATGTTATCGTTATCGGCCCGATAATAAAATTTGGCTGATTTATTAAAGCTGATAAATAATGAATTATTTCCTTCAACACTTGACACCTGAGAAACTTAAGATGCACACTGTTCAATATGATTGATTTTAATTGCTTGAAATATGATTGGAATCAAAAAGGAAAATATAGTTAAGTGCAAAATGTGCTGTGATATCGGCTACATGAAATTATAATAAGAACATTACAATTGTGTTAGGGGACGGATTTTAATTGTGAGACTTTTGTTTTTGCAATCTGGCTTTCAAAAATGATATAAAAATTGGAATTAGATTTACCGGCCGATATATCAGTTATCGGCTTTCAATTATGTAAGGGTTAATGCCCTCCGAGGTGTCCATTGTCAGGTTTTAATGGACGACGGCGAGGCGTGAACCGGCCGACGCGCAGCTGAGGACGGTTGCCTCCGCCGAAGTCCATTAAAACCTGACAATGGACACCTCGGAGGGCATTAACCCGCTTATGCATGGTCACTTGCCAAATAAAACATTTTTAAAACATTAGCTGCTACTTTATATTTTAATTAGGCTAAATCAAATTTTTACAAATAATAACTCGCCTGGTTTATTTAGCAACCGGAGATATTTATAGTCCGCTCAGCTTGTAGAACCCTTCAGGTTCAAAATGCATTTTTTTTTCATGAAACACAAAGGTAGGCATAGTTTTTTTTAATTTTTTATTACACATAAAACAATTAATCAAACAGGCTTCTTCGGCTTGAAACGCTGTACTCTCCTCCTGCCTTGGTTGTCTGGACAGCTGCGTAAAACTCCCGCAGGGTCTCATTCAGAGCAGCAGCGGTGTCATTTTCTTTGCGACGTTTCTCCATTTTATTTACATTTTTTCTTTCTTCAGCAGCATCCCAGTCGTCAAAGTTGTCATATTCTCCATAAATGTTAAAAGAAATAACAAAGTCGCTCATTGTTGTATTAGGCTATAGTATCTAACGTTAGATGTTTGTTTTGATAGAGCGTTTGACTGCCTGTTGCTATGGTTACTCACAGCTGTTGTAGGCAGCGCATTTATTTATAAATTTCGAATGGTAAACAGGCAGTTTCACCAGAACTACTTTACTAGGTGTCCTCTATCACTTTTTAACGGACACCCTGCAGCCAATCAGAATCGAGTATTCACCCAGACCATGGTATCCACAAGTTTCCTACGCCCCATGAGGCCTTGCGTCAAAAGTGGGCGCGACTTCCGGTTGGAAGTAAACAAAGCGCGACTTGACATGCTTAACACTCGTTCATTCAACAGTTGACAGTCATTCAAGTTATAGCGATCCAAACTAGCTAACGATGTGGGAACGCAACCTCAATGAAATTAAAAAGGGTGAAATAACAGTACCTTTACCCTCCGCAGTCGTTGATTGGGAGTATTATAATAACATTATTAATTATCAATACTCATCAAGGCATGGTGACAGACAGATGTGCGAGCTGACAAACAATTAAAATAAAAAACACACACTTAGTCATTGTGCTTTGGAGTTTATTCAAAATTATAAATGAATGTGCTGCTTGAATACATTAACTGGCACATTTGGTATTCTGTCAACACAGGCTTTGATCCTGAGTTTAGGTGCAACATCAGTAGCGAACAGCCAATCACATGCTGATAGAGTTTATAAAATATAAAGAATTAAAAAAAATGTACACAGGAAGATTCGTCGTCTTTTGGGAGGTGATGGAAACTAACGTTACAGTCGTTGGCAGGATCAGAGACGGGCTCTGGCAGGATCACTCGTTTTCAGCTTATGTTCAAAACAATCACGTTTAAGCCACTGAATTAGTTTAGTCCGGTTATACATACAACCGCGAACAGCACATGTTGTCCCTGAGCTCCGTAACGACATCTCTCATAAAGATTTGCGTCTTTAAATAGTAAAATAATTATCCGAAAAACAGCTAGCATCTTCGCTAACTAACACACAAAATACCATTGGAATGCTACTTCCGCCGCCTCACCGGAAGTTTCACCCACTTTATTTTTTACAGGAGCGCCCCTCGGAAACTTGTGGATAAAAAGAATTATTATCGGTATCGGCCAAAATGTTCATATTGGTGCATCCCTACAAAAATCTTATAGATTTTCACTTTGAATTCCAGGAGGAGCTCAATACAGCCCTGAAGTCCTTACAAGATAAACTTCAACACAATGAAAACATTAAAGGGAAGTTTGAGAAAACAGTTAAACACATCAAGGTGAGGATTGATATACTGTATCAAAATGATTGATTCTTTTGATATATGTACAAGGATTAGAACAGATGATATGTTTTTTGACATAACTCCCATGTTCCTTTATTGACTAAAAAGTTGTAGTTAACTAACCCACATTTCCCAGCTCACTCTTCATGCCAGTGGCGTGCACAAACCTCCTCGGGGGCGGGAAGGACCAAAAACGGCACCAATTTTTTATTTATTTATTTATTTCTTTTTTCTTACTTACCATGGCATTCTAAGAAAATATGATGATACAATTGGAATGCGTACCACATCAAATGAAAATAGGGAAATTATGATAATATTTACTTAACCAAACAAAACAGTGAGCATTAAGAAGGTAATTATGGAAAATTAATTTTTAGTTTTGCTGATGTTGTAAATTTAATGAATGTAGGCCTATTATATGAATGAAAGTGTTAGCTATCATGAATCGGTAACATTAACATTAATGGACTGCACATCTACAGCTTTTTAAATCTTTAGTTAATATTAATTTCAGCATTTACTTAAACATTAAAATCAAAAATTGCATTTGTTATAATTAGTTATTGCACTGACTGTGACATTACATGAATAAACAATTAGCCTAACAGTTGTATTATTAACTAAGATTAACAAATAATGTGTTTCCCATGGTTCATACATGAATAATGAACAAATTAACCTTATTGTAAAGCTTAACTGAAATCAAAAATATAAATTCCTTACAATTTAGAGTTGGAAGTGGATTTAAGATTTCATTTAACTAAATGTATTTCCCCAAGCTAATAACATTTGCTATGGCCTTGGATAAAAACGAATGACATTGTCACTCAGAATGCATCTGAAATCGAGTTATAGCCTACTTTTATTATAGTTAAATATAACTCGCACGCTGCCGCAACTTTTAGAGTAGCATATTATTGTATACAATTATCAGAAAAGGGCACAATACATTTTGTATAGTGCCCCTACTCCTACCCATGTGCAAGCCACTGCTTCATGCTGCTCCAGAGTCAATTGAGTCTTTGAGATGATTGAAGTGAATGTGATTTGATTTCAGTCTCAAGCTGAGCACACAGAGCGTCAGATTAAACATCAGTTTGAGAAGCTTCATCAGTTCCTCAGAGATGAAGAAGAAGCTACAATCACTGCACTGAGGGAGGAAGAGGAGCAGAAGAAGCAGATGATGAAGGAGAAGCTGGAGGAGATGAACGCACACATCTCAGATCTTTCAAACGCAATCAACGACATGGAGGAGATGATGAAAGCCAATGACGTCTGCTTTCTGAAGGTCTAATTTCACATCATTGATTGATTGATAGATTGATTGATTGTGTTCTTGATGATCTATTGATTGATTGATTGATTGATTGATTGATTGATTGATTGATGATTGATTGAGTTCTTGATGATAAATGGTGTGTTTGTTCTGCAGAAATTTCCAGTCTCAATGGAAAGGTGAGTGATCTGCTGGTGTCCAGAAGTGTATAGTCCAGGGGTCAGAAAGTAAAAGTCCTGCAAGGTTTTTATTCCACCCATGACCTCTGCCAGCTGATTACTCCTGACTGAATCTCTGTGCTAGTTCTCTTCAGATCTGTAAAGTCCAGGTTCAGAAAGTAAAAGTCCTACTCAGTATTTTGTTCCAATCACCTGGATTTTCTTATTAGCAGTTTTTCAGCCAGGAGATAGAAATCAGCTGACTGAGTTCATGGGTGGAATAAACATATGGCAGGACTTCTACTTTGTGACTCCTGGACTATACACCTCTGCTCTGGTCTCTCTGGTTCTGATCCACTGCAGTTCTGACTCTTGAACATTTTTCCAGATTCCAGATCTCACAGCCGGATCCTTACTGGATTCTGGATTCTGGATCTTTGCTTCATGTGTCACCATTCTTGAGCAATCTGCCGTTCAGAGTCTGGAAGAAGATGCAGGACATCATCCAATACAGTGAGTCTGCAGAATATCTGTGCTGTAAAACACTGGAAATCATGTACACAGCTAAATCCCCAGTGTTAAATTAACACTCCTCGGTGTGTTAATGTTGAAGTTAATGAGATAATTAGGTGATTAATTGATGATTGAGCATTATTGAAGATACACGATCAAGAACTACTGAAATAATCATCCAAAACAAGAACTACTGAACATGATTGCATGTACTATTAACAGTTTGACTTTATTTCTGTCATATATTTACTCACGGTCTTATTTAGATGTAGTAGAAGTTTAGATGGTGATGTTTTATGGAATGTTTCGTTTTTATGTTTTTCACGCAAGTCACCATTATAGTGATCATTGTTTGCTTTAGTTGGGCTCTTGACCCATTACTTTTTCAGAGGTGGAAAGTCCAGGGGTCAGAGAGTAAAAGTCCTGCCATATTTTTATTCAACCAACAGCTAAATCTCCAGTATTAAATGAACTTTTCTGGGAGTTTATTTGGATCCAGACTTAAGAGTGTTAAAGTTAATGAGATAATTAAGTGAATAATTGAGTGATGATTGATACACCAAGGATCAATCATCAAACAACAAGGAACGCTGATGAGGTGATGTTTGTTATGTTTTGACATAATCATCATTTGTCAAAAAATTCATTTGTAGAGTTTAACCTTTTCATTACACAACATAATATTTTCAGTAATTTAAATACTATCCAAAAGATTTCTTAAAAGTTCTATTAAAAAAAAATATTTTATTTGGACACACAGATATCAAGAATCAGCCTGTGATTCTCAACAATGATGACAACTATATAGCATGTTGCATTGCATTTTGGGTGCCACCAATCAAAACCCGTTCATGGCTCCCATCATGCATGCATTATCTGAATAATTATTAATTGAATATTCTGTTTGTCACCATTGTTGAGATTCATACACTGAATCTTGATGTATAATTATGAATTGAATATTCTGTTTGTCACCATTGTTGAGATTCATACACTGAATCTTGATGTGATTTAATTATCTACATCAAGAAATGATGGCGTAGTTTAAAGCTGTTTAGTGAATGATGAGTTTAAAAATCCTTCATGACTTATTGCGCACTGCTTGTCATAATTCTTAACAATCTGTGTGCATTATATGAACAACAGAACAAAAGTACCTGTTGATTGTGTCTCATCAGCGCCGGTGATTCTGGATCCAAACTCGGCTCATCCACGTCTTGTCCTGTCTGATGATCTGACCAGTGTGGCATACAGCTGGAACGAACAACCTCTTCCTGATAATCCAGAGAGGTTTGATGAGTATTACTGTGTTCTGGGTTCAGAGGGTTTTAGCTCAGGAACACACTGCTGGGATGTGGAGGTTAAAGAGAGTGAATGCTGGAGTCTTGGAGTAACTACAGCATCAAACCAGAGGAAAGGATGTGATTTCTTGAACACTGATGTCTGGTGTGTGGAGTATGATCCGTACAGACTGTATGTGTCTGGGTTTGGTTTTCGTGTTGAACAGGATCTTGAGCGTGTGAGAGTTTATCTAGACTATGACAGTGGAACGGTGTCATTCTGTGATCCTGTAACTAACACACATCTACACACATTCACAACCACCTTCACTGACACACTCTTTCCATTCTTTTGCAATCTTGATGAAATGAAATGCCTAAGTATCTTACCAGTTAAACTGTAACAACAGAAAATCACTGAAACATAATCTGATCCTGCCAATTAATGACTTGTGCCATCTTTAGCATGTGAAAGTCTGGATTTCACGAATTCAGAAACAGACGGTAAAAGCAGCAACGGAAACATTTACATTAAAGAGTTAAGGGTCAAGAGTGCATTTTATTTAAATTAGGATATTTACTTTAATTTTACTGGGTTTTATTTTATATTTTTGCAGTCACTGTTTAGTGCTTACAGTAATGAACTAATAGAAATGAATAGAAATATTATAGAATGAGGTATCATGTTGCCATTTTCAAATAAATATTTTAAATTAAAATGTTGCCATGTTTGAATAAAGATTTTAAAATGTAGGCTAAGTGTCACTATTATGGTTAGGTTTAGGAGTAGTACCTAATTATAACACAATTATTGTAATTGTCATAAAAAGCACATGCGGAACAGGACTGTAAAATAAAGTGCTACCTAAATTTCATTGGCCAGTGAACCTGTTTAGTTTCTACATATTTGTTGTGCAAAATGACAAACGGCATGTCTCTCATATGTAACTGCATCCAGCTTCCACCAGAGGGCAGCAGAAGCAGCAAACTGAAGGCTCAAAGACATACATGAACAATTTACATTTACAGGCCGAGGCATTGAATCCACTCAAACATAGCTGTAAGCGGACCTCATATTACACAAAACACAAAAATGCAATTATAACTAAACACCTTTCAGTTTGTTCTGCCAAGTGCACTTAAATGTAATGGCAAAGTACAACAACATCCGTCTATCCATCCATCATCCAAACCACTTTACCCGTATTAGAGTTAACTTATGCATGTCTTTGGTTTGTGGGGGAAACCGGAGAACAGGAGGAATCTCTCACAAACACACACATACACACACACAAGGGGAGAACATGCTGTACAACCAGCTATTCAGCATTGGCATGACTGACTTTATAATTGCTCATCAGAAGCGGAGTCTGAACAGAAGGGTTATTATAAATACTGTAGAGAATCTGTAATAATGGGTCACATGCTTCAGGGCTGGGATGTGTCTTCAAATAACTCGCATCTGCCTTTCATTATTCCTGACCTTATACACCCACACATACACTCATGTTTGAAGCAGATCCTTCAGTTGATATGTGATGTATGTATGTGAAATATTTTGGCCATATCTGAGTGAGTTTTTCTACAATGATCTCAACATTTCTCTCTGTGTTGTTTATGTTCTGTGATGATATTCATACTATAAGCAGTTCAGAATCAGATGAAGACCTTATAATTGTATTGCTCAGATGTTGCTTTTCAATATATAAGGGGATTTCATGAAATTAGAATTGATCTTTTAATAAAAAATCGAATTTGTTAAAATCTTGGGGTAAGATTTTTAACATTTATATTTATATTCATCGAGGACACATTCATCAAAGACCTTATGATGTTACAACATTTTCCTATCCATAGAATGTAATGGTTTCCACAAAAATATGAATCCGCACAACTGTTTTCAACACTGATAATCATCAGAAATGTTTCTTGAGTGTCGAATCATCATATTATATGATTTCTGAAGGGTCATGTGACACTATAAAGACTGGAGTAAAGAGAGTACTGTGTGGTACTTCAAAAAATATCATGGGTTTACAATGAAATTTCGGATATTCAGTTACTGTAACAAACCTGTGTGGGACACACATCATCTGACCATTACAGAAACTACACAGGACTAATAATCAGACAGACAGACAGACAGACAGACAGACAGACAGATAGATAGATAGATAGATAGATAGATAGATAGATAGATAGATAGATAGATAGATAGATAGATAGATAGATAGATAGACAGACAGATGGATAGATAGATATATAGACAGATAGATATACAGACAGCCAGACAGATAGATAAACAGATAGACAGACAGATAGATAGACAGATAGATAGATAGACAGACAGACAGACAGAGAGACAGATAGATATACAGACAGACAGACAGATAGATAGATAGATAGATAGATAGACAGATAGATAGATAGATAGATAGATAGATAGATAGATAGATAGATAGATAGATAGATAGATAGATAGATAGATAGATAGATAGATAGATAGATAGATAGACAGACAGATAGATAGACAGACAGATAGATAGATAGACGGACAGACAGATAGATGTACAGACAGACAGATAGATAGATAGATAGATAGATAGATAGACAGACAGACAGACAGATAGATAAACAGATAGACAGACAGATAGATAGATAGATAGATAGATAGATAGATAGATAGATAGATAGATAGATAGATAGATAGATAGACGGACAGACAGATAGATGTACAGATAGATAGATAGATAGATAGATAGATAGATAGATAGATAGATAGATAGATAGATAGATAGATAGATAGATAGATAGATAGACAGACAGATAGATAGACAGACAGATAGATAGATAGACGGACAGACAGATAGATGTACAGACAGACAGATAGACAGACAGATAGACAGACAGACAGATAGATATACAGACAGAAAGACAGACAGATAGATAAACAGACAGAGAGATAGATAGACAGATAGATAGATAAATAGATAGATAGATAGATAGATAGACAGACAGACAGACAGACAGACAGACAGACAGACAGACAGACAGACAGACAGACAGACAGACAGACAGACAGACAGACGGATAGATAGATAGATAGACAGATAGATATACAGACAGCAAGACAGATAGATAAACAGATAGACAGACAGATAGATAGACAGATAGATAGATAGATAGACAGACAGACAGACAGAGAGACAGATAGATATACAGACAGACAGACAGATAGATAGATAGATAGATAGACAGACAGATAGATAGATAGATAGATAGATAGATAGATAGATAGATAGATAGATAGATAGATAGATAGATAGACAGACAGATAGATAGACAGACAGATAGACAGACAGATAGATAGATAGACGGACAGACAGATAGATGTACAGACAGACAGATAGACAGACAGACCGATAGATATACAGACAGAAAGACAGACAGATAGATAAACAGACAGAGAGATAGATAGATAGATAGATAGATAGATAGATAGATAGATAGATAGATAGACAGACAGATAGATAGATAGATAGATAGATAGATAGATAGATAGATAGATAGATAGATAGATAGATAGATAGATAGATAGATAGATAGATAGATAGAGACAGACAGACAGGTGTCAAACTGACCCGACGACCCAAGAAAACCTAAAACCTCTGTCTTTGAAAACCTTCTGCTCTGTGTGTGTGTGTGTGTGTGTGTATGTGTGCGTGTGTGTGTGTGTCTGTGTGTGTGTGTCTGTCTCTCTGTCTGTCTGTCCATCTGGTCATTAATCAGTCTTTCTGTCCTGTTGAACTCAGTTGCATCTCTCTCTCTCTCTGTACTGTGATTACATAAGAGTGAAAGTTTGAAGAGTCTGTCTGACCTGCTGTGACACACACACACACACACACACACGCACGTACACACACACACATACACGCACACATCCACCTCTAACCCACCAGTCTACAGTTAAAAGCTCATAAACACTCAAGAAACAGCTTCATCATGCTAAAGTACACATTAACTCAAACATTTCCAATCTCCTCTTACAGCTCTATACCCCCGACAGACGACAGCTATCGACCCATTTAAGCCTGTTCATATTCCTCCTGATGGCACTTTAAGGAGAAACATGTTTGTACTCTAATAAATCATTACGTAAAATGCCGTTAAGTCGATAAGAGAGCAACAGCTGAGTAATAAACCAGTCTAGATGACGAGCAGCTGTTCTTCTGAGCAGTTGTGTCGAAGGTACGTTTGCTCTCAAAGCGCTCGTGTTTGTTCAAGATTAAAACAAAGGAATTACCCGAGTGTGTTTCTCCTGAACATGAACCGAAATGAGTTGTCGTCCAGTGAGAGAGGGATGAATGTGGAGCAGCTCAGATCATGTGATGAGAAATGTTCTTTCTGCACCTTTTCAACTAAATTCAAAAGCAGAGAGATTAGATCAACGGCATAAAGCAACACTTCATCCATCCATACCTGGAAATATAAGACGTTCTTTCTTCTGTGACTGGAAGAACATCGAGGTCCAAAGGAAACTGAACTCCATTGACTTTTATTGGAAACAAACCCTAAAGAATCCTCATATTTCTGTGTTACACAGAAGAACGAAAGCCCTACAGGTTTGGTATGAAGTAAATAGCCTACATTTTTGGGAGAAATGTTACCTCGGGTGAACCTTTAGGATTTCCTCCCCAGATTTCCTACTGGGATTGACTCCCAGTATCTTGTTTATAGGCTGTTTCGGTGTTACATTCAACCAGACAAAAACCACAGAACAATGTGAATTCAGGCTTTGTTATTTGAGTCGAAATCTGGTCTGAAACTCAACAGGGGATCGCCACATCTGAGAAGCTCAAGCCTCTGTTTGCTCCTCTAATCTTCTCGCTGCCCAGGAGAAACAAATGTCTTTCCTGTGGGCGGGCGACCGACGGATGCAGGAGTGTGAGAAAAATCAAGTGAACTGAAGGGGGAAGGTGTGATCGTGAGTTAAGAGGGAGAAAAACACGAGTGTGCGAGTGAGAGAGAGAGTGAGCGAGAGATAAAGGGTCGAGGGTGGGAGGATCTCCTTCATTCAGCAGAAACTCTTCATCAGACTCTTGAAGAGACAGGCAGAATAAAGAGCCCAGCAGGAGGAGAAAACACACACATCTCTCTCTCTCTCTCTCTCTCTCTCTCAAGTGTTTCTCGGCAAGCGTCTGGATGGAGGGAGACGGAGATGTGGAGCTCACACTGAGTCCCGAGACTCTCACGGAGGACGACGTGTGTGTGATCCAGGACACGTGGAGACCCGTCTATGAGAGCCGGGAGAACGCTGGAGTCGCTGTGCTCATCAGGTACGCCTGTTCACTCGCCCATCACTCACTAAAACTGGTTGAACATGCACTATAGTTGTCTACTTAGGTGATTCCAAGGCTTTTGGACATGTAATACCTCATTGTTTTGGACTTGTACCATTGGGATAATATAGTTTTTGGAAGTTAACCACATACCACGGTAATGCTATGTTTTTTTGTGTGTGTGTGGACGTTTTACCATAGTTATGCCATTTTTAACATTTAACATTTGAACATTTACCATGGTACTACTATGTTTTTGAACATTTGCACCACTGCATTTTTGTATTTATAACTTGTAATTCTGTAGTTTTTGCAAATGCACCAATGTGTACTATGGTAAACTATAGTTGTGTGAACATTTACCTTTGGTTATGCCATAGTTTGTAGCCTATGCACAATGGTGGCACATAATATATATGTACTATAATACTGTTGTTTTTGCATTTTATTTGAACATTTACCATGGTAATACTGTGTTTTGGCATTTATAACTCGTAAATCTGTAGTTTTTTGGTAATTCCAACTTGTACTATGGTAATACTATAATACTACATTTACCATCCCAGATAGCAAACTGACATTGAATCAACGTGGAAATATGACATCGAAACAACGTTGATCTGACATTGTTTTGCTCATCGAATTAACGTTGTACCAACGTCAGACGCGTCATTCTTTCAAAACTAACGGAAAATCAACTTGAAATCAACGCGTTGTTTCAACGTTATGAAAGCAAACCAATTTTCGATTTTCATTTAGCTTTGAAGAATGCCGCGTCTGACGTTGGTTCAACGTTAATTCGATGAGCAAAATCAACGTTGTTTCAATGTCATGAGAGACGTCGTTTCCACGTTGATTCAATGTCAGTTTGCTGTCTGGGATGGTTATGCCATAGTTTGCAAAATGCATAATAGTGGTAACAGTGATGTTTCTAAACATGTTTACCTTTTTTTGAGCATGTACCAACGTTTTTTTGAACCTACCGTTACAGTGTTCTTGAACATTTACCATGTTTGTCATTTATAATTAGTAATTACGTGTAATTGGTCAAATGTACAGTACCATTTTTAACTTGTATCATGGCAAATACTATGGTTGTGAGAACATTTATCATGGTTATGCCATAGTTTGATAATTAAACAATGGTGGTACAATGATTTTTTTGAACATGTATCTTAACTGTTGTGAGTCCGTTCTCATCCCAAGACGTCATACAACTGACCATACGTCAACGTCCGATGTTTTAGGGTACCCTTTAACGTCGGTTAGATGACACTATCTAATCCTAAACCTACCCGCGTCATCTAACTGACGTTAAAGGGTACCCTAAAACGTTGGATATTGGCGTATGGTCAAAAGCGGGATGAGAATGTGTTGTGGTAGTACATGATGCTTTATTTTTGTGAACATATAGCTTGGTAATACAATGTTTTGGGGAAATGTGACATGTTTTCATGGTTATTTTGGCATATACCATGGTAACATCATGTTTGTTTGTTTTTTACCATGGTAGTATCAAGGTATTCTTTGAATAGCAATCACATGGTACTGTATATTTCAGAGTACTATGGTATTCCCACAGTAAGAGTTAAATAAGCACACAGATCAATTTCCATCGATCGCTATTGTTTTCATACTGAGCTGGTGATGATAAACTCCCAGACAGCAAACTGACATTGAATCAACGTGGAAACGACGTCTCTCATGACATTGAAACAACGTTGATTTTGCTCATCGAATTAACGTTGAACCAACGTCAGACGCGGCATTCTTCAAAGCTAAATGAAAATCGAAAATTGGTTTGCTTTCATAACGTTGAAACAACGCGTTGATTTCAAGTTGATTTTCCGTTAGTTTTGAAAGAATGACGCGTCTGACGTTGGTTCAACGTTAATTCGATGAGCAAAACAATGTCAGATCAACTTTGTTTCTATGTCATATTTCCATGTTGATTCAATGTCAGTTTGCTATCTGGGCTCTCACACAAACCTATCAGCTTTTGAAGAGTCGAGTCGTTTCCTCATGTGCTGTAGAGGTTGAGAGCTGGCCATCTGAAGTTTGCGGGTTCAAAGGCGAGTGGTGAACCATCCTAGTGTTGGTGATGAAAACACTGAGCGTCAGGTGACTCCAGGAGGACCAGCGCTCTATGGCGACATCACATGAAAGTGAAAACCAATCCCACTGGCGCTGCTTATGTTGTATATTGAATGGAAAGAGAAGAGGTTATATTAGGTGCTGGGGGATTGTGGGTAACGCTGAGGTGTGACTGCTGGGATTCGATGAACATACTGATCTTGATGGTTTCAGTGAAGAAACTTCACTGTGAAGACTCGAATTCTTCTATAAACACTTCACCACATCAACACACACACACACACACACACACCTAAATCAGGACAGCAGTGTTGATATCATCTAAAACTTATTTCAATATGTAAACATATTTCGTTTTTATGTGCCATTTAGGGGTGTATAAATCTGATATTGATAATCCCACAATAAACAGTTTCTCAGCGAATCACAAACACTTGAATCATGAATCACAGGACATCTTGGACAGTATTTCTCTGTGATAAAAAGTGTGCATGTTCAGACACGATAAAAACGCAGAACATGCATTTGTGGAAAAAAAAGAGCAAATTCAGGCCAGATATCTGAAGATATTGAGTCACGACAGTTTGTTATTTAATTTTAAATCAGTTCATCGGTCACATTAACTCACAGACTGATTTAATGTACTTCACCGCCAACTCTCGCTCTTCTAGATCTACTGGCACGACTATAAAAGATTGTAATTGAAAGAGTTCAAGATCATTCATAATACAGCTGGAATAAATAAATCATGAACATTAAAATAAAGTCCAATCGATTAAAGCCAATAAATACATAATAAAACCCATTAACCTTAGTTTGCACTAGTACAAGTACCACACCCCAAAAATAACAGATTAATAAAATTATGATTTTACGACTTGTACTAGATGATATCCCTCGACATGCGATTCTTCTACCGTTCAGGAATTTGAGGGAATCATTCATGACTTTTAGCGTAAAGTTTCTCCACATGAAAGACTCACATGTCTTCACTCCTGACCTGAGCTCATCTAACCGCGTTTGAAGACCGCGATGGATTTCTGCAGTCGTTTCTCTCGAAAGATAGCGGCTCTCCGAGATCACACCTGAAGGGCTGCAATAAAGATTTATAATTAAACTCTTTCAGCTCGTGAAATTAGACTTATTTCTCAGAGGGAACGTGCTTTAAACGGACGTCTCAGACCGTTCACACGAGAAGCTCCGTGATGCTTTAATTTAGCAGGTCAGTGGAATTAATCAGATGTTATCAAGCATTTATATAAACCCAAGCGCACGCTGAAGCTCATAAGACACCCTTTCATATCCGTGAATATACTTGGAGACAAAAAGCACCAGATTGCAGCCAAGAAGTAGCTAGCAAACGGCAAAACACCTCGCTTTAGCAGACACACTTAAAGGGACAATTCACCCCAAAATAACACCGATTAAAATAAAACTGTTATCATTTAACACCAACAACTATATTAGTGTCCACACACCGACATGCTAACACTAATGAAAACTAACTATATTAACATACACCAACAGACCCCTGCAAACATGCCCCTGCGGGGCCGACGCTGGCTTTTTGTGGGCACAGTGGGCTAGGGCCAGCCCACGCCAAACCTAAACAGGCCCAGTGCGGGTTGCCCAGACAAGGCCCACAGCTTTGGGCTCACTGCGGGCTATCAGTGAGCAGCCCACACTAGCGGGCTGCCCACATTAAGCCCATGATGGCCCACTGTGGGCCATCCCATTCGGGCCCATGAGCAGGTTTTGCACCTTTGGGCCCATGCGGGTTTAGTTTAGGTAGCCCACATTTAGATTTGCCCACATGCCCACAATGTCGTCAGTACGTCCTCTGATCAAAATAACTTGGTAATTTTAATTCTCTTAAAAATAAAAAAAAAATAATTAATTAAGAGAATAAGAAAGCACTAATATATATATATATATATATATATATATATATAAAGAGAATAAGAAAGCACTAATAACTTGGTAATTTTAATTCTCTTAAAAAAAATTTTTTAAACAATTTAAATATATATATATATATATATATATATATTTAAATTGTTTAAAAATGTTTTATTTTTTTTAAGATATATATATATATATATATATATATATATATATATATATATATAGGCTATATATATATATATATATATATATATATATATATATAAGAGAATAAGAAAGCACTCTTTATATAAAGATGGTAATGAAATTACGGGCCTGTTGCAGTTTCATTCCACACTTTATGTTACATATTTATATTACACGTTGCTCTTTATATTACATGTAGGCCTTTATATAATACAGATGTCATGAAATTGCTTTACAATAAAAGTAAAAGCAAAATGGTATTAAAAAGCATAATTGTCAACTGAATGGGTCATAGAACTACACAATGAGTTTAAATTCATTATATAAAATTAAAGATATTTTAAATTGTTAAATGTTATAATTCTAGATGTTTATTTAAATGCTGCGTGCCTTTTGACGTGTTCTATGGTTTCAATATGGGCGTACGTGCGCGAGTCGCATTCAAATCTGATTCAAAGACAGGAGCGCGCGCGAGCAGATGGAAACCATGGAAACGAGGAAACCCATCAACTGACAAACAGCAAACTAGCGTCTCTCACTGTTGTTTTCTCTGCTTTCAGGTAAGTCTAGTTACCAAAATCACACAAATAATACATACAAACCTTCCTGATATATGTCTTACGTGTAATTGATACACTTCTGTTGAATATTTACTTTATAGAAATAGTTTTGTGTCTTCGATAAAGTCCGTTAGCATCTGACTGAACCGTTTTCAGAAGAGCTAACGTTAAGTTGTTTACGTTACAATTGAGCTCTTGTTTTACATAAGTGTGGGGTTTTAACCACATTTTTGTGTTGATAACAGTTTTTGATAGTTTTGTTTTGCTGGTAATTTGTCAATGGGTGATTGGAAGTTAGCTAAGTTAATTTATTTAACCTTGAAAGAATTCATTGTAACGTACTTAATGACGTCATTTACAAATATTGGTAATAAGTGATTTCAGAAGGAACAGGAAAAAAACACAACAAAGGGGAATTATTGTTTAATCATGATAATTATTTCATATGCATTATTGCACAATATATTACCTTAAGATTTTTTATGTATATTCTTTAGCTATGCTCTAGCTTGCTTCCTTGTATTAAACCCTTTGTTCTATTGTAAATTCAATGTAATATTGTTGGCTCTGTGACACATTGCATGTTATTTTCTTGAAGATCATCATAGATGTCCTGCTGCACCCCCTGGGGTCCAAGACAATCTCCACGGCTATGACCTCGACTATAGTAAGCAAAACTTCATACATACTGTTTAATTGTTGTGGGTCTGTAGGATTTATGATTTTGAATGAAGTCTCTCACTTTAAATTCATTAACTACAGTTTTTTTCAGTGACATTGTACTTGAGAAGCTAAATAATAGGTGGCAAATATAATGTTATAATAGTCATAGTTATAATAATTCAGGATAATAGTCATGGGTATATATATATATATATATATATATATATATATATATATATTATTTTTTTATTTTATTTTTTCTCTGGGTGTGTTTTTAATTATGTTGGCCAATGAGACACCATACTGTCCAACTCAAAGCTATTTTTTTATGTATGTTTGACTGATAAATACTGAAATTCGTTTTACTTTCAAATGCTGAATTCAGGGGGTTATGGCTGTGCTCTTGTTACCAGATGAGATATCATTTGATCCTGTGATTCTTCAGGACAAGATCTTGATGCCATCCACACCCAGTACATGACGAAGGTGAGTTTCACAATAGCTATATCACCATCACAAACCAAGAGGCCAAACACAACAGGCCTTCATCCATATGAACTCACCCATATGTAGGAATAGGTTCCGAAACCCGGTATTAAACATTAAACGGGCCCTGGGGCCAAATTAAGGAAGACTGCAGTATCGATAAGCTCAGATGTTATCAGTTCTTCTGACGGTACTGAAGAAATTACACACACACTATTTATTATAGACATTATCTTGTGTCATTGTCATGTGTTTTTCAGGCTGGTTGTTTGTCATTTTGTAAGAGTAGAGAGAGGCTGTACCTCAGTGAAGACTTATTTTACATTAGATAATTCAATTTCCGTACCTGATAAGTTAGATTTTCCGAAAAAACTTCATGCACTGCTTATTTCAATTGTATTTTTCTTCTATTGAATTTATCAATACTTGTAATTTGTTATAATTTTCAATGCAGATTCACTCAATAATCTCTTGAAATTTGTTTTTATATCGCAATATATATAGCAGCAGATAAACTAAATATTTTATTTAAGGTTTTTAGTATTGTGCAGCTCTAATATTGAGCATTTAACCTGATTGAACCTGGAATTGTTATAATAACCTGGAATAATTTGTGATACCAGATGTATGATTATGTATGATAGATTTTGAACTGTATTTTTTTTTTTTTTTTTTTTCGCAGGTTTTCTGGGATCCACAGTGGAAGGCATCAAGGCGTGAGATGTTGGCTGGACAGATGTACCTGTACACCACACCGACCTCTGCTTTTACATGGATGGCGGATTACTATCATGTTCTGTAAAGGTTTCATTATAGCAAAACAGAGCACCTGTGACAGTGGAATCTGTAGGTGTAACGTAGTCAGTTAAAAGTAGTCAGGTGTAAAGTAGTCACAGAGAACGTTTTTTTTTTTTAAGTTTCAAACTTTTTTCTCTTTCACAAAAAACACTGCAGTTACAGCTTTTCAAATTCTTCATTGGAGGTGTACAAATAATTTTCTTTTTTTCAAATCACAAAAAGGGCTGTGCAAAAATTAATTGCAATTAATCGCGTCCAAAATAAAAGTCTGTGTTTACATAATATATTTGTGTGTGCTGTATATAATTATTTTGTATATATAAATACCTATGCATGCATGTATATATTTAAGAATTATTTGCACTTAAATTCTGTGTATATATATATATATATATGAATACATAATCTATATTATATAAATATAAATATTTTATATATGAATAACACATTTTCTTAAATATATACATGCATGTGTGTGTATTTATATATACAATATAGGGCTGTGTAACGATTAATTGCATCAAAAATAAAAGTTTGTGTTTACATGATATATGTCTGTATAATTATTTTGTATATATAAATACACACATATGCATGTATATATTTAAGAAAAATGTGTTATTGATATATCAAAGATTTATATTTATGTATAATATTAATTTTGTATAAACATATATACAGTACAAACATGCAAATATTTCTTAAATATATACATGCATGTGTGTGTATTTATATATACAAAATAATTATACACACTACACAAACGTATATAATTTATGTGAACACAAACTTTTATTTTAGATGCGATTAATCGTTTCACAGCCCTAATACAAAATAATTATATACAGCACACACAAATATATTATGTAAACACAGACTTTTATTTTGAATGCGATTAATCGCAATTAACTTTTGCACAGCCCTGTAAGAAATGTATGCTGACATTTAAGGCACGGCCACACAGGGTTTGAGCATATGTGACTGTGAATGAAAAGTGAAGTGTGACCACATGAGAATAGCCAAATAGTATAGATGATTCACAAAATTATACACCAAGAAATGTGCATAATTGGCCAAAATGTTACTGTTTATCAACAAAAATATGACCCTATGAGTTTGGTAATTTTTAGAATAGGATTTGTGCACCTGCAATGAAGAATTTAACTGATGTTTTGTGTAACTGATGTGTTGTGTTTGTGAGAGAGAGAAAGCAAAGAAAAAGAGGTTTGCAACTCATAAAACATTTTCTCGAAGACTAAAAATCTACAAATTGCACTGTTATAGGGACTCTGTTTAGCTTCAATATTACTAGATATAATACAGTGTCAATCTTATTAACTACTATTTATTTTGTATAAAATCATATACAGTATACAGGTAAAAAATTTGGAAACATTTTGGAAGAAGTCTATTCTGCTTATCAAGCTTGCATTTATTTGCATTTATTTAAAAAAAAAAAACTAATATTGTGAAATTTTATCATAATGTAAAACAGCTGTTTTCTATGTTTCTGTTTTTTATGTGAATATATAATAGTGTAATTATATTATATATAATAACCTGAATTTAATGTTTTATGTTTTGTAATTAATAAATACATTGATTTGAAATCCCTTTGACTTCTGTACATTTGTGAAAATACAGAAATTAGTTATGTGGTGACTGCATTCAGATGTATAGAATAATTGTTTTTCCCAAAGACTTATAGTTATATTAGCCAAAAAGTATTTATAGTGAAACAGATTAATTGTGAACTAGATCTATTGTTGTAGATGCCCTGTGTGTGCGGTGCGGGCCCTGTGTGGGCTTAGTGAGGGCTTCCTTGGGGCTAAGTGAGGGCTGCCCATGCAGGGCCAACGTTTTGTGGGCCCAGTGTGCGGGCCCTGTGTGGGTTTAGTGAGGGCTAAGTGAGGGCTGCCCATGCAGGCCCAACGTTTTGCCAATGAGCAAATTCTCATGGGCCCTGCGCTAGCAGCCTGCAGGGGGCCCTTAGGCTAGCCCTAAGTGGGCCCGGACAGGGCCAGTGCAGGCTTGTTTGCAGGGACTACAACATTAGCTATACACTCTCAGAAAAAAAATGTACAAAAGCTGTCACTGGGGCTGTACCTTTTCAAAAGGTAAACTTTTGTCCATTTTAGGTGTTAATATGTACATTTTAGGTGCTGATATGTACATTTTAGGTGTTAATATGTACATGTTAGGTGCTAATAGGTACATTTAAGGTGTTAATATGTACATTTTAGGTGGTAATATACATTTAAGTGTTATTATGTACATTTCGGGAACTAATATGTCCATTTTAGGTTCTAATATGTACCACTTAGGTACCAATATGCAGCCTTTGAGTACAAAAGTGTACCTTTTGAAAAGGTACTGTCTTGACAGCTTTTGTACCTTTTTTTCTGAGAGTGTATTATCATAATTTACAGGCCTTTATTTACTTCATGTAACCCCAAAAAGTGTTGTTATTGTTGAGAAAAATGATTAAAAATGTAAATATTTTAGTTTAAATATTGTAATTAAAACAGTTGACGTACTAAAACACATACTAAACAAAAGTAAACGGACGTACTAAAACAAAAGTGAGCGCCGATAGCGCGACAACAAGTCAAAAAATCAAAAAGAGAAAGCTAAAAAAAATTACAAAATCGAACTTAAACTAAAACTGCATATAAATGCTACTCAAATTGCACTGGCTCCAAACTCAATTGTTAGTATTTTTCCTGTAGAACACAAAACAGAGATATATTGACAAATCTGGCCAAATTAAACCACATGATTCAATCTATGCTTAAATAATGCCTGGTTTCACAGGCAGGGTTTAGATTAAGCCAGGATTAGGCCTCAGATTAATATGATTAAACCAGGATTAGGCCTCAGTGCAACATGGCTTTTATAAACGTGCCTTACGCCCACTGTACGATTGAGGGCTGTCCCAGACGAAAGATGAGCAATCGCAATGATCTCTGTGGTCATGTGAGAGAGGTTCGGCCAAAGATAGCCTGTGATAATGTTCAGACAGCGTCAGTAATTTAGCATGATCATCTAGTGTGTTTGCTGCTGATACGACCTACGTCGACTGACTAGCCAATAAACATGTGAAATCAAATGACGTATTGATAAACTACTTACCTCAAGATCTATTTGCAAAATTGGCTTGGCATGTTGGCCTCTTTTCCCTAACATTGACTTACTTGACTTACTTGCTTCATCCACTTTTTATCAGCGCACATACACTCTCAGAAAAAAAGGTAAAAAAGCTGTCACTGTGGCTGTACTGTACCTTTTCAAAAGGTAAACTTTTGTCAATTTCAGGTGCTAATATGTCCATTTCAGGTGCTAATATGTACATTTCAGGTGCTAATATGTACATTTTATGTGTGAATATGTCCATTTCAGGTGCTAATATGTACATTTCCAACACTATCTCATGACCAATTCGTACGAATTCGACGAATGAATAAAAAGTGTCTAATTCGTACTAATTCGTACGACCTCACTCGTACGAATTTGTACGATTTGTCTAAACCCACGTGATGGTTAGGTTTAGGGGCGGGGTAAGGGGTAGGTCATTCGTATGAATTCATACGAGTTGGCCAATTCGTAAAATATGTACGATTTAGCAAAATCGTACTATTCGTACGAGTGAGGTCGTATGAATTGTTGCGATTTAGCCACTTTTTAATCATTCGTCGAATTCGTATGACTTGGTCGTGAGATCGGGTTGACATTTCAGGTGCTAGGATGTACATTTCAGGTGCTAATATGTACATTTTATGTGCTAATATGTACTTCTCAGGTGCTAATATGTACATTTCAGGTCCTAATATGTACATTTTTAGGTACTAATATGTACATTTTAGGTGTTAATATGTACATTTTATGTGCTAATATGTACATTTCAGTTGCTAATATGTACATTTTATGTGGTAATATGTACATTTCAGGTGCTAATATGTACATTTTAGGTGTTAATATGTACATTTTAGGTGCTAATATGTTCATTTTAGGTACTAATATGTAAATTTTTAGGTACTAATATGAACATTCAGGTGCTAATATGTACATTTTAGTTGTTAATATGTACATTTCAGTTGCTAATATGTACATTTCAGGTGCTAATATGTACATTTTAGGTGTTAATATGTACATTTCAGGTGCTAATATGTACATTTCAGGTGCTAATATGTACATTTTTCGGTACTAATATGTACATTTTAGGTGTTATTATGTACATTTTAGGTGCTAATATGTACATTTTTCGGTACTAATATGTACATTTTAGGTGTTAATATGTACATTTCAGGTGCTAATATGTACATTTTTCGGTACTAATATGTACATTTTAGGTGTTAATATGTACATTTCAGGTGCTAATATGTACATTTTTCGGTACTAATATGTACATTTTAGGTGTTAATATGTACATTTTAGGTTCTAATATGTACATTTTAGGTGCTAATATGTACATTTTAGGTGCTAATATGTACATTTAAGGTGTTAATATGTACATTTTATGTGCTAATATGTACATTTTAGGTGTTAATATGTACATTTCAGGTGCTAATATGTACATTTCAGTTGCTAATATGTACATTTTTCGGTACTAATATGTACATTTTAGGTGCTAATATGTACATTTTAGGTGTTAATATGTACATTTTATGTGCTAATATGTACATTTTAGGTACTAATATGCACATTTTAGGTGCTAATATGTACCATTAAGGTACCAATATGCAGCCTTTAGGTACAAAAGTGTATCTTTTGAAAGGGTACAGCCCCAGTGACAGCTTTTGTACCTTTTTTTCTGAGAGTGTATAAACACAATTGTCAAATAAAGTGTGATTCATCTTTCTCCATTTAGGGTATACATATTTGCTCAATAGGGGTCATAATTGTAGAGTCGACATCCCAAGTTTATGGTATCCGTGTCGCAGAATGTGGTTTGTAAAGATCAGATTGGGTGATCTGGCTCTTTAAAGGTGTCTTATCACATGCACACGGACTGAGAGTGTCTTCATAACTCGAGCTCCGTTTAACATTCCCATGATTGCTTCAACATTTCCAGGGGATTTGAAGTGCCTTTGTTGGCCGTCCAGCCGCTGACACACGGCAGAGGTTAAGAGCTTTCGTACTCGAACATGAGTAATGACACACTTTAGGAGGACAGAGAAGACCAGATAAAGGCTCTTTATCTGCTGTTTGACTTCCACATGTGAGGATGAGTCTCTTCTCTTGGCATTTACTTCTCTGGGCGTATAATTAATAGGACGGGTCTTCCTGTCTTGTTGCAGTTTGATTTAAGGTTCAGTTCTGAGGTGAAATACAGTTGAAGAGGCCGGTAGGACTCGAAAGATCAACATTAGAGCCGCTCTGGTACAGGAATGACTGTAAAAACACACAAAAAAAGCCTTTATTTTTAATCAGATCAAGCAAAAGATGCAGGAGTCTGAAATCTGGAAGCCAATCATAAAAATTCATCTCCTATGAAATCATTTTGTTCTTTCTGAAATGTTTTTAAGAGGGTAAACCAGTCCACTCTTGTTCTGTTGTAATATCACAGTCACTAGGGCTAATATCTCAGATGCATTAATCAACCCAAAATCCTTCAGGGTTATCTGAGGTCAGATACCACATGTCAACAGCTTTCATTGGTAAAAGGGAATTCAGACATGTGGGACACGCTGTGAGAGTCAGACAATGCAGGTTAAGACATATTAAATCACTTTAAAGGAAATTTAAGGCAAGATTATACAGCAATTTGCGTGTTTTAAAAGAACGGGACGTACCGTTACACACAAAGTCATAAACACGCCTGCAGGCCGTCGCACACTTCAGCGGTGGTGTTGAAACTCGCTCCTTGAGGACATCTTAAACTTCAGGATTACGATCAGCCTCTTATGGGGAAAATAAGCCGTCCTGTTTTGAAAATACATGATCAGAAACCTTCAAGAGTAGACCATCTGAAGTGTGTTTCATCAGAACAAACACTTACCATAGCGTTCAAGACTAGAGGTCACGTACAGCAGTGTTGTATTACTCGAGACTCGGACTCGTCTCGGACTCGGTCTCGAGACCATATTTTAATGGTCTTGGTCTTGTCATGGACTCGTGTCCATTTGGACTCGGAATTGACTCGTACTCGAACATTTGTTTTTTCAGGACTCGGAATTATTCCCAAGTCCACTCGAGTTCAATTAAAAATATTTTTCATGATTATGTGAATAAAATATTTCTTTAAATTGATTGACACGCCCAGTGATTGGGGATTTTCTAGTGCGCAACTGCGCATGACAAATTGTAATAAAATTACTTTTAACAACCACCTACTATGTGGCCTTTTTACCCTAAACTGATCATATTTTTTAAACTCTAAGTAAATTCAGTAAAAAAAAAGTATTTCTCTAAGTAAATAAAAGTAAATTAGGTATGGACTCGGTCTTGACTCGGACTCGACTCTCTCTGGTCTCGGTGTCGACTCGGACTCGAGTGAGGTTGTCTCGACTACAACACTGACCTACAGTAACACTGGGGATATTAGTGATGTTTTATTAGAGCTGAATTATACATTTATCTCTTTTATCTGCTGCTCTTTATCGAACTGTTAGCTCATGCGCACATATTCTTTTTAGTAAGCAAACACACAGAGCTGCCTAGCAACCGCATAACAACATGCTAAACCAATAGGAACACCTGGCAACCATCCATAGCACTTGGCATCGGCAGTGTCAAACATCTGGTTGTTATAGATTTTCTCTCTTTTTTTTTTTTTTTTTTTTTTTTGCAAAAATAGTTGTATTGATATGCAAAACTTAAATCATTTAATAATTTAAGTATAACACCGTGTCCTAACTACACGCGACGCGATAAAATTCCACCGACAGCAAGTGTGTCTGTCCACACTAGACGCGACGCGACAGATGCCACACATTCAGAACAGCGTGTGAGTCTGTGAAAGTGCACTGTTGGCCCGCACTTGTATTGGAAATGGGTAAGGACATAATCAAATCAAGAAATAACATTATTAAAAATCTAAACATTAACAAAATATACTCTTTGGCTAATTTTGTTATGAAGTACAGATGTTTGTATAATTCATTTTGAACGCTATATTAGGCTACATGCTTTCAAAATCTGAGGTAAATGATCCGTTATCGCTTGTGGCACAGTGACCTATTTTTAACTAAAAATAAATATGTGTACTCATAACTATAGTGTAATGTCTTCATTCTGTCAGCCGCGACGTCGCAGAAATAGAAACCGTTTCTAAATAGAAACTTCGGGTGTCGCCGTCGCGTCTGTTAGGACAAAACTCTGATTAACATGGAAAAGATAACGTTGCCTTTTATCGCGTGTCGCGGCGTCGTGTCGCGTGTTGTACTACACGGTGTAAAGTTTTGCATATCAATACATTTTAAAAAAATTAAATAATAAACTGTTTTTTTTGTAACCAGATGTTTGACACTGCCGATAAGTGCTATGGATGGTCGAGTGTTGCCATGCAGTCGCTAAGGTGTTCCTGTTGGTTGTTAGCATGTTGTTATGTGGTTGCTAGGCAGCTCTGTGTGTGTGCAAGGTGGTTTAATAAATTATTAATATGATTTAAGTTTTGCATATCAATGCTGACACATCCTAAATAATGTAATAAACAAGTATGACTTATTGTGTATCTAGCTACTGCACATCAATACTAAATACTAAAATATCAAGTAAAGGCAGAAACACGTGTACACGGATGGAGTGATGATGGAGAGAGAGATCGGTGTGTTTAGGTAATAGACAGACAGAAATATTAAACATAGAGTGTTTGAGCTGCTTCTGCTGGACGAGAGAAACCAGAATCACAAACACAACACCTGTCATACGGTAGTCACACACACACTATAGGGTCAAGTGTGCTAAACATCCCTTTAACGGCGCCTGAACTCATTCATTACAAAGTCGAGTTAAAAAAAAAAGCCATTCCCTGAGTTTTATTGCAGTATTTGTTGTAAGTGGAGGAGAATTTCAGCAATGTTGGTTAAATATTATCTCAGGAAAGGTTATCTGTCCAGCTGGGTCCGAACACACTTTCTCTCACACACACACAGCGCACCTCCCTTTATCTGTAACCTTATGAAACGGTTGCACAGCCCTGCTATGATGTATTTTCTGATAAAATATGAAAAAAAAACGTAATCATCCGCTACGTTTTACGAACACGTCACAATATTCCTCATTTAAATAATTTATACGCAGAATAAAGGGGCGGGGCCTGGTTGAGTTAGTTAGTAGTGTGTTGAAACTGGCGGTTATGGTAATTAGGGGCGCGACATTTCCCAAACGCTTGACCAATCACAACACACCGATCCAGCCGACCAATCAGAGCACAGTGTGCTTTTCAGAAGACAGGAACTAAACAGAGCGATACTGACAGACTGGGAAGAGAGGAGCCGCAACAGTGGAGAATATGAGGAAAATTATGTGTTTTTAAACATTCAAGCATGAAAACCTGTTCTAATAGAGGCCAAAAACAACATCAAGACTTAA
The DNA here is from genome assembly GCF_016745375.1 of Pimephales promelas. The sequence continues at coordinate 40,368,748 of NW_024121210.1, read as the reverse complement.
TATGCCCTCTTTGAATCTTTTGGAAGGTCCAGATGAAAGGAAATATTTGTTTTAAAAATACCTAAATGTGCTTCCTCCAGGTTCTTCGGGAACTTCCCGTCGGCGAAGCAGTACTTCAGTCAGTTCCGGGACATGCAGGATCCCGAGGAGATGCGGCAGAGCGTCCAGCTGAAGAAGCACGCCATGCGGGTCATGACCACCCTCAACTCGCTGGTGGAAAACCTGCGCGACGCAGACAAACTCAACACCATTTTCAGACAGATGGGCAAATCACACGCGCTCAGACACAAGGTGGATCCCGTCTACTTCAAAGTGAGTATGAGGAAACAAACGACAGGATGCATCAGTTCTGATTTTTGAGATTTTTTTTACATTTTATTTCAATTTTTTATTTCTAGTAACTTTGTAACTACATGTCAGCTAACTCTCATCAGCCCTGCAGAGTCAGACCCTAATTAAAAATATCTGATCCACACTGTAAACTTAAAAAACTAAGTGTTCGCAAGGTTAGTCAACTCAAATATCCAAGTTGTCACTTAGAACAAATTCACATTTCAAGCTGACTAAACTTAAAATTAAATGACCGCAAAAACTTATCGTATGTTGAAACAACTATTTTGTTTATGGAAAGGTTTTCAGGATTACCAGACACTTCTAAGCAGGGGAGTTGGAGCTAAACTAAAATACGTATCTACGTATTTACATAACATTCTCTGGCGCTCTTTGCGTTTCTGTCAAAAATGACAATTTTTTTTTTTTTTTTTCAATGAAATTAATGTACTATATTTTGGTTTCATAATGTTTTTTTTTAATAATTTGTATTTTTAAAGGATTTTTTTATACTAAAATATATTTACGCTGTATTTATAATCTATTTATTTCACTTTTTGAGCATATACCTCAAAATTTTATTTCCAATTTAAACTGTTGTAAATCTGGAATGCTTTAGTTCCCAGACTCATGTTTGATCTGTTTTCAAAGACGACACTTGGCAGATTATTGCTGAAGTCAAAAAAGATGACACTTGAGTTAAAAAAAAGTAAACTTAAAAAAGTAACAGAATTTTAACGTGTATTGTTATGAAAAATGCACAAACATAATATTTTCAATTTTTATATAAAAAATCTATTTTCAAAAACACTACAACTGCAAGAAAATCAAAGCCATAAATCTAAACAAGTTGTGCTCTATCTAAATTTGAGGTTGATATCTCCAAAAATGAGCTTTCAGTCAGATGTTGTTTGGCCGCAGTACCGAACGCTTCCACTAGATGAAATTCGTATCATTCATTTCCAATACGTTTTTTACAGGACCATTTAACCTTTACGAATCATGTCCATGATTTCTTTTTTTTTTTCACATAGCAAGTGCCAGAACATTTACCAAGTTTCGTACCATTCTGATGAAAAAAATAAATAAAAATTAACCGTAACATTTTTCGGTCAAAAATGACGAAGAGTACCAGAGAGGGTTAATTTATAAGTCATATATGTCTAAAGGATTAAAGTCTGTTGCGTAAAATAAATATAGCAGCAATCAGTCTGCTATTGTATTCCAACCATTACCCCTGATCGGAGGGGATATTTAGTTCATACCTAGAGTTACGCTCCAAATAAATGTAATGTTGCAACGCAAAAATATTTAGTTGTGCGGAAGTTATAACTCTGTGTGCCCACTTATGTCAAAACTAGGCTAAATTGCAACTTACACACAGCTGGTGCAACCGACCCCTGTTGACATATGGTTGTAAAGTTACTTAGTATAATGTCTAAAGTGGACTTTTGAAATAAAGTGTTTCTAAAATTAGTCTCTTCTGCTCACCAAGGCTGCATTCATTTTGTAAATATACAGCAAAATCAGTAATATTGTGATATATTATTACAATTTAAAATAGCAGATTTCTATGTGAATATATGTTAAACTGTAATTTATTCCTGTGATTAAATCTGTATTTTCAGCATCGTTACTCCAGTCTTCAGTGTCACATGACCCTTCAGAAATCATTCTGATGTCATCTGATGATCAAAAATCAGTTATCATTATGAACAGTTCATATTTAATCACGTGTTCTTGCTGGATAAAAGTATTAATCGTTTTACTTTTCCTGCAGATTCTGGCCGGAGTGATCCTGGAGGTGCTGGTGGAAGCTTTCCCACAATGCTTCAGTCCCGCCTCGGTGCAGGGGGCGTGGTCTAAGCTCATGGGCGTCCTGTACTGGCAGATGAACAAAGTCTATGCTGAAGTCGGCTGGGAACCCATCAAAACCTCTCCAAAGTGAAGGAGAGAATTCATGCAGAATATGAATATGAATATATGAATCGCACCAAAGATTACTGCAGATTTGACACGTAAATTTGATTTGTTTCTATATACAAAATCCTGGAAGAAAAAGAGGACGAGTAGAATATAAACAGCTGTAAACCATTTTAATCAGTGTCATGAATAGTGGCCGTTGTAATCGTATGACACGGGACAATCCTAACAAACACTTCTTTATTAGGGATGCGCGATATGTATCGGTCATCATATCGGTATCGGCCGATACATGTTAATTTTGAATGTTATCGGTATCGGCTTATATAATTTTTAATGTTAGCGGTATCGGCTAATATATGTTAATTTTTAATGTTATCGTATCGGCCAATATATGTTCCTTTTTAATGTTATCGGCCGATATATGTTCATTTTAATGTTATCGGTATCGGCCAATATATGTTCATTTTTTGGTATCGGCCGATATATGTTAATTCTTAGGTATCGGCCGATATACGTTTATTTTTAAAGTTATCGTATCGACCGATATATGTTCCTTTTTAATGTTATCGGTATCGGCCGATATATGTTCAGTTTTAATGTTATCGGTATCGGCCGATATATGTTAATTTTGAATGTTATCAGTATCGGCTTATATATGTTAATTTTAATGTTATCGATATCGGCTAATATATGTATTTTAATGTTATCGTATCGACCAATATATGTTTTTTAATGTTATCATATATGTTCATTTTAATGTTATCGGTATCGGCCGATATATGTTCCTTTTAATGTTATCGGTATCGGCCAATATATGTTCATTTTTAATCGGCCGATATACGTTTATTTTTATGTATCGGCCAATATATGTTCATTTTTAAAGTTATCGTATCGACCGATATATGTTCCTTTTTAATGTTATCGTATCGGCCGATATATGTTCCTTTTTAATGTTATCGGTATCGGCCGATATATGTTCCTTTTAATGTTATCGGTATCGGCCGATATATGTTCAGTTTTAATGTTATCGATATCGGCACATTTATGTTCATTTTTAGGTATCAGCTGATACATGTTCATTTTTAAAGTTTTCGTATTGACCGATATATGTTCCTTTTTAATGTTATCGGTTTCGGCCGATATATATTTTCATTTTTAATGTTATCGCCGATATATGTTCCTTTTAATGTTATCGATATCGGCCGATATATGTTCCTTTTTAAAGTTATCGTATCGACCGATATATGTTCCTTTTTAATGTGATGGGTATCGGCCGATATATGTTCCTTTTTAATGTTATCGGTATCGGCCGATATATGTTCCTTTTTAATGTTTTCGGTATCGGACGATATATGTTCCTTTTTAAAGTTATCGGTATCGGACGATTTATGTTCATTTTTAGGTATCAGCTGATACATGTTCATTTTTAAAGTTATCGTATCGACCGATATATGTTCCTTTTTAATGTTATCGGTTTCGGCCGATATATTTTAATTTTTAATGTTATCGATATATGTTCCGATCGATATCGGCCGATATATGTTCTTTTTAATGTTATCGATCGGGTGATATATGTTCGGCGGCGATATATGTTTCTTTTTAATCTTATCGATTTCGGCCGATGTATGTTCATTTTTAGGTATCAGCTGATACATGTTCATTTTTAAAGTTATTGTATCGACCAAAATATGTTCCTTTTTAATGTTATCAGTATCGGCCGATATATGTTCATTTTTAATGTTATCGTATCGGCTGATAAGAAAATGTGTCCGCTATATTAAAGCTGATAAATAATGTATTATATCCTTTAGCTGAGACACTTCAGATACGCATTGTTCAGTATGAGAGGTTTGCTTGAAATATGATTGAAATCACTTCAAAAGAGGAAAAATACAGTAAAGTGAAACGTGTGCAGAGCAAGTCTATCATATCAGCAACATAAAATAATAATATGAACATTATAACTGTGTGTTTGGGACGTGGCTTTTCATGGTGAGACTTTTCTTTGGATTTAGATTTATCGGCCAATATATCGGCTTTATATCCACACAGTAATATACAGGAGATCGCAGGAGCAAACTAACACACCCCCAAAGCCAACTGTGGGATTGAACACACAGCTGGAATAATGAAAGTGACACACAACAACAGGTGCAGGAACTAATGAACGACCTGAGACTAATAATGATCAGGAACCAAAACACCATTAAAATAAAGAACACAGAGAGAGTGAACTTTATAAATGTTTATAGGCCCTAAATATTTTATCTGGACTTTATCGATGTCAGATCCGTAGCAACTGTTATTCAGCTCAGATAACAAACACTTGCATAAATCAGTGGCGAAGTCTCAAGCTCTCTGCGGTCCGGCTCCCGTTAAATATTTACACATACTCCAGATAAACCCTGGCCTCGTACACAAACTCCACCTCCATCACATACAAAAATGTGCATTTCTGATGAAACATCTCTCGGTCTTATAAATAAACTCTGCTGGAGGTTTGTCCAGTTCATCTGTAGCGGATGTTTGCGAAAGAGATGAGTGCTTTTGTATCAGTCCCTTCCTCTGTGTAAAAAACTGATGAAAGTGAATAACAAGGACTGTTCTGTGGAACTGAAGCCGATCAACTCTTTTCTTTTTGTACTTCTCTGAATGTTTTGTATGTGTGATATAATCACTGATTCAGAAATAAACTCAAACATTAAAGAAATAAATTCAAAGTCTTGTGTTTTTGTTTTGGTCATACACTTCTTTTTTATAGAAAAACAACAATATTTTAAAATATTTCAAATGAACAATGTATAAATTTGTAATTTTATTTAAATTCTACTATTTTAATTTTATTTGAATTAATTTTATTTGAATTTTTTTTATTAAAATATCAAAAATTTAATTTGTAATATTTATATATATATAAATCTTTTTATTTTATATTTTTAGTTTTTTTAATGTATTACATACATCATATTTTAATTAGATATAATGTTATTAAAATGTTAACATTTAAATATTATTTTCATTATTATTACTATTATATTAGAATATTACAATTTTAAATTGTATTTTAATATTTGAATTTTTAACTTTTAAAAATTTTTAGTTTTTAAATGTGTGTACACACACACATGCACAATATTTATGCATATTTTATTAAAATGTTACCATTTTAATTCTTTGTTTTATTATTATAATTAGATAAAACTGTAACCATTTTAATTTGTAATATTATTCTATAAAAATGTATTTAATATTTAAAATTTTAACTGTATTATATTCACATCATATTTTAATAACATATATATTATTTTATTAGTGTTCACATTTACATTTTTACTTTTATTATTAATATATAAATACATATTTAAATATATAATTGTAATTTATATTATTTTTATTTTAATGTTTTAATTGTATTTGCTACAGGCATGCACTGATAGCCACCGGACACGATTGTTTTCACAGGAAGTTCGTGAACCACCGCAGCACATGTTGTTTTGGCGGTTGCTATGGTTACATCGTCCATGATAAACTTTTGAAAGCACGCACTGTTTACTGTGAGCTGAACGTGATTAAATCTCTATTAAATTCATCCATTTATCAGTGTGTTCACCTGCAGCGTGTGTGATAATCCACAGCGAACCGCAGGAATGGCTCCAATCACACACATATTCAGCCTCTGACCTCAACAAACTTTACAAAGGAAGAGAGAAAACTTCATTATCAAGAGCGAAGTGATAAGAGGAGCATTAGAGAGAGAGATAAACCACGAGCCGGATAAATCAGCGGATCACAGTGGGGCAAATGTCATTATAAACCTGTGTGTGTATGTGTTAGTTTGTGTGTGCGTGCGTGCGTGCGTGTGTGTTTACACAGATGTAGAAACGACCTGCAGCATCTGAAATCTGTGAGTAACTCTAAACACACAAACACTTGAGACAGACAGATCTGAGTCTGACCACCCGCTGCTCACACACTCCAGTGAAACAGAAGAAACCTCTTCACACACGCCACAGAGAAACCTCAAACACAACACATTCTTCCCCGTTTTATGAACTCCCATATCTGCTCCAAGAATGGCATGTTACAGGCTGTGTGAATAGATTTCATAAGAGAGAGAGAGAGAGAGAGAGAGAGAGAGGGGCGAGTTGAACACACACAAAGCTTAAACTTAAAAAAACATAAGCAAAAATTAGAAATGTGAAATGTTTGCTTTTTTATTCTAAATAAAATACAATTTAAGTGAATCTTAAGTCTCTGTAAATTTGAAAAATATTAAAAAGTGTCGATTTAGAAATAGAAATATTACCAGAAATAACTTTTTAGCATATATAACTATGCTATATATGAAACAACAACAACAAACAAAAATAAAAAACACATAACAAAGTACTAAGTTAAATACTAAGCTGAAACAAGCTGGAGATTTGAGCTCCACCCCTCATCAAACACACCCGAACCACACAAGCACATTCAGAAGGATGTAAAAAATTCTATTCAGGTGTGTTTGATTCTTTATTCAACATGTTAGAAAATCAATAAGGAGAAATTAAGGCACAATGGCAGTATGGGATTGTGAGAATGCTGACTCACGCAAATGACACACTCAAAAACTCGTTAGTCTTTAGAAATTTCTTTAGAAATTTAGTCTTAGAAATTCCCGAGAAATAACAACATTTGGGTCAACAGTCATCAGTATCATTATAATCACCACCACCACCATCATCATCATCCAGTAAGATTCAGAGTTGTGAAGAGAATGAAGAGAAATGTCTAAGTCTATTCTAAGGGGTTGTTTGCAACTAAAAACGTAAAACTTTCTATGCGTTTTAGCTGTTCGTTTACACGACAACAGCATTTTGTCAGTTCGTTTACATGACAACTGTGTTTTGGCCGTTAGTTTACATGACAACGGCGTTTTGGCCATTCATTTACACGGCAACAACGTTTTGGCCGTTCGTTTACATGACAATTGTGTTTTGGCTGTTTATTTACACGGCCACGGGCCGTTCGTTTTGGCCGTGTCGTTTACACGGCCACAGTGTTCTGGCCGTTCGTTTACACGGCCACGGTGTTTTGGCCGTTCGTTTACATGACAACAGCGTTTCGGCCGTTCGTTTACACGGCAACAACGTTTTGGCCGTTCGTTTAGATGACAACTGTGTTTTGGCTGTTTATTTACACGGCAACAACGTTTTGGCCGTTCGTTTACACGACCACAGTGTTTTGGCTGTTCGTTTACATGACAACGACGTTTCAGCCGGTAGTTTAGTCGACAACAGCGTTTTAGCCGTTCGTTTACAAGAACAACAGTGTTTTGGCTGTTCGTTTACACGACAACAGTGTTTTGGCCGTTAGTTAACTCGACAACAGCGTTTTGGCCGTTTGTTTACACGGACAACAGCGGTTTGGCCGTTTGTTTACACGACAACAGAGTTTTGGCAGTTTGTTTACATGACAACTGTGTTTTGGCTGTTTGTTTACACAGCAACAGCGTTTGGCCGTTTGTTTACACGACCACAATGTTTTGGCCATTCGTTTACATGAAAACGGTGTTTCGGCCATTCGTTTACTCGACAACAGCGTTTTGGCCGTTAGTTTACACGACAATAGCGTTTTGGCCGTTCGTTTACACGACAACAGCTTTTTGGCTGTTCGTTTCCACGACAACAGCTTTTTGGCTGTTTGTTTACACAACAACAGGGTTTTGGCCGTTCGTTTACACGACAACAGTGTTTTGGCCGTTCGTTTACACGACAACAGGGTTTTGGCCATTCGTTTACACGACAATAGGGTTTTGGCCGTTCGTTTACACAACAGTGTTTTGGCTGTTCGTTTACATGACAACAGCGTTTTGGCTGTTTGTTTACACGACAACAGGGTTTTGGCCGTTCGTTTACTCAACAAAAACCTTTTGGCCATATTGTTTTGGCTGTTCGTTTACACGACAACAGCGTTTTGGCTGTTTGTTTACACGACAACAGCGTTTTGGCTGTTTGTTTACACGACAACAGGGTTTTGGCCTTTCGTTTACACAACAACAGTGTTTTGGCTGTTCGTTTACATGACAACAGTGTTTTGGCTGTTTGTTTACACGACAACAGTGTTTTGGCTGTTCGTTTACATGACAACAGTGTTTTGGCTGTTCGTTTACATGACAACAGTGTTTTGGCTGTTTGTTTACACGACAACAGGGTTTTGGCTGTTCGTTTACTCAACAAAAGGGTTTTGGCCGTTCGTTTACACGACAATAGGGTTTTGGCCGTTCATTGACACAACAGTGTTTTGGCTGTTCGTTTACATGACAACAGTGTTTTGGCTGTTTGTTTACACGACAACGGGGTTTTGGCCGTTCGTTTACTCAACAAAAGGGTTTTGGCCATTAGTTTAGACGAAAACAGCGTTTTGGCCGTTAGTTTAGACGAAAACAGCATATGGCATATCGTTGTTGTGTAAACGTACCCTCATATGTTTGCCGAATCTGAGGTCAGAAAGACACGTCTCTGGGTTGAAGGTTATTGTCGTTCAGATGAAGCAGATAAATGAATGACAGACACATTCCCCCTCAAACATCTGACCATGTGATCGATCTGCACTGCTTCATGAGTCACAGTTACTCACATCAATTCGCTGAAACATACAGTGACTCAACATAATTTACTGCATGTTTGATGAATGTGCACTTTATCCCTGATCCCATGAAGTCAGTCACGTAGCACACGAAACATGATCCAACATTTACTTAAGTGAGTTGTGAGTGATTGATTGAGTGACACACACACAAATAAAGCCTCATAACTCCAAAACTCTAGGGAGAGTCAAAAGGTATGTATGGTTTGACAGAACACTAATGAATCACATTACATACGGACACTCTCTTGCTGAGAAACTGCAGATAAAAAAACATCATAGGGAAAGAAACTTCCAAGAAACACTCTGATTACTATGCGCATATCTAAAAAAATCCCTATTAATTCCAAGTCAACAACTTGGCAGCCACTCAAAACACCCTAGCAACCTCCTAGCAACCTAAACAACCCTAACAACCTCTTAGAAACCCAGAACACCCTAACAACCTCCTAGCAACACTGTGGCATCCATCCAAAATACCATAGCAACCTCCTAGTAACACACCTAATCACGCCCAAACCAACCTAGCAACCCAAAACACCCTAACAACCTCCTAGAAACACTCTGGCATCCATCCAAAATACCCTAACAACCGCCTAGTAACACACCTAACAACCCAAAACACCCTAACAACCTCCAAAAAACACTTTGCAGCCACGTAAAACACCCTAGCAACCTCTTAGCAACACTGGAATCTACCAACACAGAGAAATGTAAAGACTATATTTCTGCATGTCGATGGGGTTTGTTGCATGTGTAGAGTGTTTTGGTCGGGGTGTGATCGTGTAATCTGCTGTGTCAGCGCTCGATCAACAGCAGAAGGTGCTGATGGCTCAGACCCCCCTCCCCAACACGACTCATACTGGTTGAGATTAGCGCTAATCCAAACACATAATCTCATTCACGTGCAGGGCATGGTGAAAGTGTGTGTGACCCTTGTGTAGTTCCTCTGCCCGGTGAGAAGCCTGAGGGTTGTTTTTGTGTTCGCCGAGTTTCACGGTACAGTACAGCAGTCATGTGCACCACCATCATGGTCCTGAGCACCATCGCTCTCCTGCTGCGACGGATGTTCACCAACCGCGTCAAACCGTGAGTCCACAGCATTCTCTGTAAGATCAGAACAAACTAAGGCACAGGGAGGGTGTTAAAATGTGCTGTTCTTATGTAAAAGGAGCCATGTATACCTAATCTGACCCTTGAGAACTACTGCGATTGGTGTAGCCTAATGTGGGGATTATTGCACATGTTGTCTTTAATCAAACAGTCACTTAATATTGTAAAATAAGAGATAAATATGATCAAAATGTTCAAATCTTGCTTAATGGGGGGCCATAAAACGAGATCCTAAAAACAACAATGCATTTGGGGGTACACACACAAAAAAAGAATTAATAAATATTTTGTATTAATTATTCAAATATATGAATATATTATAATATATGAATAAAATATATATTAAATATAATATAATTTATTAAGTGTATTAATATTAAGATTTGAATGGTAAAATACTTCTAAATTATCTTAAAATGCATAGAAATAACTTTATAGGCGCTTTCTAAAGGAAACATCCTAACCTACATGGACCCTAATAAGAGAGATTTGTTAAAATAAATCATGCTCCTCTCATGTGAAGCATAACAGAGTCATAATGCTCTAAAACCAACAATGTGCTTCTCAAAAGAGCATACAAATGAACCAAACACAATCGTCCACCATTTTGGATGTTTTGTTTTTGTTTTTTTGTCACCATCTCAATGCAATGTATTCTGAATTGCTTTCACAATGAAAAACACATTTAGAAGACATAATTTGATATCTTTTTGATGCACTAAAATGCCATCTATGGAGCTGGAAACTGTTTATTACAGGCTTATTGTTTTCTTCTCATATCTCCAGAATGACAGAAGTGAACGGGACAACGGAAAAGCCGCATGAGAACGATGCTACGGCTTCATAAATATAGCTATGAGAAAAAAATGAAAAATGTTGCGAGTTTTGGAAGGAACTCAGTTCATCCTGTGTGGATCTTCTAAAGTAAATGGTCACCCTGAAATATTCAAGAGCATTGTCAGATCGAATACAAGACGACATGCACGCAGCGCGCGGAAAGAGACAATTCACAGAGTTGAAATGGGTTTTGTGTGGCGACTCTTACTGAGGAAAAAATATATTTTCAAAAGTGCTTTTAAGAGCTTCAGGACGGGATGCCCTGCTCCATTTTAAAGGCGTAAGTGCTGCGAACGTCCTGTAAATCATTCATAGGCTACACAACAAGCGTCCATCAGCTGCATGCAGGACTGGACCGGCACAGACCATCATCTTCATCATCTTCATCATCAGCGGGACTTTTCTGATCGGTGTTATCTCGACACTGGAGGAGTTTAGTGCATGAAACATTAATGCCTTCACATGTGGGCTCTTTCTGTGGATGTGAGTGTGTGTTTACCTCGCTTCAGCGAACACACACAGTTCTTCAGCTCTGCACACTGTAGTTTCAAGCAATGGTCAATCAATCAATAGCCGATTCTGACTTTTAATGAATGCAAGCACAAAATTATTGAAATTAACACAATATTCTTGAAATGCTGCATATTTTATATCACGTGCATCTGAATCAATAATTCCTCATAGTCTGTTTAAACAGGTTCAACAATGAGATCTCGTCAATATCTTAACAGTTTCTGACAGTCAATGGAGTTTTGATATTTATGAGATTATAACCCATAATGATTGATATAAAAAGTAAATAATTATATTTTTTTACTATATTTAGACTTTTTATGTCATAATTATGTCTTTTGATCTCATAATTATGGAAATATATATATATATATAACTATAAAAAATAAGACAACGCCATAATTATAGGATAAAAAGTGAAAATTGTGAATAAAAATAATGAGATATGTGTAAAAAAATATATATTTTAAGATACTAAGCCATTATTATAAGAGAAAGTCATAGTTTTCACTTGTTTGGTTTGATCATGGACTGCAGCTAAACAGACTATCAACTACTTTTAAGTGATAAAAAGTTAAAGCAAATTATGTCAAAATTACATTACAAGTCATAATTATGAGAAAAACATTTAAACATTTAAAAACATTTAACATTTGAGATACTAAACCATAATTATAAGACAAAGTCATAATTATGAGGTAAAAAGTAAAAAAAAAATATGAGTCACAATTATGAGTCAAAATTATTTGAAAAAAAAATAATTTTTAGATACTAATCATACAACAAAATCATAATTATGACGCTAGTAATAATTAGATAAAACGTTGAAATTATGAGTCAAAATGATAAGTCATAATTATGGGATAAAAATGTCATTTTGAGATGCTAAGCAATAATTATAAGACAAAGTAATAGTTTTCACATTTTCAGGACTTGTTTTGTTTGATCACTGATTGCAGCTAAACAGGCAAATAAGAGACTATTGACTACTTTTATTATTTTTAAGTGATAAAAAGTTGAAATTATGACAGTTAAAATTACAAAATAAGTCATAAGAAAAACATTTAGTTTTGAGATACTAAGCCATAATTATATGACTAAATCATAATTATGTTAGTAATTAGATAAAAATTTGAAATTATGTGTCAAAATGATAAGTAAAAAAAATTGAATTTTGAGATACTAAGCAATAATTAAGACATGGATTGAGAAAACTGGATGTTTTAACAACACTATTTACAGATCATGGGTTTTCAGCCAGACAGAAGGACAGAGGGACTATTCCTCAGTTCATGTTCTGATGATTATTCAATTATTCATTATTAAAGTTCTCAAACTCTCCTGGGAGAGAATCAGAAAACACAGCTGCACTCTCGAAGGAAACCCGAACCTCACTCCAAACATCTCCTCTGTGTATACATTCCTCCAGGTGTCTCTAAATATCCGGGAAACTCAGATTACACAGACCAATACGCCAACGGACTCACACGAGATGCAGATCAAGCGTCATTCAGTGTGTGTTTATGATCTCAACCACAGAAACGTCTCTGAAGTCCATAAACACACAGATGAAGTCCACCATCAGGACCTCCTGGTCTTCAGCTAATGATCAAGACATCCTCATCCCAACACTATGGAGAATCAACAACTGGCCGATGACCTGGATGAGTTTCACTGCCGGTTTAAAGCCCGTTCTCACACCTCATCAAACACAACCATCAACAGATTCTGCCAAACATCGGTGGTCATGAAGTCATTAGAGCGACTCATGAAGGGCATCTACACTGATGACTGCATCTCTGTCGAGTTTCGACACCACAGCCATCGGCCTCGTCCAGGACAGCGATGAGTCTCTTACATCAGGAGGTTGAAGAGCTGGCTGTCTGACACACTTGACATCATGGTTTAGGTTTCTGGATACCAGGAGCTCAAGTGGACAATCACATGAGGGGCTTTCCATAGTTCCAAGAGCTATTGGTGGAAGTTCACGGATTTTGGCGTGGTTCCACCGCAGGAACCAGGAACGATTTTAGTTCTAGGAACTGCTTTTGGAGGAACTACTAGAGTTGGTCTGATAGGAACTCTGTAGCCCCTTTTCCACCAAAGCATTTTGAGAGCCGGTTCGGAGCCGGTGCCTGCGCGCGAACCAGTTATTTGTGTTTCGACAGCCAAAGAACCGGTTCGCGGCCGGGAAAACTGGTTCCAAAGCGGCACCAACTCTTTGCTGGACAAGAACCGTTCTTTTAGCACGTCATGTTTACGTCGGGGGCTGGGTCGGGTTTAGATGTGTTCTAACAACATGACATCATGACTTTTGCGTAAACATATACGCCACTTTCGAGTCAGGTGGCGTGTTATCTCTACGCATTTTGAGCTATCCGCGTGTATCCGCGTGTATGCGTATATGTCTACGCCATTAACGTCCGCGTAATTACGCGTGTCTGTACATGCAGTCAAATCTCCAGTCATAAATGCCATTAACCCCAGTCACGGTTAAGTTTAGGGATGGGGTTGAGGTAAGTCATATCTTTTTCTTTCCTAGGATGGTAAGGGAACAGTTATAAATGCCATTAACCCCAGTGACGGTTAGGTTTAGGGACGGGGTTGATGTAAGTCATATATTTATATAACGTTAAGTCAATGGCGTTCATAAACACGCTGAAAGGCGATTATGCGTCTTGATAGCACGCCAAAAATGGAAATACGAATTGGCGTGTCATACACACGCTACTTCATGAGATCAGTCTGGTTCTAAACATATTTTCTGACCATCGCAAAGCCAGGAGAAACTGCAGAAACACGCAAGCGTTTTTATTTATTTATTTTTTTATTTGAAACATAAGCAAAGAAGAAAACAGTCACGATATAGAACAAATAAATGGAAAGAAAAAAGACACAAGACAGGGGTACATAACTTATCCGAAAAGATTACATATCAAACGAAAAGATTAAAAGACTTACATATTTCAATTGTTTTTAAAGTTTTCTTGGTACACGAGTTAGAGATAATCCAAACACAAAGCAATGTACTTGCAAGCGTTTCTAGCGACGTGCACAGTGACGTAACGACGTCGTTCCCTGGGTGCTCTAGTAAGTGGGAAAAAAAATAAAAATAAATAGTCAGTGGAAAAACAAACAAGTTCTGAACGGGTTTGCAAGTTGAACCAACTCCGAACCAACTTTGAACCAGAACCAGTTCCGAACCAGTTCTTTTTTCGGTGGAAAAGGGGTATCAGTGACGTTAGCATACGCGGATTGGCCGAACGCACGCGAAACACCGGCAGCCGCCATTTTAAAAAAAACAGAGATTATAGCTTATATATTTACTCCAGAAACTAGGGCCCTGTTTACACGAGAACGCTCGCGGGTGAAAACGTAAAAATATTTTATCGGATGTGCCTTTCGTTTACACGGCGACGGCGTTTTTGAGGCTTAAAAATGCAAAAAACTGAAACCACCCTCCAGAGTGGAAATCTTAAAAACGCTCCACCGCCGCGTTCCCGTGGAAACGGTAAAAGCGCAAAAGTCTGCTCGACAGTGAAGGTTGTACGCAGGCGTGTGGAATTGGTGTTGTCGTAGTATGCACTCCTAGCCGCCTGGAGTGCACACTACATTGAATTTCACACATTTTTGCGTCACCATTTGCACGCGGATTTCCCACACAAAACGCTCGTCTAAACACAGAATAAAAAGTGATGACGCAATGCCACTTTTGCGTTTTTTCTTCAGAATCGTTTACGTGTAGCCTAACTCTACGAACATGGAAAACCGTGAGAAAATCCAACGCAACTTTGAGGGGACCGAGAGAAACGTGATTATGTGTTTGTGCTCAGCTAGCGACACAGGATATCAACCACACGGTACGCTAATAACTTTTCATTACCGTCTACTTCAATCTAATAGCGTATTAGAGAGGACTGTTAGACAGATCCTAAACTAATGAACATGGAGAACTGTTAGCTCGGGCTCTGGCGTTTTCAGAGTCGTCATAATAAAAGTCTCAAAAACGAGTGCGGCTTACGTCACTTTAGAGTTTCTACACTGGAGGTGCGAACGCAACCAGGGAAATGTTGGTTCTCGGGTGGTTAGTTCCTACAAATAAGTTCCCAGAACTACTATCGCTTCTGACTCAAATGTCAAAAAGGCCCAGCAAAGTTTGCACTTTCTTCGTCAGCTGCAAAAAGCTCGATCTGCCACAGATTACAGTTCTACTCAGCTGTTATCCGTCGGTTCTGTGCTCTTCTACTTCTGTCTGGTTTGGGTCAGCCAGTCAATCAGACATATATAAGAAGACAGTCCGTTACTGCTAGGACAGCGGAAAGGAGGATTGGTTAACCTGCCTGACCTTCAGGACTTGTAGAGTACAGCGGGCGCACAGGGGTAAAAGGCGCCAATTTTATTGTCCTTTAAACCACTAGATGGCAGCACTTTCCAAAACATCTGCTTTTCTAGATGCACATGGAAATTTGTCTGATCGCAGACAGCAACGCAACGTTGATTCAGAGCTACTTTGATTTAATATTTTAGGTTTTGTTTTAAAAAATGTTGTAGATTTAAGTAGTGATTATTGAATATATTTTGAGACATTTGATCCCCACTAGTGATAATTTGCATACACGTTCTGCCATGTTTTAAACGTTTCCAGTCTTTTCATGGAAAGTCCAAACTATTTATCCTCCTGTTGAAACCAACTAAACATTTTGCTTTTATCGATAATAAGAGTTATGATCCAGGAAATATGACCTGGTTCGCTCTTAAAAACAAAGTCTCTTCATTGGCATTGATTGTTCCGTTAAGAACTTTTAACATCTATGGAATCTTTCCATTCCACTAAAGATTCTTTGAATTTTAAAATGTTCTTCATACTAAGAAAAGAAAAATGGTTCTTTTAAGGACTGATCACTGAAAGGAACCAGAAATGGACATGGAAACTTCTGGAACCTTTATTTGTAAGGCTGTTTAATATGTTTCTCAAGAGAGGTCTTAATGTCGTCCTCCTGTATAATACTGAGCAGACAGAAATGCAGAACGGTAGGGTCTGTTAATAATAGACTAAATGGACATGCATAATTCATGAACAGAACCCACAGGTGTTCTCTGATTGACATGTAATTCATGCAAATTCACAACATGACACACCTCAAATCATCACAAGCATTAGTCTTCATTGTGTTGAAATAATGTGCTTCCTCTTGTTTTGAAAAATGCTCTTCAAATAAAAATACTGGATCAGGTTTTGGATAATCTAAAAGTGTGTGTGTGTGTGTGTGTGTGTGTGTGTGTGTGTGTGTGTGTGTGTGTGTGTGTGTGTGTGAGAGAGAGAGAGAGAGAGAGAGAGAGAGAGAGAGAGAGAGAGTGTGTGTGTGTGTGTGTGTGTGTGTGTGGGCATGTTTAGATACTTGTCCCCTCAAGCTTAAAAATTGAGATAGGCCTACTTTATGGGGACTTTTGCTGGTCCTCGCAAGAAAATTGTATTAATAAATATAACAAAATGTGTGTGTGTGTTAATGTAAAAATGCAGTAAGTGAGTACGTTTTGTGTGATGGATTAATAAATGTAAGTGAAAGGGGACAGAATCAGTCTAAAATATAATTTTATCTATGGAGGTCCTCGTAAGTATAGCTAAACAAACATGTGTTTGTGTGTGTGTGTAAGCAGACGCAGGGGTCTGTTGTGTGTTTTTTTTTTTAGTGTCTTTACAACACAAATCCCCCACTTAACTCTATTGAAGCAAACAGTGAAATGTGACAACGGGTCTGGTGCCTGAAATCAGACCTTACACAGGTACTATTGGTGCGTTCACGTGATGTGCAGAAGATGATATTTTCCACTTGTGAACTGGTTTTTTTTTACCAGAATGTTGTGTTCAAGTGCTTTTGTTGTCGTAATGTGGTAAGAAGATGGAGACCCAGACCTGTTATTTAGCTAAAACTATTTTAGATTCATCTGCTACAGTAAGAAAATTATTTATTTTCTCAAACGGTAGATAATATGCTGTATATTTTCTAGATCATGAATAACGTTAGTATTTTTATCATTCACGACTATTGCGGTGCTCTCCGCCATTTTGAAAAGGTCACTCATCTCGGCAACTCGTCCATCAAAATATTCTATGTGTTTCCCAGTGAAAAATAGGGTGTTCATGTGCATTTTCCACGTCGGCTTTTGGTATATAATTTTAACATAACACGTGAACGCACCATAAATCTCTAAATCATCCAGAAAATATGATGAAACAAAAATCTAAATCAGAAAAATCAAGTGCCGCTTCAGTCTTAGAGTCTCACCCATAATGTCATGCGATACACTGTTTTTGCTTACTGTGAAAAGTATCTAGCCTAAATGCACATTTTTAGTACAAAAATCCAAATGTAAAAAAATGCAAAAATAGGCTACATCTTATTGCTATAAATGAATGTCTAAAAATAGTTCCTTAAAAGTTTACACACTAATAAAATGGTCAGAATGTCCTTGAAAACTCATGTAAAGTGGCCTTTGTTCTTGCTGTAAAAGACGAAGAGAGCTGGAGTCTCCATCTGCTGGTGAACCGTTACATTACAAGACAGAAGATTTCATTATTCAAAAATCAGTCATCTTATTATTATAAACCAGAATATTAACAGTATAAGAACAAAGAATCTTTTTTTACGCAAATAGAATTAACGTTAGGCCTACCATCTTAATCAAAATAAATTACAACTTTTTGATTTCAGAAATAGGCTGGTGAAATCAAAAGTTGAATCTATTTTTAAAAGCAATCTGTATATAATTAGGCTACTAGTTCAATGCGACAACATATGTAAAAAAATATATAAATTGTCCTTATTAAATGACTGAACCTGAAACCTCATTCTGAAATTAAACGAGTCGCGTCTGATGCAGTGTTGTAAACTACATTTCCCACAATGCTCGATTAGCACCGATCTGCGTCATATCCTGGAAATGATACAAAGTTCAAAAGTGTGTATTTCAGAGAAAAGTTCTGATAAATACATTGGAATGAATAAACAATGACGAACAAGATCAGTGTGTCGTCCTCTCAGCTCGTCTGGAGAGTTTGTAATTTATTTATGTCACTGTTTTTCGCGTTGGCAACTTACGTGCAGGTAATCAACGGTTTTGACAGATTATCTTTAAATGCCAATCTTGATTAATATAATAAAGATGGTCATTTAATTATCAGATTAACTTCTTGTTTGTGTCAGATAAATGATCCAGATGCCGGTTTGTGGATGGTAAGACAGAATTCACTTTAACCAAGAAACATGTTATACTTCTACAAAACAAAATAGAAGTGTATTAATGTGGGTTTTTCATAATAATTTTGCAGGTTGGCTATGCTATTCCAGCTGGATTATGTTTTTCGATTTGCTGTCATCAACAAATAACAGGTAAACAGTGTTTTACATTGATCACAGTAAGACGCGATGCTGTCCTCTAGTGTAGTAGAAGCAGAAATACATTTCATTGGTCCAAAAAAATATTAGGAAAACATATTTTATACTCACCCTCAAGTCATTAGAAAAACATTTGATTTTCCTAGGTCAAGATTTAAGTGTTTATTTACTGACAATTTACCCTAGTGTAATACTATGGTGTCGTAACCCTAACCCTTCTAGAAAATATTCTTGAGAATATATACATTTACTAATGCGAGATATTCAGTGAATGAAAACATTAAAGGGGCTGAAGTGATGAAAAGACTACTTCCGTTCTGTGCTTTTCCAGAGTCATTATTGTGGAGGAGAATCGCTGATCTGCACGTGCTCATATCCTCTACGTTTGGAGCCATTCTGGGCTGGAAACTTCGTAAGGAGGGAATTACAGACATTTTCCAGCAAGAAGAAGGAAGGTAACAACAGAATAGGATAATAATTGAAATATAAGTTTATTTCATGTTCACTCTTTACTCAATTGGTCACCCTCATGTCGTTCCAAACTTGCATGAGTTTCTTTCTTCTGCTGCGGAACATAAAAGTATGAACGAACATGGATTTTTCTGTCTATCTATCTTCACTATATGGACTAAAGATATTTCACATCGACTTTAATGACATTGCATTATAGATATATTAATATGGAGCCTCTGGGAAAGTTTTCCACAAGATTTTGTTGTGTTTTTGTGGGAACGTCGTCTGGCCAGCAGTCTCTGTCCCAATTAATCCTAAAGCTGATGGATGAGGTCGAGGTCCGGGCCAGTCAAGTTCTTCCACACCAAACTCATCCATCCATGTCTTTATGGATCTATCATTAATTTGGATCTTGACAGTCATGAAGCTTCTTTCAAAATATCATGATAAAAGTTTTATTGGTTTGGAACAACATGATGGCTTTTAAAAATAGAGGAATAATAAACCTCCACGAGTGTACTGTCGTCTCTTAGGGAATGTGGTGGACTCCTGCTGGTGGTTTTCTGGCTTCTGCTGTGCAGACATTCAGGAAGGTACTGGAAACCATCTGATAAAACTCAAAGATGGTGTGTAACGCTGATCTGTGATGTGTTTCTGCAGTGACTCTTCATGTGTGTGTCCTGTAGGAGTGCGGTCGGTTCGGTGAGGATCTGCACCGCTGTGGGAATCACTGTGTTTCCCTTCATCACATGGATCTATTACTACATGAACACCGAGCTGAGGAAACACTGGCCTGAACACTGTAACACTGCTCTCTGATCAGCCACAACACAAACCTGTCCAGATCCAGAGAGATTTATCACTGCATCTATGACTCCATACTGACTTCTCTCTGAAATCTCTTCACTGGTAACTTTATTTCTCTGTGAAACACAAAACAACTATGTTTAGCACAATATTAAAGGTGGATGTGTCAAACACGCATTATAATTTATACTATGTTTTTAGATTTATTAAGAATATTTGGTTTTAATCGAGTTTTCAGAAACATAAATGTATGCACATGTACTGTTTAGATATCATTAAAAACATGTTAATGGTTTTTAGCAAAAAATAATAATTACCTGAAATTAAAAAAAATAAAAAGTTATTTCAGCTAGTTGCCAAGCCAGCATTTCTAATGTACGAGAAAATGCAATATTGAAGTACTAAAATAACTAAAACGGAATAAACTAAAACTTCATAAAAACTGTAAAAACATTAAAAAAATAATAACAGAAATATCTCAGATTCAGCACATACATTCATACACTTCAGCACAGGCTTTAGTTATTGAAAAAAAAAAAAAAAAAAAAATATATATATATATATATATATATAAATTATATTCAATTATATATATATATATATATATATATATATATATAAATGCTCAAATCTCATAAACATGTCAGTCTTAAAATTTGGAGATGGGATCACACACATTTCAAAGATGCAGCCGTAAATATTGCATTGTTTCTCCTTCTGTTATTGCAGACTGAACTTTGATTTGATTTGAGATCTTTATTTTGAAACATGTAAATAAAAATATAATCAATGAAACAAGTAATATTGATAAAAAACAAAAATGAACAACAAAATAAAAATCCATACTTTCCGGTACTTGAAGAAAAAAAAAAAAACAACCCACTATTTACACGTGCAAAATGGAGTAGGAAGAAGTAAAACTTATGTTCTCCTACCCCTTATACCCTTACTACCATATTTAAACAAATAACTAAAAATAAAAAATCAATGATTCAATAAAAAATACTGATTCAAAAGTTCTATACACATAAGGATGTTACCCATACATGACAATATTTATACATACTACAGATTTATTCAATTTATTCTCTGTACCTCTGGAATATCATATCTTTGAACATCTTTTAAAATGGATAATTTTTGGACATTGCTTAAATTCGTTATTTAGTTTATTCCACAACTTAATACCACAGACAGACTGTAATGATCCACAGGGAACAGAGGAATCCATTTGCAGCTTTTATTAGACAGAGTCGTACAGGCAGGGTCAAAACGGGCAGACAGAGCAATGCAGACAAGACAGCGGGATAATCAAGATACAGGCAGAGATCGGGGCAGGCAGCAATAATCGTGGTCAGGAAACAGTCCGAGTTCAGGCCAGGCAGATATCAATCGAGAGGGAGTCAAACAGTCCAAAGTCCAAAACCAGAGAATCAGAATCAGGGGTATAAACGCTCAGAAATGATCACCGGGGCAAATCAAGACTTCGCACTGGTGTGGTGTGTGGAAGTGGCTTTTATGTGTGTGTGCTAATGCGGTGCAGGTGTGTGACGCAATCAGTCCCAGGTAAGAGGTATGATGGGAATTTGAGTTCAAAGCCAATGGTCAATATTCTGGTGAAGGCTCCCTCTGGTGGCGGAGAGGAGGCGGAGCGGGAGCCTCCATTGTAACAGAGCCCCCCCCCTGCGAGCGGCTCCTGACGCGAGGAGGCAAATGTCGTCGGGGTCTCCCACGGGGTCGAGGGGCCGGTTTTTCCGGATATGTCCTATGAAACTCTTCCGTGAGAGTGGGGTCCAGGATATCCTTGAGTTGACCCAGGACTGCTCCTCCGGACCGTACCCCTCCCAATCGACCAGATACTGGAGAATGTTACCCCGACGTCTGGAATCCAGCAACTTGTGCACCTTGTACGCCTCCTCGCCGTCAACCAGAAAGGCAGGAGGGCCCGGGAGGCAGCCCCCTCCTCCGCTTCTCCCCTCGGACCACCAGCGGGTTTCAACAGAGACACATGAAAGGTGGGAGAAATGCGGTAGTTAGCGGGCAGGTCTAATCGAAATGATACAGGTGAAACTTGTCTTAAAATTTGGAAGGGACCAACATACCTGGGACTGAGCTTGCGACATGGAAGTCTGAGTCGAAGATCCTTGGTGGACAACCATACCCATTGGCCCGCCTGGTATTCGGGAGCTGGACGACGATGACGGTTGGCCTGATGCTCTTGGCGCCGTACTGCATGCCGCAGATGAGTGTGTGCTTGATCCCAAACCTCCTCACTCTTTTGAAGCCATTCCGTGACAGATGGGAGTTCTGTGGGTTCACCGGACCAGGGAAATAGAGGTGGTTGGAATCCAAGGATGCATTTGAACGGTGTGATGCCGGTTGCTGGTTTGACGAGGGAATTTTGAGCATATTCGGCCCAGAATAGATATCTACTCCATTCTTCCTGATGTTGCTGACAGTAGGTGCGTAGAAAACGTATGATGTCCTGATTGAGGCGTTCGGTTTGACCGTTGGATTGTGGATGGTACCCGGAGGTAAGACTGATGTTCACATTGAGGTTCTTGAAGAATGCAGTCCAGACTCGGGAGGTGAATTGGGGTCCACGGTCAGACACGATGTCTTCGGGTAAACCATAAAAACGGAAGACTTGATTGTTACATAGAGTTTCGGCAGTTTCGAGAGCTGTGGGAAGTTTAGTGAGGGGGACCAGTCGACATGCTTTAGAAAATCTGTCTACTATGGTGAGGATGGTAGTGTAGCCTTGGGAATTCGGGAGATCGGTGATGAAGTCAATGGCTATGTGTGACCAGGGTCGTTGTGGTGTGGGTAGAGGACAGAGAAGACCAGAGGGTAGTGTTCGAGGTGATTTTGAAGTTTGACACTCAGTACAGTTTTGGATGTGGGTTATGGTGTCTGAAGTAATGGTAGGCCACCAAAACCGGTTCTGGAGCAGATGAATTGTGGCGTTGATTCCAGGGTGACCAGAGCTGGGATTAGAGTGGACTTGATCCAGGAGACGGGATCGCAAGGCATCTGGGACAAAGAGGAGATTGGCGGGACATTCAATCGGTGCTGGGTTTTGGACATTGGCGTTCTGAATCTCTGTCATGATATCCCACTGAACAGGAGCTAGTAGTAATTTCTCACCGAGTATCTTTTCTGGGTTGGGACTGGAGTTCGTCTCTTCAGATTGACGAGATAGAGCATCAGCTTTGGTATTCTTGGATCCGGGACGGTAAGTAACAGTAAAGTTGAATCTCGTGAAGAAGAGAGCCCATCTGGCTTGGCGGGGATTGAGGCGTTTGGCTGATCGTAGATATTCCAGGTTTTTATGATCTGTGAGTACGATGAATGGTTCGGTTGCCCCTTCCAGCCAGTGACGCCATTCTTCCAATGCTAACTTCATGGCTAGTAGTTCACGGTTGCCCACATCATAGTTGCGTTCGGCTGGGGAGAGTTTACGGGAAAAGAAGGCACACGGAAACATCTTGGCTGGATTACCTTGACGCTGTGAGAGGATGGCCCCCACCCCTGTGTTAGAAGCATCCACTTCGACAATGAACTGGCGTTCAGGATCCGGATGACGCAGAATGGGTGCAGTAGTGAAACGTCTCTTGAGTTCTTGAAAGGCCTGTTGTGCTTCGGTGTTCCATGAAATGCGAGATGTGTGTCGTTTGGTTAAGGCGGTTAGGGGGCGGTGATTAAGCTGAAGTTTCTGATGAATCTTCTGTAAAAGTTTGCGAAGCCCAGGAATCTCTGTAGTTCCTTCACTGTTTGAGGTAGTGGCCAATCCACTACTCCCCTCACCTTCTTCTCATCCATCGCGACCCCATCTTGACTGATGATATATCCCAGGAATGAGACGCTGGTTTGATGAAACTCACACTTTTCCATCTTGGCGTATAGATGAAATTGAATTAATCGTTGAAGGACCGATCTGACATGTTGGACGTGTTCCTCAAATGAATTGGAATAGATCAGGATGTCATCAATGTAAACGATCACCCATCTGTCCAGCATATCTCGGAAAATGTCATTCATGAATGCCTGGAAGACTGAAGGACTGTTGGACAAGCCGAAAGGCATAACCAAATACTCATAGTGCCCACTAGTGGTAGAAAAAGCAGTTTTCCATTCGTCCCCTTTACGGATGCGAACCAGGTTGTAAGCGTTGCGTAGATCGAGCTTGGTATAATATTTGGCTTGTCGAAGCTGTTCTAGTGCTGCAGGAACAAGAGGCAGTGGATAGCGGTATTTGACTGTTACATCATTTAATCCTCGATAGTCAATGCAGGGTCTGAGTCCTCCGTCTTTCTTCTTTACGAAGAAGAACCCGGCTGCGGCAGGTGAAGTTGATGGACGAATGAAACCCTTAGCGAGTTCTTCTTCAATGTATTGTTTCATGGCCTCGGACTCAGGTCTGGATAACGGGAAAATTCTCCCTTTGGGGGAGTGGCACCGGGAATCAAATCTATGGCACAGTCAGTGGGACGATGTTCGGGAAGTTGCGACGCCTTTTCTTTACTGAATGCCTCAGTAAGATCTGCATAGTTGGGGGGTAATGATTCGAGTTCGGGTATTTTCGTGCAGGATGCTGAAATGGACTGGATTATTCTGGTGACCTTGGTTAAACAGTGGTTCTGGCAGGTTTCGTCCCAGCGGATAATCTCACCTTCTCTCCAGGAGATCTGAGGGTTATGAGTCCGGAGCCATGGATATCCCAGAATGATAGAGTGAAGAGGTGCGTGAATGACGTAAAATTGGATGTTTTCCGAATGCAGAGATCCAATGTCCATCCTAATGTTTGCAGTAATACATTGGATCTTTCCCTCTCCGATGGGGTGACCATCTAGCGCTTCCACTGTTAGAAGAGAATGACATGGGTTCAATTTGACGTTACATTGTTCGGCGAATGATTGAGACATGAAATTTCCAGCGGCTCCAGAGTCAATAAAGGCTATAGTATCAAACACTTGTTCCTGTATTGTTAATCGAACTGGAATTGAGAGATGATTAGAGGATTTTCCCTTTCTAGCGGGCGAACTCACCGGAGAGTTATGAGAGGATGGTCGTATGGGACAGGAGAGCTTCATGTGTCCGGGTTGGCCACAGTACATGCACAGTCGGTTCTGATATCTGCGTTCTCGTTCCTCTGGAGAAATGGGTGTGAAACCCAACTGCATGGGCTCATGAGGGGTTGCTGCCTGGAGAAAAGTTCGATTAATTGCCCGGGGTTTACGTCGTGTACGGATCAGATTGTCGACTTGAATAGCCAGGGAAATATACTCATTCAAACTTCTCCCCTCGTCGCGACAGGCTAACTCAGACTGGAGTTCGGGGGTAAGTCCTCTTCTAAATAGAGTTTTTAAAGTGTCCTCTATCCAGTTGGTCTGTGCAGCGAGCGTTCGAAAAGTCAGTGCATAATCCGCGGTGGTGTCCTTCCCTTGTGTGAGGTTTAAAAGTTGTTCTCCCGCATCTCCTTCTCCCGTGGTATGTTCGAAGACTTGTCGAAACTGTTGTGTGAACTCTTGAAAAGTAGTGAACGTATTCCCGTCTGGTTTCCAGATGGCCGTAGCCCACTCCAATGCTCTGCCGGTGAGCAGCGAGCATACGAATGCAATACGACTCCCGTGACTGGGATAAAGTGCAGGTTGCTGGTCGACGAAAATCGTGCATTGTAGCAGGAACCCTTTACATTTACTTGACGTGCCATCAAATTTATCAGGAAAAGCGAGTCGAGGATTGACTGATGTACTCACATTTACAGGTGGGACTATCGGTGACGGAGGAGGCTCAGGCGGATTGGGTGTGGCACCGACTGCGGTGCGAAGCTCCTGCATCCCCTGTACAAGCTGTTCAGTGAGTGTGGTCAGATGGCTGAGCTGCTGGTGGTGTAGATCCAGGCGGGAAGCTTGAGCGGTGAGTTCAGTGGTTAACTGTTGAACAGCTGCTGGATTGGAAGATGGCGAAGTCTTCTGTAATGATCCACAAGGAACAGAGGAATCCATTTGCAGCTTTTATTAGACAGAGTCGTACAGGCAGGGTCAAAACGGGCAGACAGAGCAATGCAGACAAGACAGCGGGATAATCAAGATACAGGCAGAGATCGGGGCAGGCAGCAATAATCGTGGTCAGGAAACAGTCCGAGTTCAGGCCAGGCAGATATCAATCGAGAGGGAGTCAAACAGTCCAAAGTCCAAAACCAGAGAAACAGAATCAGGGGTATAAACGCTCAGAAATGATCACCGGGGCAAATCAAGACTTCGAACTGGTGTGGTGTGTGGAAGTGGCTTTTATGTGTGTGTGCTAATGCGGTGCAGGTGTGTGACGCAATCAGTCCCAGGTAAGAGGTGTGATGGGAATTTGAGTTCAAAGCCAATGGTCAATATTCTGGTGAAGGCTCCCTCTGGTGGCGGAGAGGAGGCGGAGCGGGAGCCTCCATTGTAACAATTGGGTCCCAGCAAAACCCCACTGGAGCTCACAGTGATTGGATTTGAATTTGCAGTTTTTCTCTCTCAGTATTATAAACACACACATGCGCACACACACACATATTTTTTTACAACACACATACTAACCACACTCTGACATCCATACCAACACACCCACACAAATATTGTTGCATAATTTATCCAGTTGGCTATGTAGTATGCCGAAGCAGAAAACAGGAATAAAGCCATATTTGTTTTATTGGCCAAACTTAAAAAAAATGGCAACATCTGATAAAAAAATAGTAAAAAATAAAATGTAGAAGCCTTGCCATCAGAATGAAAGCCTCTTAACAAAGATTGCATAATTTTATAGTTAACTGAACCGGGGATTAAAAATGGCAGTTTTAATGGGTTTCAATGGGGACATTTTTGTCCAAAAGGCGCTGAGAGGGAGTATTTTTTGTACCTAATGCAAAACATTTTTTTTTAAGAAAATGACGGTGAAATAGTAAAATTCCAATAAAAATACACACCTGTGGCAAGTTTTTTGCAGTTAGCTTTAACACAGTCAAAGTGATCAAAAAAACAAAACTGAAAAGGACAAAAATGTCCATAAGGATGCACAAGGGTTAAAAACCTGGGTTTAGTCTAGCCTACTTGATTTTCCGATTGTCCGACCAGTGCGACACTGCACAATTTCTTATTTATACTCTACCAGATGTCAAAGAGCAGTACTGAGTCATTTCAACATTCTTTTAACAATCACCGCAACCGTTAGTGCAAACACAAAAATTGGGCTACACATGGATGTCCGTTGACTTTCAGATGACAAAAAATTGCAGAATGCGGACGACATAAGTTTACTTTGGGCTTAAGACAAAAAGCTTTCAGGTTCTTGTACTGTATATGCGATATGTTATGGCGCCGCTTGATTCATAAACAATATTTATATTTAATATTTATATTTAAACAATATGAATGTAAGCCAGAGGAGAACTGGCCCCCGACTGAGCCTGGGTTCTCCCAAGGTTTTTTCTCCATCCAATCTGATGGAGTTTGGTTCCTTGCCACTGTCGCCTTGCTTTTGGCTTGCTCAGTTGGGGTTATTTAGTGTTTAGCAATGTTGTTGATCTGTGTTGTGCTACTTTCATGTTATCACTGTGAAGCTGCTTTGATACAATCTGTATTGTGAAAAGCGCTATATAAATAAATGTGACTTGACTTGACTGTATATTTACTAAATCATCTCTTCCCTATCTCTTTCTTTTGTTTCACAGTTATACACTGCAAAAAGTATTGTTCACGTCTAGTTCATTTTCTCAACCATGCAGTCCTCATCTACGGAATTGTCAGAGGAGCTCACTTCGGCCCTTGCTGCGGGACGGTGGTGGGCGATTATGGAGGTTTCAGACCCCATCCCTGACGACTATGAGTACGACTTCTCCGTCTCAGAGGAGTGGGGGAAACAAAAGAGGCAGGAGCAACATCAAGTTCCTCATCCCTGGTCTTATCTGAGAAGGCTCATTTCCTACACTCCGGCATCTCAGATGAAACACTGAAGACCATACCGGAGTGGAGACAGAAGAGGACGCAGGGGCACACTTCTCTTCTAGATACAGACATGAAGCGCCTGTGCCCGTGAGATCCTCGCCTGTGCCCGTGAGATCCTCGCCTGTGCCCGTGAGATCCTCGCCTGAGCCCGTGAGATCCTCGCCTGTGCCCGTGAGATCCTCGCCTGAGCCCGTGAGATCCTCGCCTGTGCCCGTGAGATCCTCGCCTGTGCCCGTGAGATCCTCGCCTGAGCCCGTGAGATCCTCGCCTGTGCCCGTGAGATCCTCGCCTGAGCCCGTGAGATCCTCGCCTGTGCCCGTGAGATCCTCGCCTGTGCCCGTGAGATCCTCGCCTGTGCCCGTGAGATCCTCGCCTGTGCCCGTGAGATCCTCGCCTGTGCCCGTGAGATCCTCGCCTGTGCCCGTGAGATCCTCGCCTGTGCCCGTGAGATCCTCGCCTGAGCCCGTGAGATCCTCGCCTGTGCCCGTGAGATCCTCGCCTGTGCCCGTGAGATCCTCGCCTGTGCCCGTGAGATCCTCGCCTGTGCCCGTGAGATCCTCGCCTGTGCCCGTGAGATCCTCGCCTGAGCCCGTGAGATCCTCGCCTGTGCCCGTGAGATCCTCGCCTGAGCCCGTCAGATCCTCGCCTGTGCCTTCCAGATCCTCAGAGGGACCACCTGCTAGGTCCCCAAAGGAAGCGCCTGTCCCCAGAGGTTCCCAACAAAGAGGAAAACTGAGGATCCCTCAACATTTAACGAAACATCTCATAAAGGCCTCTATTGAAACACCCATTCCCATCCCGTCTCCTCAGAGGGTACCAGTGTCTGCCTCAAAGGTGCTCACTTACTCCTCTCATGGAGCACCTATGCAGAAGATCGAGCCTCTGACTTGTGCTCAGGCAGCACTTGTCATTAAAAAGATCTCAGAGAGGAGAAATGCAACAAACCCTGAGCTGCGGAGGCAAAATTCGCAAAATGCACCAGAGGCCGAGTCTTCCGTAAAACTGAGGATCCCGAAGCAGAGGGAGAAGGTCAGGGATTGGTCGGAGCGTCAGCAGAGGCAGAACAACATCCGAAAGGGAGTTTCTGTAAGTCCCTTATATTTGATGTTTTTACTTCTTTTAAAATGTATTCAAACAAGTAAACATTGCCTTTAACGTTGCTACTATGTTTTCTAGGCCCTCAATTTAAAATCCTTTTATATTTCAAAATGATTATTTTTAAAAGATACGCCTTTACATTTAGTCTAAGAAGCACCCATTAAACCTGCCCAGCTCGAACAGACTTTAGCCCAGGTCCCAGCCGACCCGTAAAAGAGCATTCATTGATTAGACCCTTCTATCTCTCAATTTAAACTTTAGAAACTAAATAATTTAATTATTTAATCTGGGATGCAAATCAAATCCTTTTCAATTCAGACCCCTCATATCGAAATGGTAGAAGCAACTTTTGTATAGATTTTCTTTAAGAATCCCTCATTAAATGTGTTCAGCGTTACATGATTATGTCTGTTCCTTCAACAGGACAGTGCCGGAGTGGACAGGTCAGCCTCACAAAAAAAGCAGCGGATGGCGATCACAGTCAACGACCTACAGTCGGTTCCAGGCGGCGCAGACCAAATGGACTGTTTCTGTTGCTTATTTGAAAAATGTTGTGTCATTTAAAATATTGAATATTTATATTGTTAAACGTCTGCGTCTCATAATAAAAATATATATATATACATACTAAGTATTTATTTGTTTGTCAATGACAACACACATTAATTAGTGTAATATAAACAGATCATTTTCCTCTGCTGTCACTGCACTGATTAAATTCACACACTAAGCCAGGGACGGACTGGGACTCAAAAAACAAAACAAAATACAATTAAACAACCATTTTTATCAGTTTTGTTTGGCCCATAATTTATACAATTATTTAATTGTATAAATTAAAGTTTATTATTAAAGTTTATTATATATAAACTTTAGGTTTCGGTCTTCTTTAAGATGAAAAAAATGGCTTTGAATTTTTTATTCAAAATACACCTTGTTTTAATAGTGGTTTTATTAGCACAAATATCAATTTTTTGAACATATAACCAACAAATTCTTTAAAATTAACACTTTCTTGTGGGGAAAACAAAGGAATTAATTGACATGCTTTTAACCCTCTGATGGTCTTCCTTTATGAGTCACGTCCTGGGCCTTCCCGGTCAGAAGTGACCGGAGGCCTAAAAATGAAACTTCTTCCATCCCAGTAAAACCAATGCAATTTTTTTTTGTTCCATAATATTTATTCTTTTTAATTTAGTATTTTGAGACAATTTGATTGAATTTATTAATATTTATGCAATATTTATGGTCTATTTTTTCCATGGAAATATATGTATATTTTTCTATATATACATTATTTAATATATATATATATATATATATATATATATATATATATATATATATTAATGCAGTATTTTAGTTTAATATAGAGTCTAGGCCTTCAGAAAAAAACAACAACATTTTTTGAAGAAAATTAGCACCATCTGGTTACAGTAGAGAGAAAAAGCGTAGAATCATGGTGTAACCACTAGATGGCATGTACAGCTCTCTATGGAGAGGCATGTGAATTTCCCAGCTGTTTATGAACACATTTTTTTTTTTTGGTGGATTTGAATATATAATTGAAACAATCTCAAAAACGATTTCTTATTAATTTTTTTTTTTTAATAAATAAATAAATAATAGATAAAAAAATTGTGAATTTTTTTTTTTTTTTTTCAATTTCCCAGTCATTTCCTATGGGGGACATTTTTGACCAAACACCAAAATCGTGGCTATTTTTTTTTAACGATCACTTAGCATGATCATGAACTCAATTTTTTTTGTGTTCACATACCTAATGCCAGAAATGTCACCAAGTTTCGTAACATTCCGATGAAGCTGTGATTTTTAAAAATTCAAAACAGATTTTTTTTTGTAGTCTGAATTGTGTGTATAAAAGTGTGTTTGTATGTGTGTGTGTGTGTGGGGGGGGGGTGTGTGTACATTTTTTGTAGTCTTGATGTTGTAGAGTGTCACCCCTTTACTGCGGTATACTTCTTTTAAGAATCATGGCCGATTTGTAGATTGTACAAACAAAAATTTTCTGTTTTGAAATTTTAAAAATCACAGCTTCATCAGAATGTTACGAAACTTAGTGTCTTTTATGGCATTGGGTATGTGAACACAAAAAAATTGAGGTCATGATCCGAGCAGGCTAAGTAGTCGTAAAAAAAATAGTCACACTTGTGCTCTTCTGTCAAAAATGACCGACCATATAGGAAATGAATGGGAAATTGACAAAAACACAAAAACTTTGAGAATTTTTGTGTGTACAATCTACAAATCGGCCACGATGCAGAAAAAAAAGCTCAGCATTGAAGGGGTGACAATATAAAACATCAAGAGTGCAAAACAGACATACCCCCACACACACACACACACACAAACACACTTTTATACACATACACACCAATAAATTTTGATTACAAAAAGTATGTTTTGAATTATTAAAAATCACACCTTCATCGCAATGTTACGAAACTTGGTGACTTTTATGAAATGTATGTATGTGAATACACAAAAAAATTGAGGTCATGATCTGAGCATGATAAGTGGTCTTAAAAAAATAGTCACACTTGTGGTCTTTGGTCAAAAATGACCCCCATAGGAAATGAATGGGAAATTGTAAAAAATGAAAAAAAAAAAAAAAAATTGTGAATTTTTGTTTGTCAATTTTATTTTTAATAAGAAATAGTTTTTGAGATTGTTTCAACTATATATTCAAATCCACCAACAACAACAAAAAAATGTGTTCATAAACAGCTGGGAAATTCACATGCCTCTCCATAAAGAGCTGTACATGCCATCTAGTGGTTACACCATGATTCTACGCTTTTTCTCTCTACTCTAACCAGATGGTGCTAAATTTCTTCAAAAAATATTTTTTTTCTGAAGGCCTAGACTCTATATTAACCTAAAATACTGCATTAATATTACTTTGAAAAAAATAATATATATACAGAAAAATATATGTATTTTTCCATGGCAAAAATAAACCATAAATATTAATAAATTCAATTAAATTGTCTCAAGATACTAAATTAAAAACAATAAATATTATAGAACAAAAATAAATTGCATTGGTTTTACTGGGATGAAGAAAGTTTCATTTTTAGGTGTCCGGCCACTTTTGACCAGGAAGATAACAAGTGTGACTCCGAAACGAAGAGCACCTGAGGGTTAACTATAGAAAAAAACAAGGACAGCCTACAGGAACCTTTTTTGTGAATTAGCCTATTCTGTTTCAGAAATGTGCTTTTAATGTAATATCTGATGATTAATTTTGTTTCAATGGTCTGTTATTCTTTCTTAATAATAAAATGTAGCCCGCTAGCTGCTTCACTTGCTCCCGGTTCATGCACCAGCTGCAAAAGCTCAAATAAATGTATCAAATCTATCAACAATCATGAATTAAAAATACTAAGTCAGTCTTTGTTTGTATTGCATGTTTACTTTAAGGCTAATTCAATGAAACAGTCTAGGTCTCCATATCCCTCTATGTCGTCATCGCTCTTTAGAACGTTCGGTGAGTATAATGAGTGCAGCGGAATCCTGCCTTCTTTGTAGCGAGTCGGCGATTGAGTGAGTATGCTGTGCTTTTTACACGGGGTTTGGGGATCTGAATTTTAATATTTCCATAATTTACAGAAGAATCTGTTTAAACTGGGAATGTTATTGCCTCGATTTGCTGTATTACATTTAGATAAATAAATAGGCATACACTGCGGTTTATGTGGAAATGAGAGGATGATATGTGAATCAATAATGATCAAATCTTTTTATATATAAATATATATATATATAATTGTTGATACTTTATATTTTAATGACAAAACGATAGCAGATGTGATGACACACTGAAGTGATACTGAAAGCTTATTGGCCTTAAGATGATTCGTTATTTAATCAATCAAATTTGCCTTGACAAACAGTATTGATAAAAAATAACAATTAACTTTTTTTAGCTTCATTTGTTTTTTTGTTTTTTTTTTTCATTTTAAATACATTTTTTCGGAAGGCTCTCAGCCTCCTCTGCCTCTTCTGATAGATTGCCACTGGGCATACACTGTATACATTTTTTATTTTTTAGAAAATTAACCCTTGTGCATCAATTTAAAAAAGTTACACATAGGTAAAAAGAGGACAAAAATGTCCATGTCAAAAAACTGTCATAAAAACGTGACGCTTTGGAGCAGAGACTTAAGTTATATCATTTTAAAGAAGACCCTTTGCAGATTATTGCTGAAGTAAAAAAATAATAATAAGTAAATCCAAAAAAAAGTTATATAGGTATAAGTTTATGAAAATTATTTATAAAAAATATTTTATATAAAATATATAAATCAGGTTAAACTCAAAACTGCAATAAAATCAAAGCCATAAATCGAAATAGGTTGTGTTCCAAATTTGAGGATGATATCTAAAAAAATGAGCTTTCAGTAACAGTTTGTTTGGGCGTAGTAACATATTTTCCCCATTGGGTCCCAGCAAAACCCCACTGGAGCTCACAGTGATTGGATTTGAATTTGCAGTTTTTCTCTCTCAGTATTATAAACACACACATGCGCACACACACACATATTTTTTTACAACACACATACTAACCACACTCTGACATCCATACCAACACACCCACACAAATATTGTTGCATAATTTATCCAGTTGGCTCTGTAGTATGCCGAAGCAGAAAACAGGAATAAAGCCATATTTGTTTTATTGGCCAAACTTAAAAAAAAATGGCAACATCTGATAAAAAATAGTAAAAAATAAAATTTAGAAGCCTTGCCATCAGAATGAAAGCCTCTTAACAAAGATTGCATAATTTTATAGTTAACTGAACCGGGGATTAAAAATGGCAGTTTTAATGGGTTTCAATGGGGACATTTTTGTCCAAAAGGCGCTGAGAGGGAGTATTTTTTGTACCTAATGCAAAAAATATTTTTTTAAGAAAATGACGGTGAAATAGTAAAATTCCAATAAAAATACACACCTGTGGCAAGTTTTTTGCAATTAGCTTTAACACAGTCAAAGTGATCAAAAAAACAAAACTGAAAAGGACAAAAATGTCCATAAGGACGCACAAGGGTTAAAAACCTGGGTTTAGTCTAGCCTACTTGATTTTCCGATTGTCCGACCAGTGCGACACTGCACAATTTCTTATTTATACTCTACCAGATGTCAAAGAGCAGTACTGAGTCATTTCAACATTCTTTTAACAATCACCGCAACCGTTGTTCTGCACTCGCCGTTAGTGCAAACACAAAAATTGGGCTACACATGGATGTCCGTTGAACTTCAGATGACAAAAAATTGCAGAATGCGGACGACATAAGTTTACTTTGGGCTTAAGACAAAAAGCTTTCAGGTTCTTGTACTGTATATTTACTCAAATCATCTCTTCCCTTTCTCTTTCTTTTATAGTGTTTCACAGTTATACACTGCAAAAAGTATTGTTCACGTCTAGTTCATTTTCTCAACCATGCAGTCCTCATCTACGGAATTGTCAGAGGAGCTCACTTCGGCCCTTGCTGCGGGACGGTGGTGGGCGATTATGGAGGTTTCAGACCCCATCCCTGACGACTATGAGTACGACTTCTCCGTCTCAGAGGAGTGGGGGGAAACAAAAGAGGCAGGAGCAACATCAAGTTCCTCATCCCTGGTCTTATCTGAGAAGGCTCATTTCCTACACTCCGGCATCTCAGATGAAACACTGAAGACCATACCGGAGTGGAGACAGAAGAGGACGCAGGGGGCACACTTCTCTTCTAGATACAGACATGAAGCGCCTGTGCCCGTGAGATCCTCGCCTGTGCCCGTGAGATCCTCGCCTGTGCCCGTGAGATCCTCGCCTGTGCCCGTGAGATCCTCGCCTGAGCCCGTGAGATCCTCGCCTGAGCCCGTGAGATCCTCGCCTGTGCCCGTGAGATCCTCGCCTGTGCCCGTGAGATCCTCGCCTGTGCCCGTGAGATCCTCGCCTGTGCCCGTGAGATCCTCGCCTGTGCCCGTGAGATCCTCGCCTGTGCCCGTGAGATCCTCGCCTGAGCCCGTGAGATCCTCGCCTGAGCCCGTGAGATCCTCGCCTGTGCCCGTGAGATCCTCGCCTGAGCCCGTGAGATCCTCGCCTGTGCCCGTGAGATCCTCGCCTGTGCCCGTGAGATCCTCGCCTGTGCCTTCCAGATCCTCAGAGGGACCACCTGCTAGGTCCCCAAAGGAAGCGCCTGTCCCCAGAGGTTCCCAACAAAGAGGAAAACTGATGATCCCTCAACATTTAACGAAACATCTCATAAAGGCCTCTATTGAAACACCCATTCCCATCCCGTCTCCTCAGAGGGTACCAGTGTCTGCCTCAAAGGTGCTCACTTACTCCTCTCATGGAGCACCTATGCAGAAGATCGAGCCTCTGACTTGTGCTCAGGCAGCACTTGTCATTAAAAAGATCTCAGAGAGGAGAAATGCAACAAACCCTGAGCTGCGGAGGCAAAATTCGCAAAATGCACCAGAGGCCGAGTCTTCCGTAAAACTGAGGATCCCGAAGCAGAGGGAGAAGGTCAGGGATTGGTCGGAGCGTCAGCAGAGGCAGAACAACATCCGAAAGGGAGTTTCTGTAAGTCCCTTATATTTGATGTTTTTACTTCTTTTAAAATGTATTCAAACAAGTAAACATTGCCTTTAACGTTGCTACTATGTTTTCTAGGCCCTCAATTTAAAATCCTTTTATATTTCAAAATGATTATTTTTAAAAGATACGCCTTTACATTTAGTCTAAGAAGCACCCATTAAACCTGCCCAGCTCGAACAGACTTTAGCCCAGGTCCCAGCCGACCCGTAAAAGAGCATTCATTGATTAGACCCTTCTATCTCTCAATTTAAACTTTAGAAACTAAATAATTTAATTATTTAATCTGGGATGCAAATCAAATCCTTTTCAATTCAGACCCCTCATATCGAAATGGTAGAAGCAACTTTTGTATAGATTTTCTTTAAGAATCCCTCATTAAATGTGTTCAGCGTTACATGATTATGTCTGTTCCTTCAACAGGACAGTGCCGGAGTGGACAGGTCAGCCTCACAAAAAAAGCAGCGGATGGCGATCACAGTCAACGACCTACAGTCGGTTCCAGGCGGCGCAGACCAAATGGACTGTTTCTGTTGCTTATTTGAAAAATGTTGTGTCATTTAAAATATTGAATATTTATATTGTTAAACGTCTGCGTCTCATAATAAAAATATATATATATACATACTAAGTATTTATTTGTTTGTCAATGACAACACACATTAATTAGTGTAATATAAACAGATCATTTTCCTCTGCTGTCACTGCACTGATTAAATTCACACACTAAGCCAGGGACGGACTGGGACTCAAAAAACAAAACAAAATACAATTAAACAACCATTTTTATCAGTTTTGTTTGGCCCATAATTTATACAATTATTTAATTGTATAAATTAAAGTTTATTATTAAAGTTTATTATATATAAACTTTAGGTTTCGGTCTTCTTTAAGATGAAAAAAATGGCTTTGAATTTTTTATTCAAAATACACCTTGTTTTAATAGTGGTTTTATTAGCACAAATATAAATTTTTTGAACATATAACCAACAAATTCTTTAAAATTAACACTTTCTTGTGGGGAAAACAAAGGAATTAATTGACATGCTTTTAACCCTCTGATGGTCTTCCTTTATGAGTCACGTCCTGGGCCTTCCCGGACAGAAGTGACCGGAGGCCTAAAAATGAAACTTCTTCCATCCCAGTAAAACCAATGCAATTTTTTTTGTTCTATAATATTTATTATTTTTAATTTAGTATTTTGAGACAATTTGATTGAATTTATTAATATTTATGCAATATTTATGGTCTATTTTTTCCATGGAAATATATGTATATTTTTCTATATATACATTATTTAATATATATATTAATGCAGTATTTTAGTTTAATATAGAGTCTAGGCCTTCAGAAAAAAACAACAACATTTTTTGAAGAAAATTAGCACCATCTGGTTACAGTAGAGAGAAAAAGCGTAGAATCATGGTGTAACCACTAGATTGCATGTACAGCTCTCTATGGAGAGGCATGTGAATTTCCCAGCTGTTTATGAACACATTTTTTTTTTTTTTTGGTGGATTTGAATATATAATTAAAACAATCTCAAAAACGATTTCTTATTAATTTTTTTTAAATAAATAAATAAATAAATAATAGATAAAAAATTGTGATTTTTTTTTTTTTTTCAATTTCCCATTCATTTCCTATGGGGGTCATTTTTGACCAAACACCAAAATCGTGGCTATTTTTTTAACGATCACTTAGCATGCTCGGATCATGAACTCAATTTTTTTTGTGTGTTCACATACCTAATGCCAGAAATGTCACCAAGTTTCTTTTTTTTTGTAGTCTGAATTGTGTGTATGTGTATAAAAGTGTGTTTGTATGTGTGTGTGTGTGTGTGTGTGTGTGTGTGTGTGGGTGGGTGTAAATTTTTTGTACTCTTGATGTTGTAGAGTGTCACCCCTTTACTGCGGTATACTTCTTTTAACAATCATGGCCGATTTGTAGATTGTACAAACAAAAATTTTCTGTTTTGAAATTTTAAAAATCACAGCTTCATCAGAATGTTACGAAACTTAGTGTCTTTTATGGCATTGGGTATGTGAACACAAAAAAATTGAGGTCATGATCCGAGCAGGCTAATAGTCGTAAAAAAAATAGTCACACTTGTGCTCTTCTGTCAAAAATGACCGACCATATAGGAAATGAATGGGAAATTGACAAAAACACAAAAACTTTGAGAATTTTTGTGTGTACAATCTACAAATCGGCCACGATGCAGAAAAAAAGTGCTCAGCATTGAAGGGGTGACAATATAAAACATCAAGAGTGCAAAACAGACATACCCCCACACACACACACACACACACACACAAACACACTTTTATACACATACACACCAATAAATTTTGATTACAAAAAGTATGTTTTGAATTATTAAAAATCACACCTTCATCGCAATGTTACGAAACTTGGTGACTTTTATGAAATTTATGTATGTGAATACACAAAAAAATTGAGGTCATGATCTGAGCATGATAAGTGGTCTTAAAAAAATAGTCACACTTGTGGTCTTTGGTCAAAAATGACCCCCATAGGAAATGAATGGGAAATTGTAAAAAATGAAAAAAAAAAAAAGAAGAAAAATTGTGAATTTTTGTTTGTCAATTTTTTTTTAAATAAGAAATAGTTTTTGAGATTGTTTCAACTATATATTCAAATCCACCAACAACAACAACAAAAAATTGTGTTCATAAACAGCTGGGAAATTCACATGCCTCTCCATAAAGAGCTGTACATGCCATCTAGTGGTTACACCATGATTCTACGCTTTTTCTCTATACTCTAACCAGATGGTGCTAAATTTCTTCAAAAAATATTTTTTTTCTGAAGGCCTAGACTCTATATTAACCTAAAATACTGCATTAATATTACTTTGAAAAAAATAATATATATACAGAAAAATACATGTATTTTTCCATGGCAAAAATAAACCATAAATATTAATAAATTCAATTAAATTGTCTCAAGATACTAAATTAAAAAGAATAAATATTATAGAACAAAAATAAATTGCATTGGTTTTACTGGGATGGAAAAAATTTCATTTTTAGGTGTCCGGTCACTTTTGACCAGGAAGATAACAAGTGTGACTCCGAAACGAAGAGCACCTGAGGGTTAACTATAGAAAAAAACAAGGACAGCCTACAGGAACCTTTTTTGTGAATTAGCCTATTCTGTTTCAGAAATGTGCTTTTAATGTAATATCTGATGATTAATTTTGTTTCAATGGTCTGTTATTCTTTCTTAATAATAAAATGTAGCCCGCTAGCTGCTTCACTTGCTCCCGGTTCATGCACCAGCTGCAAAAGCTCAAATAAATGTATCAAATGTATCAACAATCATGAATTAAAAATACTAAGTCAGTCTTTGTTTGTATTGCATGTTTACTTTTAGGCTAATTCAATGAAACAGTCTAGGTCTCCATATCCCTCTATGTCGTCATCGCTCTTTAGAACGTTCGGTGAGTATAATGAGTGCAGCGGAATCCTGCCTTCTTTGTAGCGAGTCGGCGATTGAGTGAGTATGCTGTGCTTTTTACACGGGGTTTGGGGATCTGAATTTTAATATTTCCATAATTTACAGAAGAATCTGTTTAAACTGGGAATGTTATTGCCTCGATTTGCTGTATTACATTTAGATAAATAAATAGGCATACACTGCGGTTTATGTGGAAATGAGAGGATGATATGTGAATCAATAATGATCAAATCTTTTTATATATAAATATATATATATAAAATTGTTGATACTTTATATTTTAATGACAAAACGATAGCAGATGTGATGACACACTGAAGTGATACTGAAAGCTTATTGGCCTTAAGATGATTCGTTATTTAATCAATCAAATTTGCCTTGACAAACAGTATTGATAAAAAATAACAATTAACTTTTTTTAGCTTCATTTGTTTTGTTTTTTTTCATTTTAAATACATTTTTTCGGAAGGCTCTCAGCCTCCTCTGCCTCTTCTGATAGATTGCCACTGGGCATACACTGTATACATTTTTTATTTTTTAGAAAATTAACCCTTGTGCATCAATTTAAAAAAGTTACACATAGGTAAAAAGAGGACAAAAATGTCCATGTCAAAAAACTGTCATAAAAACGTGACGCTTTGGAGCAGAGACTTAAGTTTGGTATCATTTTAAAGAAGACCCTTTGCAGATTATTGCTGAAGTAAAAAAATAATAATAAGTAAATCCAAAAAAAAGTTATATAGGTATAAGTTTATGAAAATTATTTATAAAAAATATTTTATATAATATATATATATTTTTTAAATCAGGTTAAACTCAAAACTGCAATAAAATCAAAGCCATAAATCGAAATAGGTTGTGTTCCAAATTTGAGGATGATATCTCAAAAAATGAGCTTTCAGTAACAGTTTGTTTGGGCGTAGTAACATATTTTCCCCATTGGGTCCCAGCAAAACCCCACTGGAGCTCACAGTGATTGGATTTGAATTTGCAGTTTTTCTCTCTCAGTATTATAAACACACACATGCGCACACACACACATATTTTTTTACAACACACATACTAACCACACTCTGACATCCATACCAACACACCCACACAAATATTGTTGCATAATTTATCCAGTTGGCTCTGTAGTATGCCGAAGCAGAAAACAGGAATAAAGCCATATTTGTTTTATTGGCCAAACTTAAAAAAAATGGCAACATCTGATAAAAAAATAGTAAAAAATAAAATGTAGAAGCCTTGCCATCAGAATGAAAGCCTCTTAACAAAGATTGCATAATTTTATAGTTAACTGAACCGGGGATTAAAAATGGCAGTTTTAATGGGTTTCAATGGGGACATTTTTGTCCAAAAGGCGCTGAGAGGGAGTATTTTTTGTACCTAATGCAAAACATTTTTTTTTAAGAAAATGACGGTGAAATAGTAAAATTCCAATAAAAATACACACCTGTGGCAAGTTTTTTGCAGTTAGCTTTAACACAGTCAAAGTGATCAAAAAAACAAAACTGAAAAGGACAAAAATGTCCATAAGGATGCACAAGGGTTAAAAACCTGGGTTTAGTCTAGCCTACTTGATTTTCCGATTGTCCGACCAGTGCGACACTGCACAATTTCTTATTTATACTCTACCAGATGTCAAAGAGCAGTACTGAGTCATT
The DNA here is from genome assembly GCF_016745375.1 of Pimephales promelas. The sequence continues at coordinate 40,327,916 of NW_024121210.1, read as the reverse complement.
TCAACATTCTTTTAACAATCACCGCAACCGTTAGTGCAAACACAAAAATTGGGCTACACATGGATGTCCGTTGACTTTCAGATGACAAAAAATTGCAGAATGCGGACGACATAAGTTTACTTTGGGCTTAAGACAAAAAGCTTTCAGGTTCTTGTACTGTATATGCGATATGTTATGGCGCCGCTTGATTCATAAACAATATTTATATTTAATATTTATATTTAAACAATATGAATGTAAGCCAGAGGAGAACTGGCCCCGACTGAGCCTGGGTTCTCCCAAGGTTTTTCTCCATCCAATCTGATGGAGTTTGGTTCCTTGCCACTGTCGCCTTGCTTTTGGCTTGCTCAGTTGGGGTTATTTAGTGTTTAGCAATGTTGTTGATCTGTGTTGTGCTACTTTCATGTTATCACTGTGAAGCTGCTTTGATACAATCTGTATTGTGAAAAGCGCTATATAAATAAATGTGACTTGACTTGACTGTATATTTACTAAATCATCTCTTCCCTATCTCTTTCTTTTGTTTCACAGTTATACACTGCAAAAAGTATTGTTCACGTCTAGTTCATTTTCTCAACCATGCAGTCCTCATCTACGGAATTGTCAGAGGAGCTCACTTCGGCCCTTGCTGCGGGACGGTGGTGGGCGATTATGGAGGTTTCAGACCCCATCCCTGACGACTATGAGTACGACTTCTCCGTCTCAGAGGAGTGGGGGGATACAAAAGAGGCAGGAGCAACATCAAGTTCCTCATCCCTGGTCTTATCTGAGAAGGCTCATTTCCTACACTCCGGCATCTCAGATGAAACACTGAAGACCATACCGGAGTGGAGACAGAAGAGGACGCAGGGGGCACACTTCTCTTCTAGATCCAGACATGAAGCGCCTGTGCCCGTGAGATCCTCGCCTGTGCCCGTGAGATCCTCGCCTGTGCCCGTGAGATCCTCGCCTGTGCCCGTGAGATCCTCGCCTGTGCCCGTGAGATCCTCGCCTGAGCCCGTGAGATCCTCGCCTGTGCCCGTGAGTTCCTCGCCTGAGCCCGTGAGATCCTCGCCTGTGCCCGTGAGATCCTCGCCTGAGCCCGTGAGATCCTCGCCTGTGCCCGTGAGATCCTCGCCTGTGCCCGTGAGATCCTCGCCTGTGCCCGTGAGATCCTCGCCTGTGCCCGTGAGATCCTCGCCTGTGCCCGTGAGATCCTCGCCTGTGCCCGTGAGATCCTCGCCTGTGCCCGTGAGATCCTCGCCTGTGCCCGTGAGATCCTCGCCTGAGCCCGTGAGATCCTCGCCTGTGCCCGTGAGATCCTCGCCTGTGCCCGTGAGATCCTCGCCTGTGCCCGTGAGATCCTCGCCTGTGCCCGTGAGATCCTCGCCTGTGCCCGTGAGATCCTCGCCTGAGCCCGTCAGATCCTCGCCTGTGCCTTCCAGATCCTCAGAGGGACCACCTGCTAGGTCCCCAAAGGAAGCGCCTGTCCCCAGAGGTTCCCAACAAAGAGGAAAACTGAGGATCCCTCAACATTTAACGAAACATCTCATAAAGGCCTCTATTGAAACACCCATTCCCATCCCGTCTCCTCAGAGGGTACCAGTGTCTGCCTCAAAGGTGCTCACTTACTCCTCTCATGGAGCACCTATGCAGAAGATCGAGCCTCTGACTTGTGCTCAGGCAGCACTTGTCATTAAAAAGATCTCAGAGAGGAGAAATGCAACAAACCCTGAGCTGCGGAGGCAAAATTCGCAAAATGCACCAGAGGCCGAGTCTTCCGTAAAACTGAGGATCCCGAAGCAGAGGGAGAAGGTCAGGGATTGGTCGGAGCGTCAGCAGAGGCAGAACAACATCCGAAAGGGAGTTTCTGTAAGTCCCTTATATTTGATGTTTTTACTTCTTTTAAAATGTATTCAAACAAGTAAACATTGCCTTTAACGTTGCTACTATGTTTTCTAGGCCCTCAATTTAAAATCCTTTTATATTTCAAAATGATTATTTTTAAAAGATACGCCTTTACATTTAGTCTAAGAAGCACCCATTAAACCTGCCCAGCTCGAACAGACTTTAGCCCAGGTCCCAGCCGACCCGTAAAAGAGCATTCATTGATTAGACCCTTCTATCTCTCAATTTAAACTTTAGAAACTAAATAATTTAATTATTTAATCTGGGATGCAAATCAAATCCTTTTCAATTCAGACCCCTCATATCGAAATGGTAGAAGCAACTTTTGTATAGATTTTCTTTAAGAATCCCTCATTAAATGTGTTCAGCGTTACATGATTATGTCTGTTCCTTCAACAGGACAGTGCCGGAGTGGACAGGTCAGCCTCACAAAAAAAGCAGCGGATGGCGATCACAGTCAACGACCTACAGTCGGTTCCAGGCGGCGCAGACCAAATGGACTGTTTCTGTTGCTTATTTGAAAAATGTTGTGTCATTTAAAATATTGAATATTTATATTGTTAAACGTCTGCGTCTCATAATAAAAATATATATATATACATACTAAGTATTTATTTGTTTGTCAATGACAACACACATTAATTAGTGTAATATAAACAGATCATTTTCCTCTGCTGTCACTGCACTGATTAAATTCACACACTAAGCCAGGGACGGACTGGGACTCAAAAAACAAAACAAAATACAATTAAACAACCATTTTTATCAGTTTTGTTTGGCCCATAATTTATACAATTATTTAATTAATTGTTTGTCTTTGACATCTGGTAGAGTATAAATAAGAAATTGTGCAGTGTCGCACTGGTCGGACAATCGGAAAATCAAGTAGGCTAGACTAAACCCAGGTTTTTAACCCTTGTGCATCCTTATGGATACTAAACTGAACTATTTAAACTATACTATTTAAATAAACTGAAATAAACAATATTTATATTTAATATTTATATTTAAACAATATGAATGTAAGCCAGAGGAGAACTGGCCCCCGACTGAGCCTGGGTTCTCCCAAGGTTTTTTCTCCATCCAATCTGATGGAGTTTGGTTCCTTGCCACTGTCGCCTTGCTTTTGGCTTGCTCAGTTGGGGTTATTTAGTGTTTAGCAATGTTGTTGATCTGTGTTGTGCTACTTTCATGTTATCACTGTGAAGCTGCTTTGATACAATCTGTATTGTGAAAAGCGCTATATAAATAAATGTGACTTGACTTGACTTGACTGTATATTTACTAAATCATCTCTTCCCTTTCTCTTTCTTTTATAGTGTTTCACAGTTATACACTGCAAAAAGTATTGTTCACGTCTAGTTCATTTTCTCAACCATGCAGTCCTCATCTACGGAATTGTCAGAGGAGCTCACTTCGGCCCTTGCTGCGGGACGGTGGTGGGCGATTATGGAGGTTTCAGACCCCATCCCTGACGACTATGAGTACGACTTCTCCGTCTCAGAGGAGTGGGGGGAAACAAAAGAGGCAGGAGCAACATCAAGTTCCTCATCCCTGGTCTTATCTGAGAAGGCTCATTTCCTACACTCCGGCATCTCAGATGAAACACTGAAGACCATACCGGAGTGGAGACAGAAGAGGACGCAGGGGGCACACTTCTCTTCTAGATACAGACATGAAGCGCCTGTGCCCGTGAGATCCTCGCCTGTGCCCGTGAGATCCTCGCCTGTGCCCGTGAGATCCTCGCCTGTGCCCGTGAGATCCTCGCCTGTGCCCGTGAGATCCTCGCCTGTGCCCGTGAGTTCCTCGCCTGAGCCCGTGAGTTCCTCGCCTGTGCCCGTGAGATCCTCGCCTGTGCCCGTGAGATCCTCGCCTGAGCCCGTGAGATCCTCGCCTGTGCCCGTGAGATCCTCGCCTGTGCCCGTGAGATCCTCGCCTGTGCCCGTGAGATCCTCGCCTGAGCCCGTGAGATCCTCGCCTGTGCCCGTGAGATCCTCGCCTGAGCCCGTGAGATCCTCGCCTGTGCCCGTGAGATCCTCACCTGTGCCCGTGAGATCCTCGCCTGAGCCCGTGAGATCCTCGCCTGTGCCCGTGAGATCCTCGCCTGTGCCCGTGAGATCCTCGCCTGAGCCCGTGAGATCCTCGCCTGTGCCCGTGAGATCCTCGCCTGTGCCCGTGAGATCCTCGCCTGTGCCCGTGAGATCCTCGCCTGAGCCCGTGAGATCCTCGCCTGTGCCCGTGAGATCCTCACCTGTGCCCGTGAGATCCTCGCCTGAGCCCGTGAGATCCTCGCCTGTGCCCGTGAGATCCTCGCCTGTGCCCGTGAGATCCTCGCCTGAGCCCGTGAGATCCTCGCCTGTGCCCGTGAGATCCTCACCTGAGCCCGTGAGATCCTCGCCTGTGCCCGTGAGATCCTCACCTGTGCCCGTGAGATCCTCGCCTGTGCCCGTGAGATCCTCGCCTGTGTCCGTGAGATCCTCGCCTGTGTCCGTGAGATCCTCGCCTGTGCCTTCCAGATCCTCAGAGGGACCACCTGCTAGGTCCCCAAAGGAAGCGCCTGTCCCCAGAGGTTCCCAACAAAGAGGAAAACTGAGGATCCCTCAACATTTAACGAAACATCTCATAAAGGCCTCTATTGAAACACCCATTCCCATCCCGTCTCCTCAGAGGGTACCAGTGTCTGCCTCAAAGGTGCTCACTTACTCCTCTCATGGAGCACCTATGCAGAAGATCGAGCCTCTGACTTGTGCTCAGGCAGCACTTGTCATTAAAAAGATCTCAGAGAGGAGAAATGCAACAAACCCTGAGCTGCGGAGGCAAAATGCGCAAAATGCACCAGAGGCCGAGTCTTCCGTAAAACTGAGGATCCCGAAGCAGAGGGAGAAGGTCAGGGATTGGTCGGAGCGTCAGCAGAGGCAGAACAACATCCGAAAGGGAGTTTCTGTAAGTCCCTTATATTTGATGTTTTTACTTCTTTTAAAATGTATTCAAACAAGTAAACATTGCCTTTAACGTTGCTACTATGTTTTCTAGGCCCTCAATTTAAAATCCTTCTATATTTCAAAATGATTATTTTTAAAAGATACGCCTTTAGATTTAGTCTAAGAAGCACCCATTAAACCTGCCCAGCTCGAACAGACTTTAGCCCAGGTCCCAGCCGACCCGTAAAAGAGCATTCATTGATTAGACCCTTCTATCTCTCAATTTAAACTTTAGAAACTAAATACTTTAATTATTTAATCTGGGATGCAAATCAAATCCTTTTCAATTCAGACCCCTCATATCGAAATGGTAGAAGCAACTTTTGTATAGATTTTCTTTAAGAATCCCTCATTAAATGTGTTCAGCGTTACATGATTATGTCTGTTCCTTCAACAGGACAGTGCCGGAGTGGACAGGTCAGCCTCACAAAAAAAGCAGCGGATGGCGATCACAGTCAACGACCTACAGTCGGTTCCAGGCGGCGCAGACCAAATGGACTGTTTCTGTTGCTTATTTGAAAAATGTTGTGTCATTTAAAATATTGAATATTTATATTGTTAAACGTGTGCGTCTCACAATAAAAAAATATATATATACATACTAAGTATTTATTTGTTTGTCAATGACAACACACATTAATTAGTGTAATATAAACAGATCATTTTCCTCTGCTGTCACTGCACTGATTAAATTCACACACTAAGCCAGGGACGGACTGGGACTCAAAAACGGCCCTGTCGCCTGGCATGAGCGTCACAAGACTTTAATTGTGGCTCATGATACTATACCATCCAAATGATAGCAAACAGCCTATTCTACAAACTATTTCATGCTGTCTTAAAATGAATTTATTACTTAATAATCTTAATTAATTTATGCAGTAATTAATCTTAGCTAGGCTACTGTGCAAATAATAATACCACATCTAAATGAAAATAGGCTACACCATTACAAATGTAACTTCTGTATTCAACACCTTCAAAATTTGTAAGCATTAACTGTAACGTTAAACATTTTAAAAAGTAAAAGCACAACATATTTCTCAATATTAGCTACTGCATGTGGCATTTTACAGCTAAAATGTTGAAGTTTAGCTATACTGTAAACTGAATATCACTTCCTAACATCATCCCTAGCTAGTAACTTGCAAAGTAATTTCTGATTAATTCGGTTCAGGAGTAATAGAGATAAAAGCCCGCCCGCACTGAGATTTGATTGGTTGGGTCCTTACAAGATAGCAAAAATCATTTGGCCCAGATCTAGTCTAGGTCCTGGGAAAGATTTGTATGCACTTCATTTAGCGAAGAATATCTCAACTTTTATAATATATGACCCCATTGAACAACACGTGATGTGTGCCAAAATCTCTAACCGGGACGAAAGTCCTGAAAATTATCACAATAGGTGACAATTATATCACAATACAAGTGAATGGGACTTTTTTTATATATATATAAATTCTCATTTCTACCAGTTTAATCTTCATATTAAGAGAAATACTTTTTGTATTTCAATTTATCTTAAAAATAAAATAAAATATGCAAATTAGGCAATATCACATCATTGAATATGCGTACTTAACCTCTTGAAGCTACAGATTTTCTGAGGTGATCACAATGTTCACAATGACCATGTAGTGTAAGTGTTATACCTTTCTCACCAATGCCATGAAGTCGATAATGATTGCGTGTGTTTGCGGGTATGGAATGCCAAAGTTGACTTCATTAAAAATAAATAAATGCATATATGAAGAAATGTGAAAATACACAAATAAATACAGAAATTAATATACAAAGAAGTGTAAAAAAGTACAAATAAATGAGTATTTATACTTTTATTTCATTATTTATGTATAATTGTATTTTTTTCACACATTTATTTATTTATTTATTTCTGCATTTATTCATTTATTTATTTCCACTTTTATTTATTTCTACATTCATTAATGTATTTATGTTTTTATGTCTACATTTATTTATTTCTACATTTATTTATTTCCACATTTATTTATTCCAACATTTCTTCTGCATTCACAGTTACACTTCTCACAGCTGTGAATCCAGGGACAGTCACTCTCATGTGTCACTTTTTTTGGAGAAGCGATTGACCATCCACAGAAAATAGTCTGAATTCATTACCTTGGTGGACAAACTGTTGTTATCTAGATACAATACACACCAAAATAAATATAAAACTGATACAAATTCATCATAATTATTTAAATACACAAATTTACAACTCAAATGATGAGGACACGTACTGTAAATGTACACACCAACACAAATAACTTTTCTTGATCTCAAATCATCTTGTTTGACAGCCATGTGCTCAATCAGCTCATGCGAGTAATAGGTTGACTGTTTTTTAGCCATTTTCTTTGTATTAAATCAGAATGCTTACTCTCATCTATGACCTTATAATCATGGTCATTGTGAACTCCTCAGAAAATATGTAGCTTTTATATTTTATAATATGTAGATTTAATGAGATATTGCCTCATTTGCATATTTTATTTTATTTTTTAGACAAAGTGTAATACAAAAAGTATTTCTCTTAATATGAAGATTAATCTGTTAGAAATTTATGAGGATATCTATAAAGGGAAGAAAAAGTCCCATTCACCTGTGGTGTCATTAATTTGGTCATTTTCAGCCCGGTTAGAGAATTTGTCACACATCCCACATTGGTTAATGGGGTTATAAAAGAGACATTTTAAGAACATGTTTCAGGTTTATTAAATCAAATTCATATTTGACATACATATTCATTGAACTTCAGAAGTTTACAGTTTTATCATCAGTTTCCCAGTAGTCTTAGCCAAATAAATTTGCATTTTATTTATAAGAGGTGGTTAAGACAACAAAAACAGTACAAAACTACATAAAGTACTCCCCCCCCCATGAAGAAACTGAAGATAGAGAGAAGAAAAAGAAATTGGGCCTACCCTGCCTAAACATTTAAAAATACACCAGAAAATCTGCAAGCAGTCATTTTTACCACTTTACCAGCATCAGGTTTAAATATGTGCCATGGAGGTTGTTGGCATAACTAAATGTGATAATGAGCTGTGAATATGGCATGAAATGTGTTTGCCGTGACATTCGTCTTGATTTACGTCAGTGATTACTGACTTCCCATTCTCTCACAACAATGGCTTTGTTATAGCATAATCATGCTATTTCATACAATCCAAAAGCAAGTTCTTTCATTGGGGCAACACCATAACATCACCTTTACTTCATTCTTGTAGTAATGTGCTGCTGTAACAGTACTGGAGAAAAAACACCAAGCAAAAAATTAAATAAAAGATGCCTGTTCCAAATAAAATTACACAAGTTGGGCTAAAACAAAATCAATTAATTAACAATTCATAACCGAACTTGCACCCTTTACCAAAACAAAGAAATGAAGAGATCTACACAACTGGGGCAAATAAAAACAAAATGACTGGTGGACTAGCGAACAACCAAGTTCTTCTGATCTCTGTTGAATTGGACGTCCAATTCGAGAAACTGGTAAATCACGGACTCAATGTGTTTATGTTGAGGGTTTTCATACGACTCTCCGCACTTCAAAGAATCTCTTCAGGTAGTAAATCTGTCCGAGGGTCATGGCCACCAGCACCAGAGCCTCGAAGAAGGACCAGAGCACCACCCTGCTGTTCGTGTTGTCATTGACTGGAGGACAGAGACACAAACACGCAGTCAGAGGCAAGCTTAACGTTTCAAGGTGAGAAAGCAAATTATAATTACTCAAAGGCCAATTAAAGATGCATATTTCGGCTGGGTTCATGTCAGGGCAATGTAAAAAAAAAAAAATTCAAAGCCTGTTTTAACGTACATATTTCTGCTACTTTCATATTTCAACATGTAATAATCCTAATACGGATTTAAATGCCACATAAATGCCATGCATATTTCTTCTGAATTCATATTTCAAAATATAAATAATAATAATTTAAAGGATATTTAATCATGCATATTTTTTGGGGTCACAAATAAAATAAATAAATTCAAAGGCCATTTAACCCTAAAACTGTATTCTGGAGCCTGGACAAATGTCGGAAAAATAGTTTTGATTTATTTTTAAAAAAATACTTCCCTTGATCTGAGCGGTACAAGACTTGGCTACTTTTCCTAAGTTTGCCTCCTGGACTCAATTCTACAATGTTAAGTGGGTGAAAAAAAACTACTTAATCTTGTATTTAGGTTAAAAAAGGGCACCCATAGAAATGAATGGGAAAAACTGTAATTTAGAGCATTCTAAAAAAAAGCCAAAATAAGACAGCAAAGATTTTAGCTCTAAAAACTTATTGGAATGATGTTTTAATGTAGTTAAATTTTTTTTTTTTAAAATAAAACATAAAAATAAAGATAATTTACATAGAAAATATGGTACTTTTTGAAGGAAATTAATTCAAAAATACCCCCAAAATAAACAAAAACACCATTAATGGATAGACAAAACTTTATCGAAGACAGTGATATAACATTTATAAGAAATAAAAATTAGGAGTCCTCTGTGCCCACATTTGTCCACAATTACAGGATTAAGGGCTATAAAGTGAATACAGTTTGAGGGCTACACATGCATATTGCTGCTGTTTTCATATTTCAAAATAATAATAATTTGAAAGCCAATTTTTTCCCGGGGTGATGATAGAATGATCTTTTGAACTTTCAAAAATCATTCCATTCATTTGTTTAAAACAGACAGACACAAACAATTCTCCTAATTATGTTAATATACTAGCACACACGAAGGCTGGTTGATCACATGATCAGTGTGGATGTCTTACTTGCACGGTGTATTCTCTCTCGGACCTCCATGTATTCCTGCTCATGTTTGACCGCTGTCATGGCGACCGCCAGCTCGTTGATCATCTCCTCCAGCTTATTCTGATGAGCTGGAAATAAACGCATAGGGATTTACTCACAGTGATTTGATCAACAAACACATTGTGGCGTATGCAGCGTGCAACAATACAGCACACCAACTGCAATATTGAAGTTCATAATCATATAACCTCTATATTACACATGCAAGAGTTGACGGGTCATAAACAGCTTTAGTTTCTGGTGCATTAATAAATAAAACACTCTTCATATATACACAGCATAAGACCAAAGCGTTCTACAATTAATAATTCAAATAAACCTCTTCTATGATAAAACACATTAAAACCATTCATGTTATATCTTCAACACAAAAGCCACAGCTCACTCTTCGCTGTTATACAGCATCTTTACGAGCACATAAGTCAGTGAATGTACTTTATATACACACGGGTGCAAGATTAACTGTTAGATTGAAGTTTAAAGCTCAACCGATGTTAAAACAATCTATTATCCAGTCTATTCCTACCATCCCAGCTGTCACCACCTCCTGGAGAGGGAACAAAGTCACGTTAGAGGTAAAAATATTTCTTTTTTTCTTTCTTTTTTAAAGACAGATTTATTTCTTTATTATTAAACAATTGTTTTAAAATAATTTAATTTGTTAACGCTTTAAATAAATGCATTAGTTAGTATGAATAAGTAAAGCATTTATAATCCTAGTTAATTTGAACACATTTTCTAATACACAGTTGTATCTGTTACTAGGGTTCCAAAGGGGCGGAAACTTTCCATGGGATGTTAAAGGGATACTCCACTTTTTTTGGAAATAGGCTCATTTTACAACTCCCCCATAGTTAAACAGTTGAGTTTTACCGTTTTCAAAACCATTCAGCCGATTTCCTGATATTTAGAAGAACATCAGTAACCAGACATTTTCTGGTCCCATTGACTTCCATAGTAGGAAAAAAATACACTATGGAAATGGGATCAGAAACTGTGTGGTTACTGACATTCTTCTAAATATCAGAAAATCGGCTGAATGGATTTGAAAACGGTAAAACTCAACTGTTTAACTCTGGGGGAGTTGTAAAATGAGCCTATTTCCAAAAAAAGTGGAGTATCCCTTTAAGCTGGAGAATTTTGGAAATATTCTTGGTTGGAAACTTAACAGGAATTAATTGGAAATTTGAGGTAATGTATACAAACTATATCACATATACAACTATAAATATCAACATTTTGTTTGGTGTTAAGCAGATTTGATTTAATTGTGAACAGAATTTTATTGGTTTCTTTTATTGAACAGAATCAAACATATTCCCTTATGACCTCCCCCTATACTTTTATTAACTAACAAAGATTAATAAACACTGGAACAAATGTTTTGCTCATTATTAGCTAATGCATTAACCTCATTGTAAAGTGTTACAGTTATTTTTATTTCAAATAATTACAATTAAAATAACATTTATAACATACAGTAGCGACCAAGAGTGACGTGAAGAGGAGATATTTGTTTTTAATGACGGTACAGGTTTAATTAAACAATCTATATACATATTTTTAATATGAGACTACGAAACACTAAACATTTTTAAGGTATTTATCTGACAAAATTATTTGGCAAAAGAGGCAAAAAGTACAGCTATAGGTTTTATTTGCTGTGGATAATAGAAAAACATACATTGCATTTGCATACATTGACTACAACAATCAGTTATCAATATTTTGTTGTTTTTGCACATTCATAATTCTTTGTTTGACAGCCTGGCCAAAAATTATGTCGGCACAATTTGTCATGTTTCATTGCGTTATCATAAATAAAACAAATCGACTTTAAACTACACAATATGCTAAAAAATTTTAAGAAATTAAAAAAAAAATAATAATAATAATTTTTTATATTATTTGAGTAAAAGGTGAAAATGTTTATTTTCCTATCACTTTTGGCCACTACTGTCTGAAATATTAAACATTTTAGCCAATTCAATATTTTAAAACTACACAGAAAATGTTAAATTCATTGCAGAATGACTTTTTCCAGTTCCCTGAAAGCTCCCCGATATTCCCAGGTTTTCCGTGACCGTGGAAACCCTGCCATATGTTGCAAAAGACAAACTTCCCAGAAAAGCCTGTGTCAGTTTCTCCGCTCACCCTCTGTCTCCATGTCCTGTCCTTTGGGCGCCTCGCCGATGTCGATGGTGAACATCACAATCTTTGGGGTCATGGTGGACATCTTGTTGCTGAAGCAGAACTTGTAGGTGCCGTCCATATGGGCGGCTACAGAATATTTCCCACTGGACTCGCGGTCTCCTTTATAGATCTGCTTCCCGTCTGGACCGGTTATCTGTTACAAACAAACAAACAATACATTAAATAAATCTCAACTTTAACAGGAACACTACAGGCACTCCACATCAGAGTTGTGTTGGGCATTCAAGAAGCACAGTCACTGTCAATACATCAGCTTCTGCCTGAAAAACAATGTACTGATATTAAACTTATGGACGATGCCAATAATTATTTACATTTGAAAGCCGATAACCGATATATTGTACAGTCACATTTCAAGCAATTCAAAACCATCTTGATGCATTTGAAGTGTCTCAGCTGAAGGAAATACAATATTGGCTTTAATATATCGGACATATTTTCTTATTGGACTGATAATGATAACATTAAAAATTAACATATATCGGCCGATATCGATATGGTGGCCGATTTATCGATGACATTGCTATAATACCTACAGTAGTACAAGCAGTGCTAACAAAACTACCATGATACCAGAACCAAAACACTACGGTAATACCAAAATATTAATTTCATTAAAAACAAAACCAGGTTACTTTCACTTTGACACGTCTAAATTTTGTTTAGAAAATACATTATCCAGTATCTAAGCACTAATAATCACTCTCAACCAGCAATTAACTTCCGGCTTCATCTACCATCTGGTGAGAGCATACACTGACACCTGCAAACATCCTATAGATCCTGTTTATGGTCTAACATATCTTTATAATGGCATTTAATGATATTATAAGTGTATTTTAATGCCCACCTCCACGTCGATGTCCAGAAATCCTCCCTCGGCGACCTCAAACATCAGGCCCATCTTCGTGCCCGAGTTCACGCGCTCATAGAAACACTCCTCCGCGTGCGCGTCTATGCTCACAAAATAGCCGCTCGCCGTGTAAGAAAGCGCGCAGAGGAGCACGACAAGTTCCGAGAACGTAAACATGTTTGGTGCGGTGTATTAATGGAGGATAAAACCCATAAAAGAGACTTTACGCCGCACGGGACCGATAAAGGCGGAGACTGACAAGCGCTAGCTGCGCTACTGATGATGCCACGTCAAGCTTTAGACGGGCCGCCCGGTGGGACAAAATGGCTAAGACAACGGACGCGGTTCGCGTTTTGAAAAAAGAGAAACGGGAGCATTCTCCATTATTTTGTAATTGTTTTAATTCAATATGACGATACTATATTTATTTATTTAAAAAATAATTACTATAATGCAACTCAGCGAATCATTTTTTTTAACATTATATTAGTTAAGTAATATTTTACAGTGTCAGTATTTGTTTTTAATGATGTTTATTGTTCAAAACATTTGAACTTTTTATGCTGGCCAGTTAGAGAATCAAAAATACACTTATACATTCATATGGTTAATTTTTAACCTAAAATCATGACGATGTAAAAATATGTATAATGCATTTGTTGAGCTGTTGGTATAGAGTTCCGCCTCTAGAGGGCGCGTCAGTGCGGCGCGTCGCGCGCTGTTGTGTGTGTCGCAGCTTTGGTGACGTTTTTCCAATCGACTCCAGAAAACTCTCTCCGCCGCCGCGGCCTAGCGCTCTTGGACCCTCTTTCTCGTCATTTTATTCACTCATGTCCGTCTGTCCGAACCCAAACCGAGCGGGACCTGCTGCCGTATGAGGCGCTGAACACGGGGCTGTCGATTTAAGCGGAGTTTTTACCCGGAAACTGAGTGAAAATACAGTAACCAGACTGAGGGAGAGATGACATCCCGAAGGTTAGAAACAAGCAAAAACAAACCTAATTTTCTCGTTTATTTTGCATTTATTGTCACTGTCGGCACCTTATCTTTACGATAAATCAAATTAATGTTTGTTTAAAGAGTTTTAAATGTCAAAAGTGCGAAATAAACGCGTTTAAATGTCAGACAGTGTGATGATTTAAACCCAACAGGGCGAGACTGGACATGTTTTGAGTGTGAAAGAGTCAGTCTAATGAGGAATTACTTTGAATTAACTGATTTTAGGACGATAAAAGTTTGCTCAATGGTCATATTTCATATATGTCGACGATGATTGACAGGTCACAGTGTAGATTTGTCCAGGGATGACCAACAGGGTCGTCACGTGACGCTGTGTTTTGAAGGATGGCTTGACAGTAGTGTGATGTGAATAACGTCATTTGCCATTATTTTGCTTTATTGTCGTTTATGTATTTGCCCTTCTTGTGTTAATATTGTTTTATTGTGATATCATAGATAGAGAGAACGGTAACACTTTAGTTTAGGGTACAATTCTCACTATTAACTAGTTGCTTTTTTATCATGGATATCTCTAGGATATTATTGAATGTTTATTAGTACTTATAATAACGACCTTACTAACTATTAATAAGCAGTAATTAGGAGTTTGATGCAAAGGTTGTAGTTAATAGTTAACAGTGAGATTTGGACCCTAGTCTAAAGTGTGACCAAAATAATGTAATAGATGCTTGCCTTATTCAGCCTGTAAGCAAAAATAAATACACGCTGTGGTGACCTTATTAGGGCACTTAAGTAAAATCTGACTGAAACTCATTGCATTAGGAACAAAAAGTCTTGCATATTTAAAAAAACATACTGAATTCACACATTTCAACGATAAATTTGACTTTAAGTTTAGGTCTGTCAAACGATTAATCGCATCCAAAATAAAAGTTTGTGTTTCCATAATGTATGTGGGTGCACTGTGTATAATTATTTATATATCTAAATACACACATGCTTGTATATATTGAAGAAATATTTCATGTATATACTGTATATAGATTTATATATAAATTATATTATAAATAAATATAAATATTTTATATATAAATAATATTATTTTCTTAAATATACATGCATGTTTGTGTATTTATATATATACAGTATACAAAATAATTATACACAGTGCACCCACATATATTATGCAAACATAAACTTTTATTTTGGATGCGATTAATCGTTTGACAGCCCTAATTAAGTTTATATAGTTTGAAATGATAAGACGGCAAAAGTTCCTGCAGGATATGTTATACTATTCTGATCCGATATTCTGTATAATTAATGTTAAAATGGTTTTATGGTTGAGCTGCACACTTCTTTGTGCATCAGTGGACTGGATTCTGATTGTGAATTATCCTTTTCATATGACATTTCATGCACTGGCATTTCTGCTTGTACTTTCATGTTTCCTGAGCAACAGTAACTGCTTGTTGTCAGAAGCGTTATTGGCCAAAATCACACTTTCATGTCGTGACGGACAGTGTTGTGTTTCTGTTGGTAGGTGGTTCCACCCCAACATCACTGGAGTGGAGGCGGAGAACCTTCTACTCACGCGTGGTGTGGACGGCAGTTTCTTGGCCCGTCCCAGCAAAAGCAACCCTGGAGACTTTACGCTTTCCGTCAGGTGAGAGGTGACGCACAAACCAACATTTAGGCTCGGAATAACAAGTGTTAAGAATTGGAAAATATATTATGCCCTTGACTAGACTGTAAAATATCCTGTATATTTGAAAAGTTAAAAAAACGTAAATTTAACGTTAAAAACGGCAGCTGTGCTTGACAGAAAAACACTGTAAAAAAATGCTGACCTTGCAGGATGGCAGTACACTGTATTTCAGTGATATATGTCAATATTGAATTTCTAAAATCTGCTTTTACCACTTATTTCATATGCT
The DNA here is from genome assembly GCF_016745375.1 of Pimephales promelas. The sequence goes on along the minus strand of NW_024121210.1, from coordinate 40,312,245 downwards.
AATCATACTTTATACTTTAAAGAAAACATACATTTGACAGTGTTTTTTTTTAACAAAATTGCACATTATGCATTGTTACATTGCAGTTAATCAATTAAAGGAGTAGTTCACTTTTAAAAAAACTTCTGCTGATAATTTACTCACCCCCATGTCATCAAAGATGTCCACATCTTTCTTTCTTCAGTCGAAAAGAAATTAAGGTTTTTAATGAAAAGATTCAGCGTTTTTCTCCATATAATGGACTTCAATGGGGTCCAAATGGTTCAAGGTCCAAATGAGAGTTTCAGTGCAGCTTCAAAGGGCTTTAAACGACACCAGACGATGAATAAGGGTCTTATCTAGCAAAACGATCGCTCATTTTAAAAATAAATAAATAAAGTTTAAGTTTTAAGCACAAATGCTCGCCTTGCTCTGTTCTGTGATGCACGTTCGTGACTCTCCTGTTCAAACTGAACAATGAACAAATCTTTTTTTGAGTTATTTGGTTAATTCAACGAACAAAATGAACGAAATGAATCGGAAAAAAATGTGCTCAATTTGATGAACGATTTCGAACAGAACAAAGCAAGGCGAGCATTTGTGCTTATAAAACATAAATTTTGCTATTTATAATTTAAATGACCGATCGTTTCGCTTGATAAGACCCTTATTCATCATCTGGAATCGTTTAAAGCCCTTTGAAGCTGCACTGAAACTCTCATTTGGACCTTGAACCGTTTGGTTCCCATTGAAGTCCATTATATGGAGAAAATCCTGGAATGTTTTCATCAAAATCTTAATTTCTTTTCGACTGAAGAAAGAAAGACATGGACATCTTGCATGCCATGAGTAAATTATCAGCAAAAGTTTTTTTTAAAGTGAACTACTCCTTTAACAGCTTTTTATTGTAGCCAGAGTTGCGCAATTAATTGTTAAAATTTTGCGATCTTGATTCACACACCCACTCAATCTCATTATTAAATGACAACGATTCAGCTGCGTCTTTTAAACCTTTGACAAAATCACATTAGGACATAGAGCAGTTAGCATGTACATTTCAGGTATAAAACAGCTTCACTCTTTGCAACCACACAGTTTTGATATTTCTGTGTTACAAATATTTATATTATCACAGAAAAACTGAGGTCTGAAAATAGAGCAAATTACCTTTTGAACGTTTCAAATAACGAACGACAAGTGACTGCTAAAATATATTTGTCATTGAATCATTCATTCAAGATATGCTTTCACTTGTTTCATTACTGGATGAATCAGCATTTTTTAAATGGTTGGTTTGGTTATTTTACACTTAAAGCCCTGTTTTAAGATCGTCGTTTCTGATCAAATAGAACGGTTAAGATTAAAATTTGGACAAATGCTGCTGTCCCGAGAATTTTAGGTTTAGGTTAGCATTTGTCCAAATTTCAATCTTAATCGTTCTATTTGATCAGAAATGATCTTAAAACAGGGCTTTAAGTGTAAAATACCGAACTAACCCTTTAAGTATTTATGAGTGAGTCATTGAATCACTCATAAAACTGTTTTTAAAAATAATGAAATCAGGTTGATTGAACATTTTAAAATAGACTAAGGCAATTAACATTTATTGTTTTGTTTAGTTGTCTGTTTAGAGTCGTGGGAGAATCATCATCTCTGTTTGAAACAACAAAAAAAAACCTGCGATTGTCAATTTAACCAGAATCGTGACGTGCAGCTCCAACTGTAGCATTTTTACAGTCTTTTTCTGTTAAAATTACAAAACATTTTGTAGTGTATTAGCATAAACTGAATTGAAGCTCTTCTCTTCACTAGACGAAATGGCGCCGTCACCCACATTAAGATCCAAAACACGGGAGACTATTATGACCTGTACGGTGGAGAGAAGTTTGCCACCCTGGCTGAGCTGGTGCAGTATTACATGGAACATCACGGACAGCTGAAAGAGAAAAACGGGGACGTCATTGAGCTGAAATACCCGCTCAACTGTGCCGATCCCACTTCTGAGAGGTGAGCACATGCATAGCTCATTATCTGTCTGTCCTTCCATGACAACGGGGGGCGTTTTTTATTGGCGTCTGAACCTGAATACCGTCCTCTGAAGTTATCTTGTTTTTGGTTTAGGTGGTTTCACGGTCATCTATCTGGGCGTGAGGCAGAGAAGTTGTTGACAGAGAAGGGCAAGAACGGAAGTTTCCTGGTGAGAGAAAGTCAGAGTCACCCGGGAGATTTTGTGCTCTCCGTACGGACCGGAGATGACAAGACGGACACCAGCGACGGCAAACCCAAGGTCACCCACGTCATGATACGCTGCCAGGTAAACTTCAGATGCATGACTTGAAGGCTAACTATGTTTTTTTAAATTTTTTTTCATTAGAGTGTTCAACATCCAACTAGTCGATTAGTGAGCTCAAATAGTGTAGATTTAAACATATTTTTTCTTGTTTATTGACTTTGAAGATGCAGAAGGTGTTTCTACTAGAGCCCGACTGATAAAGGATATACAAATATTTTGGGGTTTTAAAATCCGATATTCCGATATTTTTTTTTTTATGAAATATTGTTGGATTTCACACACGTGTAAAAGAAAAGCTAACTTTTCTGCACAAGATACAATTGATACTTTTTCTTATGTCTAAATGTTCACTCCTCACAAGTATAACTTCATTTTACAATGCAGGGACTGTAACTAGAGATATGCTAGTTATAAATATGGTAATCATTACTTTATTTAGGCCGAAAAGTTCATTGTGGTTTCCAGGCTCATTAATGTTAACGTTAGCGGTCTTCCACTGATGATAGTGGCATTAGCTAGCTTTGTGGTTAGCTAGTCTATGATGAGCCATAATTTAGCAATAGATAACATCATACTGCAAATTGTAAAACATACATTTTCAATATAACAGGCCAAGGAGAGATGATTAAAGCGTGTTTCGTCCATTTTTATTTTATTTTTGAAATATTCATTTATCGGCCATTATAACTGCCGATACCAATATTATGGAAAATGCCTAATCGGCCGATAATATCGGTCTGGCTCTAGTTTCTACATTCATCCCTTTAAAGCATTGCTGATAAACATATATATTTAGCCTGAAATGTGTTATTGCATTTAGTATGCACTAGCAGTGCAGAAATTACACGCTTCATTTTTAATCTTAACAGTTTATTTAGTTCCAAAACGCTGTCATTATTATTATTTTTTATTTAACCTTTATTTTACCAGGTAGGCCGATTGAGAACAAATTCTCATTTACAACGGCGACCATTAAAAGGCTATTTACCTGTGATGTGTTATGTAAGTGGGCTATTATTTCTTTTATCATTTTGTCAGCATGATCTGAAGTATGATGTTGGCGGTGGGGAGAAATTCGACTCGCTCACAGACCTGGTGGAGCACTACAAGAAAAACCCAATGGTGGAAACACTGGGGACAGTCCTGCAGCTCAAACAGGTGTTCGATTGTCCATTTTTAGATCCATTGAGAACTGTCAAATTACAGTACTTGTGATGTTCCTTATTTGTAAATCACTTTAGACACACAAGTCTGCTGAATGAATACACTAAGGTTCAAAAGTTTGGGGTCAGCATTATATTTTTTTTTTTTAAAAATGAACACTTTTATTCAGAGAGGATGCATTCAATTAATCAAAAGTGACAGCAAAGACATTAATAATTCTACAAAAGATTTTATTTCAAATAAATGTTGTTCTATTGAAATGTCTATTCATCAAAGAATCCTGAAAAAAAGACAGCAATCAACAATTTCTACATTGAGAACAATAAGAGCAGCAAATCATCATATTAGAATGATTTCTGAAGGATCATGTGACCTGAATGATGCTGAAAATTCAACTTTGATCACAGGAATAAATCACAGTTTAAAATATATTCACATTGAAGACAGTTATTTTAATTTGTAATCATATTTCACAATATTACAGTTTTTACTGTATTTTTTAACAAATAAATGCAGCCTTTGTGAGCACAAGAAACTTCTTACAAAAATGCCCAACCCTTAAAAACTTTTGAACAATTGTGTAAATGTACATTTAACATTCCTAATACCAGCCAAATAATGCAAGTAAATCAGTGTTGTGTTTCTTGCAGCCTCTGAACACGACCCGCATCAATGCAGCAGAGATCGAGAGCCGGGTACGAGAGCTCAGCAAGCTGGCTGAGGCCACAGATAAGGTCAAGCAGGGATTCTGGGAAGAGTTTGAGGTGAGAGCCAGCACCCAGTTTAGTGCCAGATTAACCAATGATCTGATATACTGATAAATCAATGTACAGTTTCCCACACTTTTATTATAAAGGGTCGAGTTGTAGGAATCATTTTTAATTCTGTGTCCACAGACGCTTCAGCAGCAGGAGTGTAAACTACTCTACAGTCGCAAAGAGGGTCAACGGGCAGAAAACAAAAACAAGAACAGATATAAGAACATTCTTCCCTGTAAGTGAACATCATCATCATGCAAATCGCAGGAAACTCTCAGAAAGCCACATGCTGATGGGCCAACAATATTAATATTCTTACTCCACAGTCGACCACACGCGAGTCGTGCTGACCGATGGTGATGCAAATGAACCAGGCTCTGATTACATCAATGCCAACATCATCATGGTAATAAAGGTGCCTTCAAATCTTTTCAGAATTATTCAATATTTGTGCCTCAATGGTTTTTGTGGTTTGCCAGCCTGATAATGAGACTAAATCAAACAATTCAAAGTTGAAGAGGAGCTACATCGCCACCCAGGGCTGCCTGCAAAACACCATCAGTGACTTCTGGAGGATGGTGTTTCAGGAGAACTCTCGAGTCATCGTCATGACCACGAAGGAAGTGGAACGGGGAAAGGTCAGCTGTTTCCCAAGGGAACTGATTTTTGGTTAGTTAAAGGAGTAGTTCACTTTAAAAAAAACTTGCTGATAATTTCCTCACCCCCATGTCATCCAAGATGTCCATGTCTTTCTTTTTTCAGTCGAAAAGATTTGTGATGAAAACATTCCAGGATTTTTCTCCATATAATGGACTTCAATGGGAACCAAACGGCACAAATGCTTGCCTTGCTCTGTTCTGTGATGCACGTTCGTGACTCTCCTGTTCTCGTTCATCACAACGAACAAATCTTTTTTCGAGTCATTTGGTTCATTCAACGAACAAAATGAACAAATTGACTCGGAAAAAGATTTGTTCATTTTGATGAACGAGTTCGAACAGGAGAGTCACGAACGCGCATCACAGAACAGAGCAAGGCGACCATTTGAGCTTATAAAACTTAAAAAAAATGTATTTATTTTTTAAATGGCTGATGATTTCGCTAGATAAGTCCTTTATTCATCGTCTGGAATCGTTTAAAGCCCTTTGAACAGTTTGCACTGAAACTGTCTTTTGGACCTTGAACCGTTTGGACCCCATTGAAGTAGGGCTGAACGATTTTGGAAAATAATCTAATTGCGATTTTTTTAACCAATATTGCGATTGCGATTTAATATGCGATTTAAAAAAAAGTTATTTACCTTCTGTATTAGTCGACAAAGACAAGCAATAAATCATTGTACAGTAGGAATGAGAATCTTTAGATAGCTCATGATATGATCTACTTTTTTTCTTATTAATTAATCTTAATAACTCTTAAAATATGTATTTAATTACATGTGTAAAAACACATACTTTAAAAAATAAATATAAAAAACATTTAATTAAACCAATTACATGTTAAGAATTTTAAATAGGCTATATAAAATAATATAGCTTCAAAATATAAAAGCTAGTAAATAAAGAGAAACAAAAAAAACATTACAAGCAATAAACAAAGAGTGGTCTCAGTATTTAAAAGTAGGCTGTCTGAATGTTTTTCATTCAAGAGCTGGAGTGATTTCCCCTCAGTTTAGATACGATAAGCTGCATTCACACTAATGCATATATCTCTTTTGAAATTGTAAATGTGGTTTGTCCTGTTGGTTTAAGATATAACTGACCGTGTTTACATTAATTTCGCGTCATAAAAGCATTTTGACATGAAAGTACATTTACCAATGAGTCGCTCACGGCCGCATGCACGAGCGCTCTTCACAAAGCACGCGTTAGTATTCTAAAATGAAAGCAGCCTTCTCAGTGATTTTCATGGTTTTAATATATAAGCCGACTGCATTCCAAAAGACATAAATAATGCCTCTGTGAAGCATTTGTAAAGAAAATTCCCGCGGGAGAGAACGCGCACTGCAAGTGTAACGTTATAACATCAAGCAAAGCGGCAAAACCTGTTCAATGAAGCCCGCGAATGTCCTTGTAATTCGGTTCAATCCCGAACTTTATGAAATAACGTTACTATGTTTTGGAAGGTTCGAGCGGTGTCGTGTGTGTGAGTGAGGAAGAGAGAGAGCGAGAAAATAGAAGCAAGCAGATTCAGAACACGGTTCGTTTCTAAAGCACGCCCAGCGTCATCACGCATCTGTGTTTAAAAACTAAGCTCAGACTCGATTCTGAAATTCTCTGATCCAGGATTGTGGAGGAGAGAATAAATAACACAATATCACTTAAAAATAGACTAAACTGTTCTTTTCTGAACGCCAGACCGCGTAGCGTGGCAAGTTGATGCTTTATCTTGCAGACTGCTTTTCTCTCGCGTGTCACGTGACCAATGTAATCGCAGCTCTTGCGATTACAAAATCGCGTTTCATCATATCGCGATTTTATCGCAAATGCAATTAATCGTTCAGCCCTACATTGAAGTCCATTATATGGAGAAAATCCTGGAATGTTTTCATCAAAAACCTTAATTTCCTTTCGACTGAAGAAAGAAAGACATGGACATCTTGGATGATATGGGGGTGAGTAAATTATCAGCAAAAGTTTTTTTTAAAGTCAAGAGGTTTAAAGGTTGAGTCAAGTGTGTATATTTTTTGATGAAAATTGCTATTGCGGTTTAAAATACATTTTTAAAAGAGCTCCAGGTTTACTGTTCCTGTTTGTAGGGCTGCACAATTTGATTATACATCAAAATAATGATGATAATGTATAGTTTTATTATTATGATTCCTAAATAAAAATATTTGCAAAACACAAAAGAAAATATTACTATTGTAATGGTACTCTTACAGATTTAGGGCCAGATTTAATAACCGCTTGCGCCAGCACAAACCCTCTTTTTGGCATCAAAAACTACTGTCAGGATTCACTAAAGACAATTAGCACTGAAAAGGTGTGGACAGGGCTATTTCTGCGGCTGACATTATTGCATATGAATTAACGCAAAATTGATGGGAGGAGAGTATACACGCAAGGTGATTTACTAAGGTTTGTGCTTGTCAAATTACTGGTATTTATTTGCGCCATTATTTAACGCATGTCTTAAACCATCTGCTCATTTGTGCTGCCCCTGGAAGATCGCGTTGGGGAACTTTGCTCTCCCGTTTGCATTTCTTTGGAATTTAATTTAATAAACGATTCTCATTTGGAAAATTGCAGCCTTTGCAATTTGATAAACCATTTTACAATATCGCTTTTATTTCTTATTAAATGAATTGAATTGTTCTGAGATGCATTGCGTTTTCCTTCACAGAGTAAGTGTGTGAAGTATTGGCCTGACGTGTCCGCGTTGAAGGAGTACGGAGCCATGCGTGTGCGTAACGTTAAGGAAACCTCAGCACATGATTACATCCTGCGAGAGCTGAAGCTGTCAAAAGTTGGACAGGTGAAGCAAAACTGAGATGGTTAAATGACCCATAAACGCAAGAGTTTGTCTCTAACACCTGCGTTCTGTCTGAAACGGTAGGGTAACACTGAGCGTACAGTGTGGCAGTACCATTTCCGTGCGTGGCCAGACCACGGCGTGCCCGGAGACCCTGGCGGCGTGCTGGACTTTCTGGAAGAGGTCAAAATGAAGCAGGAGGGCATAAACGGGGCTGGACCCATCGTGGTGCACTGCAGGTTATGAGAACACGATCAATAACACACTTCAAACTGACCGGATTTTAATGACCTCATTAAATCACAATATTTAGTGAGAAATGTCAGTCCAAATATTTTCTCCATCAAGCAAGTCTGTTTGTTGGTTATAAACATTTCTGTTTCTCCTACAGTGCTGGGATTGGACGAACAGGAACGTTTATCGTTATTGATATTTTAATAGACATCATCCGAGAAAAGGGTAAAGTCCTTACATCTAGATTGATCACCTGTTAATTAGTGGTTGACCGTTATATCGCCACAACCTGTATATATGTAAATATATACACTACCGGTCAAAAGTTTTAGATCGGTACAATTTTTTATGTTTTTAAAAGAAGTCTCTACTGCTCACCAAGGCTGCAATTGTTTGATAAAAAATACAAAAAAAAAAACAGTAATATTGTGAAATATTATTACAATTTAAAACAGCGGTTTTCTATGTGAATATAGAGTGAAGTGTAATTTATTCCTGTGATCAAAGCTGAATTTACAGCATCATTACTCCAGTCTTCAGTGTCACATGATCCTACAGAAATTATTATAATATGATGCTCAAGAAACATTAATGATTATTATCCATGTTGAAAACAGTTTTTTACATTTTTATTTCAGGATTCTTTGATGAATAGAAAGTTCAAAAGAACAGAATTGATCTGAAATGGAAAGCTTTTGTAACATTAATCACTACCATTCAAACGTTTGGGGTCAGTAAGAATTTATTTTTTATTTTTGGGGAAAGAAATTAGAAAATACTTTTATCAATCAAGGATGAGTTAAATTGATCAAAAGTTACAGTAAAGACATTTATAATGTTAGAAAAGATTATATTTTAAATAAATGCTGTTCTTTTGAACTTTCTATTCATCATAGAATTTTTTGGGGGGGGAAATGGTACACGACTGTTTTCAACATTTATGTTTTTTGAGCATAAAATCAGCAGAATGATTTCTGAAGGATCATGTGACACTGAAAACTGATGTGTAATCAGCAACAGTAATGATGTTGAAAATTCAGCTTTGATCACAGGAATAAATTACACTTCTCTATATATTCACATAGAAAACTGCTGTTTTAAACTGTAATAATATTTCACAATATTACTGTTTTTTATTTATTTATGTATTTTTTTTTTATTAAATAAGTGCAGCCTTGGTGAGCCGAAGAGACTTCTTTTAAAAACATAAAAAATCTTACTGATCTAAAACTTGACCGGTAGTGTAATTTGCTATTTTTTAAAAGTCCCCCTGTTGTCAATAATGTTATCCCTTAACTTCAAAATTACATTATTTAAAAAAACACCTTTAAAAAACTTAAATGTAACCCTACACCCTTGCCTCATTTAATATACATGGTTCTATGAATATGTTTGTCCAATGTGTTTGAAGAGGGACTTATATTTTGACATACCAATGGTATATACCAATGTAAAGGTAAATAAAAAGTATTTCAGTATTAGCTTTTCTGTTATTAGTCATAGAAAGGAAAACTCTATAATACCTCCTCATTTACCGTCAGCATTCAGCAAATATGCTTTACAATCATTTAAACAAATCTTTGAGTGTCTAATAAATATTTAATTTCGCAATCGTTGCAAGCTTCCAGCTGTGAGATCTTCTGAAGTGAGTGTGCACTTGAAGACTGCATAAAAACGTTGTTCCCTGTGCGTAACGGTCGACCACTACTATATTGATTCTCTTTGTTAATCATTAGGCCCTACAACCTAAATTGGGCCACAGTAGCAAATTGATCTTTTTAAAGTTAGCTCTAACCAGAAGTCTGTTGAGCAGGAGTGGACTGTGATATTGACGTGCCAAAGACTATCCAGTTGGTGCGATCTCAGCGTTCAGGAATGGTACAGACAGAGGCCCAGTATCGATTCATTTACATGGCCGTCCAGCATTATATTGAGACTCTACAGCGCCGCATAGAGGAGGAGCAGGTGTGTACATCACAGATATTGAGCATGATTAGTGGTGTTCAAAATAGCCTGATTCGTTTGTCTCTTTCAGAAAAGTAAAATTAAAGGACGAGAGTACACCAACATCAAATATTCTCTCTCTGACCTGACTGGAGGAGATCAGAGCCCTCTGCCACCGTGCACACCGACGCCAACCTGTGCCGAGTGAGAACACGCATGCATTTCACACAATGCCTCACGATTTTATAGATGTGTACCACTTACCAGAGAAAATGACATATGAATGATGGTTTGTATGAATAATTTAAAGGGATAGTTCGGCCAAAAATGACATTTAACCCATGCATTACTCACCCTCAAGCCGTTTCGAGATGCATATGTCAATCTTGTTTCAGACGAACACATTTTCAGTTATTTTAGAAAATGTCTTAGACCCTTCAGTGGATATAATGTGAAGAAATGGGGTCCAGCTCCTTCAAGTCCCAAAAATGTGCATACAACATTCACAAAAGTAATCCATCCGGCTCCAGTGGGATAAACGAAGGCCTTCTGAGGGTAATCCGTGCGGTATTGTCGTAAAAATATACATATTTAAAACTTTATAAATGAAAATATCTGACTTCCGGCAACGATCGACGTATCGGCGTACGAGGTAGGACGTTAGCGTAGGAAACGTCACGACGGTTCCTACGCTACGTACGCCGACTTCCATCACCTGTGAACGTACCGAACGTACGTCGATCGTTGCCGGAAGTCAGATATTTTCATTTATAAAGTTTTAAATATGTATATTTTTATGACAATACCGCACGGATTACCCTCAGAAGGCCTTCGTTTATCCCAGGGGAAAAGATCCTAGGGGAAAAGATTAACTTGGATATATCACCATATTTCCCCAGCTGCTTAATCAGGGTGCATTAATTTAAATGTTGTGTATTACAAGTTTTCTGAAATGTTATACTTAAATACGCTGATAATGCATTTGCATTATCTAAATTTCCAGATCAAAAATCTGGAAATGAAAGCAAAATAGCCCAAAATCTCAAAATTGTGACCTGTGCATGAAAAATGGTCCAAATATTATGAAATCAAATCTTAAAAAAAGCAACATGCAGTTAGACAATACATGGTGTCAGCATTGATTTCATGCCACACTTGATGTATGAAGACGTATATCTGATGTTTATATGTATTATTACAGTTTGAGGGACGACAACTCTCGAGTCTATGAGAATGTGGGTCTGATGCAACAGCAGAAGAGTCACAGATGAGACTCCGACTCCAGCACTGTTCGAATAACAGGTATGACGGCTCATTCTTCACCACAACACGTCACAGTGTGTTCAGTCCCAGATTCAACAGTTGCTTTAGCTGCTGTTTCTGGTTATTTCAAACATTTACATTTGTTTTTCATAGTTTAGAGTAGGGGTTCTCAGCTCGTTTACACGATGGGAAAACGTAGATATTTCTCTCCGTTTCGCCCTCTCATTTACACGAAAACGCCGTTTTTATCACTGAAAACGTAGAAAAGTTGAGATTTCTGTAGGGCTGTCAACTTTAGTCGTTTAGTCAACTAATCGGTCCGACTGACATTCTTATTGGTCGACCAGTTGCATTTTTTTTTTTTTACCAATAGAAAGAATTTTTCAATGATTTACTCCTTGATATTTATTCCTTTATAACCAGTTATTTATTGCTGTATTCTAAATATAATTAGCCTATGTTTTATCCCCAACTTTAAAAATGCTTTAATTTAGGCTATTTTTGTAACTGCGCCACAGTTTAGCGCACACATATAATACACTCGGGAACCGCACCTGTGGCCGGCTGCGCTGCTGCTCGCGCTCGGTAAGGGATGCTGTATTCATTCAGTTAGAATGCTCCTTGTTTTGACTTTAGTCGACAAAATGTCCAGGAAATCTAAATCTTTTGTCTCGCTGCATTTTAAAACAAAGACGACAAGACTGTGGAGGGAGGCGACCGCGTTGCTCCATTATGAGCGCGCAAGTCACGCGCCTACATTTGAAATCGTGGCAAATCGTGGAAATTATGTGGCAGATAGCAGTTATATTTTTTGCAGCGTGTGGTGTGGTCAGGTGCGCGATTGTGACCTAGGATAGAGCTCTTTACTTTTTGCAGTTAAAAAATCACAAAATCACTTAATTTTCAAAGAATTGTATTATTATTATAGTTTTATTTATTTGTGATGTTTTTTCGTTGTTGTATAAATGCTCAATGACAATTGTTTAAAAAATGTTTAATCAAAACATTACGTTTTTTTTTTTTTTTTAGTCGACTAATCGTTGCGCAGGACAGGACTTTGGTCGACTAAGGATTTCTTTGGTTGACTACAGCCCTAGATTTCTGAAGATTGTCATGTGAACTGGGAGAAACGGCTTTTTAGATTCTCTCTTGTCGTTTCTGAGGATAAAGATATGCATCAGACGTGATGCACGCAAGCTTCCCTTCTGTAACACTGACTTCTAGAAAACACACACTCTCAACTCGCTAATAAACACATAGGATAGACTAGTCTGAATTTGTAAATGTAATCAAGTTAAAATAGTTGGGTGAACTGTACTCAAACGTTGTTTGAAAAACTGTACTCAAACGTTGTTTGAACGTTGTCTATCTGCAATGTCGATTTCCAAAGAGCTTAGTTTTTTTAAAATCTTATGCTGTCTTTGAATAAGCTTTTAATGTTTGTCGTGACGTGTGACGTCGTCTTTTTGTATTCCCCGACAGGAATTGCTTTTGTTGTTGCCAGACGCTCCTGAAAACCTGAGAAGTGATCATGACTAAACAGAGACGACAAAAAAAATCAAGGAAGAAAAAAAAAAAATCCAGAGACCGGTCCACACGAGCTCAGAGACATGCGGATGGAGTGAATTTCATTTCTCCTTCCAGCTACGTAGCCTTTTAACCCCACACTAAGAAACCACTGTGACCATCATGAAGCCTTATACTGAATAAACCCAAAACAGCCCCTGCAAAATCATGTTTTTTTGGGTGTGGACTTTTCTGAAATCAATTCAGGCTACAATTAGCGCTTGTGGGAAAAGCTTTCGCTATTACGTTCTTGCCTCATTCATTTATTTTTTTTCCTCTTTCTGGCTCTTTTTTTTTTTTGTAAAGAAAGCGAGAACTCTTTCTGGAAAGCATTAAGCGTGATACTCTAACAGAAAAAGGACACTATCATCACATACGCCTTTACTAAGATAATTGGGAACAGAAGAGAAGCCATTCTCAGCCAAGCAAAGGGATGCTCTTCATCTTCGCAATACGGTTCATTCATTTTACTTGTGCCATCTTAGCACTAGTTCTCGATTCTAGTCCTCTGCCTTCAGTTTAAGCCCAGTGTCCTTAAGACTTTGCTCCGAACAGCAGGAGAACTTGGGTCGGAAAACCCTCGGTTTGCCTTTTTGTCCCCCTGGAGAGAGACATCCTGATTTCGAGGACTTTTCCGTGGTACAAAACGTCCGTGTCACTGGCTTGTTTGTGTTACTGAATTGTTCTTCTGCATCAGGCCACGGCACGCTGCAGCTGCGAAACCTGTTTCTTATGATTTTGTAATGGTATTTTGCTGTTTAAAAACACCGTATGAACTTAATTTCCAAATCACTGTTTTAAAAGTGACTGCACATTTGTAACCCTGATGATGTCTAGCTTGTAAAGAGCAGTGGATATAATCAAGGGTTATTCGGGCCATCTATGATGGACACACTTGACTTGTAGATGAGTTTTTGTTTTTTGCCAGGTCACATGTTTTCATTTTCTCATTTTTCCTAGTTTTAACATCTTTAATCTTTGCTTGCTTCACTAACTCTTAACTCGTGTCCATCTAACGTTGCTTGTTGTGTTCAACGTCAGCAGTATTTTAACGTTTTCGCAAGTGCTTCTTTCCGGCCCGGTGTTCATGTTATTTGGCCTTGACTTTCTCGCTTTCTTCACCTTGAGTGATGAGTCCTTACACATTTAAAAAAGTAGGTGCTCTTTGAGTTGGTTTTCTCAGCGCATCATGTATGTATCCGCCGTCCTGTAATGCGTTTATTGTAAGTGTGTGAGCGTGTTTGTGTCTTAAAAATACTGCTGTTTGTTTGCTTTTTTGAAGTCCGACTTCGGTCTTTTGTTTTTTCTTTTCTTTTCTAGCTTTGTCTCAATGATGTAAAGAATACACACATCTGTTTATGTGTGTGTGTGTGTCAGTGACCAACATCTTCCTTTTCTTTCTTTTGAAACAAACAAAAAAAAAAGTCGCTCCACGGAAAGCATTACGGTCCAAAGCAACTAATGTGAATTTTTGTCATCGTGAAGAGAACGAAACGGTTGTGGAACTCAATGCAAACTATATTTTTTAAACTTGTATATTGTACATGAATATCTTGTAGAGGAGAATGTACTTACTAAACATATGTAATTGCCATTAAGATATACTGTATGTTTAACCCAGCAGCATCTCTTCTCGTGCCAGACGGTGAGCCTTACACAAGCTAATAGGGTTGATCGTGTTGTTCGGCCATCGATGCAATTAACCAACATGAACTCCTTGATAACAATAAACAAGAAGCTCACATCTTCATGGTCGAGTCCTGTGCTGTTGATGAATTTAGTGTTGAGACTCCAGTTCGTCTGTCATTGCTGTTTTTGAGTGAGCGTGACAAACAGGTAACGGTGCAGATGAGACAAATCTCACATTAAATGTAATAAGATGGTCAAATGCGATGAACTGAAGCTAATAGGTTTTGTTGTGCTGGACTCTATTTTTATGTTGCGCAGCTGTGCTGAGCGCTGTGGAGATTGTGCAGCTGTTTCACTGCAGGGCTGTGAACCAAACTCACGACAGCGGATCTGGATTTTACTGGCAAACCACGTGGACTCAAGGTGAATCTGCTCACAATAACCAGGAGTAAAGATGTTGGAAATATATATATATATATAAGAGCCATTCCACCGAAAGGGTGACATTTCTGTCCCCAGGACATTAAAATTGCATGAAAATAAACTCTAAAATACATTTTATTATTAACCCCTTTAGTGCCACCGTTGGGCCCAAATCCATTACATTTTTAAAACAGTATTATCCTACACTAAACTAATCTTGACAAACTATGTATCATTTGAAAGCTTAGAATCTCTAGTTTTCATATTTCAAAATATATTACAGAGGAGCCGTAATTTATCAATTTGCAACAAGAATATTTTCATACTCTAAGGCGTGTTTAGACCTTTATTTTGAAATTGTGATGAACATGAAAAATCATGAAAAAAGGGCAGAAACCTGTTTGTTTTCGTGCCAAGAGTTCAAAAGAAAGCCTCCATTCAATTATTTTATAATTATAATAATTATTATTTCATATGGAAATGGAGGCGCCCTTATATGGGCAGTAATGGAGTCTGGTTGTGCCCTAGTGAAAAAGTTTGGTACTGCACCCAAACAAAATCTCACTGAAAGCTAATTTTTTGAGATATCAACCTATAATTTGAAATACAACTTATTCAGATTTTTTCTTTTTTCTTTTTTTTGTTGTGCAGTTTTAATGTCGCCTAGGTTTTAAAAATATATATTTTATATAAAATATGAATAATTACATTTTTTATATTGTACATTTTCATAAACTCAAACTTCTATAACTTTTTTTCTGTTTCACATTCTTAATTTATTACACTTCTACAAAAATCTGCCAAATGTCTTCTTTAAAACGAGACCAATCTTACGTCTATATTCCAAAGCATTCTTGAATTATAACCATTTAAATTAGAAATGTGCATTTTCATCTATATTCAAAAAAAAAGGGGGGGGGGGTGACACTTAAGGGGTTAAGCAAAATGTCATCATGCACTCTAAGCTAACTACAAATTTAAAACGTATAATTAAAAACATTAATAAAAATGACACAGAACACTAAAAAATAGCATTTTTTGAATGTCCCAACTCTATCTCTAAACTTTACCATGAAATATTATGATTAAAATCCTTCAGAAATCTGATTTTTCTTGCATTGTTGGGTGACTTTATCCAAACTGCTTTAGAATGAAAAAAAGAAAAAACATTTGATCTAATATTTTATATAAAATACACATTTTAGTCATGTCGCTGGGTTTTCACTCATTCCTGTTAGACTATTACATCCCCTCTCTGAGAAACGTAGAATATTCCACTAGACACATTTTCAACAGGAAGTTGCATCATCTGGATCTTCTGAAGGCAATGGGGTGACTATAAGTCAGTGCTCTCATTTTCATTTCTGTATATTTAATGAAATTGTAACTAAGGTCAATCTCAACATACGTCCTGTTACCTAAACTTTTTCTTAATTTAATTTTTTTATTTAAAAAATATTAACTTGTGGTAAGGCACTAGAAATGGCTCAGTGTCCTCACAATGCTATGTGGCCATATGCCATATATTTGATAACTTTTTGCTTAAAAACTCAATCCTGTTACTTTCAGTCTTGTTACTATTTTTTTCTTTTTCTAAAAAAAATAAAATTAAACCTCTATTTTTATCAGTTTTGTCTTGCCAATAATTTATACAATTATTTAATGAATTAATTAAAAAAAAATTGTGTTTTTTTTGTTTTTTGTTTTTTATCAAAATACACCTTGATTTATTAGTGATTTTATTAGCACAAATATAATTTTTTTTGAACATATAACCAACAATTTCTTTAAAATAAACACTTTCTTGTGGGGAAAACAAAGGAATTAATTGACATGCTTCTAAACTCGCTTTTTAAATGACACATGATTTTTGGTAACAGGATTGAGAAAACATGCGCCCATCTTCTGCTTATACCTTGTAAAAAAATAAATAAAGTTGCCTGAGATTGACCAATACACATTTTGAATAGTTAAATATGTGTAGTATTAGATTCAATGTTGAAAAGGATCAAAAATAAAGTTTATTTTTTGAAGAGTTACAACAAGCAAATGTCACCCAATCGATGGAATGGCCCATAAGCACATAAGAGAGAACAATTACATGAGATGTTTCTCATATAAGATCTAGTTGTCTATAGTTTTCACCTGACATCATAACCATACATGAACGCACGTCTGGAAGGGAGAACATGAGGCTTTAAGGTTTGTATTAAGCACTAATGTATAAAGACATTGATGTTGAAAGACCAAATTCAATATACACCTTATTAATGATGAATAATACTATGTACAGGAAAGCAGACGAACACATGCAGTTTCTCTTTAAGCGGTTTTCCATAGAAAATCAATATAAAGAACCATCTATCATATTCTGTGCTGATCTGCTCTGCTCTCATGCGTTGTATGAATCATCAATAAGTGCTAAATTTGATCCGTTTTAGTACATTAAAGGATTAGTACTCCCAAAAATGAAAATTATCCCATAATTTACTCTCCCTCAAGCCATTCTAGGTGTATATGACTTTCTCCTTTGACCTTCTTACTTTTATGATGGATGGATGCGCTTTTTGGGCTTTAAAATCTAGGCTATACCATTCACTCCCATTATAAATCTTGGCAGAACTAGGATATTATTTAATATAACTCTGGTCTGTGTTCGGCTGAAAGCAGAAAGTCATATACACCTAGAATGGCTTGAGGGGGAGTGAATCATGGGATAATTTCCAACTAACCCTTTAAAGGAGTAGTTCACATTTAAAAAAAACTTTTGCTGATAATTTACTCACCCCCATGTCATCCAAGATGTCCATGTCTTTCTTTCTTCAGTTGGAAAGAAATTAAAGTTTTTGATGAAAACATTCCAGGATTTTCTCCATATAATGGACTTCAATGGGGTCCAAACGGTTCAAGGTCCAAATGAGAGTTTCAGTGCAGCTTCAAAGGGCTTTAAACGACACCAGATGATGAATAAGGGTCTTATCAAGCAAAACGATCGCTCATTTAAAAAATAAATAAAAAAAGTTTAAGTTTTATAAGCACAGAGCTTGCCTTGTTCTGTGATGTGCATTCGTGACTCTCCTGTTCGAACTTTTTTCGAGTCATTTCGTTCGTTGAATTAAAGAGCCCCTATCATAGCATTTGAAATGTTCCTATTTTTGTTTTGGGAGTTCCCAAATGTGCGTCCTCTCAGCCACTCTCGAAGGCAAACAAACATACTGTTGTGCGGTTCTTTCTCTACTAATGCAGCATTTAGTCAACAAATTAATCGGTTTATAATGATATGACAAAATTTCCTGTGTACATACCTTTTCGCTCTCAGTGCAGCGCGCAGTGTCACATGTCGAAATAAATAACACGAGGCATCAGTTGATAGTTTTTATGACACCTCTAGAGGCCGCTCTTGTACTGCATGATGCCAGCAGACCCTTCTCAGCTCTCTCGTACTGTGTAATGAATGACAGCGCGCACTTCTCAGCCGCCCCAGCAACGGACGAAACCAGGAAATAACTATCGGTGCGGATTTTTGCCGATAACGATAGTCCCACCAATCAACTATCGGTGCCGATTAATCGGCAAATCCGATGAATCGGTCGACCTCTACCCAAAAACAGTTTAACGTGCATACAAGGATAAAAACACTTTATTTGTCTTATAATATGCATTTATTTTTAACTGATTTGCTCAACGACTCCCAAATGATTCGTTCGACGATTCATTTTCCCAAACACCTCCTTTGAGTGACGTAAATCTGCGGCGATTGGTCAAATGACCTAGTCAGCTGTTATTGGTAAACCGCAGGCAGAGACTGTCGGCAACGGTACGCCCATAACCAGGATTATAGCTTGTTAATTGTTGAAAATTGTATATAGTGTTGTATATATGTATATAATTGTATATAGTGTCAGAAAAAGTGCACTTTCCACGCGGTCCCTTACTCGCGTCTCCGTCAAGAGCGAGCTTTCCCGGCGAAACTCACATTGGGGCGGCTTTTGAGGGGCAGTTCTTATTATATAGAGCGAAGTCATATTTGGGTAAGTCGTTAAGGAGGTAATTGCCATTTTTCAATGAATGTCTGGTGAATATCAAAACAAAACTAACTTTACCCCGCTTAGAAGCTGCGCGGAGTGTACACAACACACACAACACAATATAACTATATTGTGCATGCTACAGAAAACATAACAGCAAACATTATTAATATTACTCACAGATTGTAATTCGGAGCAGGACGAATCTGATCCATATACACTGGACACTGAGCCCTCCTTCAGGAACAACCGGCTTGCGAATCCACATTTGAATTCATTTAGGTTTTTGAATTTTGAATGATTCGTCATTAAAATGGTGAGAACACAAGGTTCGGGCGTTGCAAATATGAACTCTGACCACTGATTCTTCACATGCTCGTCCCTGGACAATGGAAACAAGTGGCTGAACTGTCTTTGCAATGCGTCTTCTCGACATGATGCGATTCAGCTGAAGTATTTGAATGTGTTCTAGATGTCGTCACTTCAAGTCTTCGCGCTCAGTTGTTGGGAGCGGCCAATGACCTCTCTACGTCACGACGTAAAAGCTAATGACTCGTTTCCAAAACAATTCATTTCATAGACTCTGAGTCGACTCTCACTTTTGAAAGACAATAACTTTATACAGTATACGGTGCACTTTCAGATATAAATCTTTGCAGGATGTTTTCATTCCCTTAGAGCTATAGTCCACACTACATGAACAGTCATTTTCAAAAATCCATGATAGGGGCTCTTTAAGTTTTATACGCTCAAATGCTCGCCTTGCTCTGTTCTGTGATGTGCGTTCGTGACTCTCCTGTTCGAACTCGTTCATCAAAATGAACGAATCTTTTTTCGAGTCATTTCATTTGTTGAATTAACCAAATGACTCGAAAATGTGAATTTACCAAATGACCAATCGTTTCGCTAGATAAGACCCTTATTCATCGTCTGGTGTCGTTTAAAGCCCTTTGAAGCTGCACTGAAACTGTCTTTTGGACCTTGAACCGTTTGGACCCCATTGAAGTCCATTATATGGAGAAAATCCTGGAATGTTTTCATCAAAAACCTTCATTTCTTTTCGACTGAAGAAAGAAAGACGTGGCCATCTTGGATGACATGGGGGTGAGTAAATTATCAGCAAAAGTTTTTTTTTTTAAAAAATGAACTACTCCTTTAAGGCATTTCAATTTTAAATACTGCAGCAGGTCCCAAAACTCGCATTTTGTTCACATGCATATTTTTATTTTTCTTCTTTTGGGATGGATAATGAACAGGCCTATGCTGAAGGTGGATGTTTTGCCCTCCAGGTCTCTATGACTGTCACATGACAGCAAACTATTAATAATCGTGGCATTGTATGTTATAATTATTGTTTACACTTTGACTAATTGCATTAGTTCTTGTTTTGTAAGTCACTTAGGATGAAAGCATCTGCTAAATGCATAAATGTTTCGTAATGCAAATGCGAAAATGTAATGTTGTTGAAGCCTGAAGTTTCTCCTGATATAAAGATGAATCTCACAGTTTCAGAAAAGAGCTCAACATTTACCAATATATACCATATTCTGCAATAAAAGATCTCAAATATTTCACAAAATCTACGTTCGTTTATAGCTATAAAACTCTTACCGTATGAATATAAGTATTTTTATTAACAGAACAACTGCATGAAATCTCATGAGAGTTGAGAGCAAAATCTGGGTTGTATTGAAAACAACATGAATGTTAATAAATAATGCAATGATTTGCACATCCAAGGTTTTTAGTTGAATACAGATTTAGATACAGTTGCTTTTATGTATGATTACACTAAATTTAATAATAGAAATAAGAATCAACCAAAATTCAACTTCAATTATATCTAAAGATGCCTACATGATGCCATCTTTAGATATAATTGAACTTGAGAATAATCACTGGTTGTGTTTGAGGTTTAATTATGGCCTTGTTTGGACAGAACACATGAGATATCCGGCCAGAGCAGTCGAGGACACAGACCCCGAGGAGCTCCGAGACGTTATTGACTGCCGTCCTGATAAAACGGGAAAAGGTTAACCTGATGCAGTCCTGCGTTTGATAATGAGGAGCGGCTCTGGTGGAGATTCAGGACCAGATGAGGGACACAGAGAAGAGTTACTGTAGACATATTGTGGTAACGCTTTACAGTATGGTTCCAATAGTTGATGTTAACCCTTTTGCTGCATTTTTGGTCTTTTGCAGTTTAATTTCTTTGACCATTTTGGCTGTTTTAATGCAAATGGTATGAAATTTGGCAAAATTGTGACTTTTTGGATACGTGTAAAAAATGTGATGTGTTATACCATTTTGCAAAATATGTATAACACACACTGTGTAGATCAAATAGTAACACTCAGCACCACAATGACCAAAAATGGCCCATTAAAACCCATTAAAACGTTGTTTAAATCCGAGGCTGTCATTAATACATGGAACATGGTTTTTGCTCAAACATCCTTTCATTTTGAAGCAAAATTATTATATTTGCATTATATAGTAGTGTATTCCAACAGATGACGTCACTACATATGTGGAAATGCACCTTATTTTCCTGGTTTCCAATTAAAGGGTTAAAATCCTGAAATTGAATACATTTTTGGGTAGTTATGATGAGGACTGATGACTGAGGACTGATTAAAAGATTTAACTTGGTAAAAGTGGAAAATAATAATAATACATAATATTTTAGGCGATGTTTAATATGGGGCCAATTTTGGTTAAGTGTGTTTTTTTTTTTTTAACACAAAATCTTTAAATGCACCAGAAATAATGTTGCTGCTGATCTTTGACATATTCAAGACTGTGATGATCCAAATCTAAAGTTTTCTCTTTGCATTTAGTTTATTGAAAATAACTGAATTTTTGTGTTTTTTCCTCTCATACAAATCGATGGTTTCGCCAACAGAACTGGTAATTAAAGGGTTAAAATCCTGAAATTGAATAAATTCTTGGTAGTTATGATGAGGACTGATGCTGATTAAAAGATTTAACTTGGTAAAAGTGGAAAATAATTACTATATAATATTTTAGGCAATGTTTATTATGTGGCCATTTTTGGTCCTTAATATACTCAACGGTGTTAAAAATCTAATGCAACACAGGGGTTAATTAACTAAAAATAAACAATATGTTTGTTACAGTGTTTATCCATCTTTGTTATCGTTGGTTAATAAAAAATACAATTATTCATTGTTGGTTGAAATAAGTTATTGGGGGACCATTTTTTAAAATAGCAATAGCTATATATAAAAGTAGTACTACGCATATATATTTAAATAAAAATAGAAAATAAGAATAGCAGAACAGAACTCTGTCACTGTCATTTTTCGATCTGTGTCTCTATTCTGCTGCTGTCTCACGTGCCTCTTGAGATGCTCTTGGTTCATGTGAAGCATTTTCTCATTCTGCTCGATCTCATCCTCCACTTTCATTTCATTTGACCCTGTCCAGCAGGATGTCTGACCTATGGAAGCTTGTTTCCAGCGTCTGAATGAATCCCGTCCCCAAAGTCTTACAGATCGATGGCCACGCTGAGGGAGCCGAACCACTGTGGGAATGTTATATATACAATACATGATAAGTTTTAGTTTTTGTTTGAAATATTTCCATTTAGCTTTAATTTATATTTATTTCAGTTTTAGTAATATTTTCAATTAGCTTTCATTTTTATACATTCTGTTTTCATTTAAATTTTTGTTTAAATTAATAATTTACGCGGATTTTTATTATCTTTTTTGTTTCCGTTTAGCTTTAAATTATATTTATTACAGTTTTAGCAATTGTACTACTTATTTTATTTCAGTTATAAATTTTCATTTTTAAGTTTTAGTGACTGCATTAGTTAACATGAACTAACCATGAACGACACCTCTGTTTATTAGTTCATTAGTTATTAATATTAGTTAACGTTAACTCACACATGCACTAATGCATCTATTCACATTAACAGCACGGTTAGTTAACATTAGTTAACATGAACAATGCCTGTAAATAGCTTTACTGTTTTGTAAGATTAACTTAGTGTACATATTTACATTAGTTTACACACACTAAGTATGAACATTTCTAACTCACCATGTTATCCTAAATGTAAAAATACTGTTGTGTACATTATCAACACTCATAATTCTATGAAACATAATTCTACAGCGGAAAACAAAAATTAGTAACACATTATGTTAGTTAATGTTGAATAGTGTACACTTTACAATAAGGTTAATAAATTCCATTAATAAATGCTTTATTAATGAAAAGTCATGTCTACAAATATCAGTTAATGTTGAAATAGTGTACACTTTTCACTCAATCCATTAATAAATACTTATTTGAATGCAAGTAACGATAGTAAAGTGCGTATAAACATGAACAACATATTTTTCCGCTGTAAAATTATGTTTACCAACAAATCAATGCCTTATAAATATGAAAGAGTGTTGATAAGGTACACAACAGCATTTTTACATTTAGGGTAACATGGTGAGTTAGAAATGTTCATACTAGTTAGTGTGTGTAAACTAATGTAAATATGTACAGTAAGTTAACCTTAGAAAACAGTAAAGTTTTTACAGGCATTGTTCATGGTTCATGTTAACTAACCGTGCTGTTAATGTGAATTGATGCATCAGTACATGTGTGAGTTAACGTTAACAAATATTAATGGTTAGTTCATGTTAACTAATGCAGTAACCTTATTGGAAA
Source organism: Pimephales promelas (assembly GCF_016745375.1). The sequence goes on along the minus strand of NW_024121210.1, from coordinate 40,288,792 downwards.
GTGTTTCCAAGTATTTATGTTTTAATAATGTTTTCATTTGTATTAGTTTTCCATTTAGCGTTATTTAAATTTCAGTGTTTTGAATTTTCCGTACTTAAACTTGTTTTATTTCAGGCGACATTTCTAATTTTCATTAAATTTCAGTGTTATTTCAAATAAACAGAACCATTTTATTAGCTTTTTTAACAAGAGCAAAACGAATGTGTGTTATTGCATTTTTGTCATTATTTTTTAGTATTTTTTCAGAGTTTTTCTGCAGTGACTTTAGTGTTTTGCCAAATTGTGGTTACCATGGTAAATGTTTTGTAAGGATAATTCACCACAAATGTAATCACAAGGGGGCAGTAGAATCTCATGATGTCACTCGTTCACTGAGACAAATTTTTTTTTCTCACTATTTCTAATTATAACAAATTATAGCATAATTGGTCATTTCGCTCGCACAGAGGCGAACGTGACCTTTTACAACTAATGAGCCGAGCTAAAAGACAGTGATTGTAAAGAAAGAGAGAAAAGCGTTCTCACTGGAAAACAAAGCCGGATAAGATGTATATAAAAGAAAATGTTGCTATTTTATGTGTGCAAATGATAGTAATAACACAATATGAGTTACAGGCCTATAGGAAGGAAGGCAGGCGGTGGAGGTGGTGGATTTGAAAAATTGTTGACTACCATCATCACCATTATCATCATCATCATCATCATCTTCATCAGGTATGTGCCGTGTAAATGATTTCTGCTCTTTCTCATTGGATCACAGCGCAGCTCGGTCAGATAGGAGGGGGTGGGGGTTTGGCTTTTCTTCTCCCTAAAGACAGTATTAAAGCATCATTCCTGCACCAGTGTGGAGGAGAGAGAGACACACACACACACACACCTTCATCTGTACCACTGCTGAGCCGAGGAGAGCGTCTCACCATCAGTGGCGGTGAGTGACTTCACATCACTGACAGCTTGCATCAACTTATAATTCAACACAAATAGTCCTGAACGTGTATTGCTGTGATATAGAATGAATTATGGATGTGCACAGAGGCCTTGCATTTAATTGCATTTAGGTGAAGTTGTTGCTGAATTTGCCATGAATGATATGCATGTCTATAAAAGCTTTGATGGATGATTCGCATTAAAACAAATGTTTGTCAATCTCGGACCTGTCGTGTCAGCGAGCTCTATTATTAGACATCACTGTAGACTACTGTATGCAATGCATAGATGCTTCAACATTGCAAAGCAACACAGATGGCAGAGACGTTCATGTGCAATTAATGACGGATTGATTCTGACTTTGTGCCACCCTTCTTTTGCACGCACGAGTTTGGTGGAGTTTGTTGTGCCGGCGGGCTTTTAATCGCTGTAATGCAAAAGGTTTCTGGGCGTCATGTTAAAATTTGACATCATTCTCGGCAGGTTGTTTGCACTCAGTTTTTAGTGCATTTTCGAGTTGCTTAGCATAGAATGAGACAGCACATCAAATAGTTGTGAACAGCTCGTTGGTCTTTTGAACAACATCCTCAAAAGACTGATGATGAGTGTGCGTTATGTAATGGGAAGTTGAGTCTTTTCTCTCTGGGACTTGCTTTTGTGTGCTTTCAAAGGCAATAAATATCGCTTGACAGACACAGTTTTTTGTTCTTAAAGAGCTTAAAAATACCCTTTTCATTTGCATATAAAAGCATTGCAACATTTTGGATAGTCTGATGATTGAAAAGGAAAATGTGCAGTTATGCAGTGCGCATGGCCTCGGGTTACACGGGTCATGATTGCGTCCCATCCAGGTTTCTTATAGTCATGGTCTAAACTCCAGCATTCTTTCAGCTCAGATCTTTCTCTAATTCCTTAACGCTTGACTGGTTATATGTGTAGGATTAGTGGCTGCCTTTGCTCTCAGCTATCAGAACTGAAAGTACAAACCATCCAGAACATGGCTGTTAACACTATACAAGACTTAATGGCACTGGCAGTGTCTACTTCCTCGAGTCAGTGCTGAAAATTAAATGTAGGCAATGTTAGATACTCTAGTCTAATCGGATCTGTACTGCATTATTGTATTAACCCTGCAAAGCCAGGCATAGAAAAAATAACGTACGTTTATGGAGCCGAGCAAAACCCAACAGATTTGAGGAGAACTTATGAGGGGGTGAAAATATTTATTTCTTTGCATTTAATGAATTAATCATTCACTACAAGACCAGGAACATGCATTATTTTATTTGTCAGAAATGTGGTTTCTGTATTGGTGATGTCAGTCATCAAGATGTCAGTATTACAAAGATTGTGCACCAATTAATTATTACAGTAAGATCAGAAACATGAATCAAGAAGGTACACATAGAGTCAATTTTTATTCAATCATTGATTTTAAAGGTCCCGTATTATGCCCCTTTTCACAAGATGTAAAATAAGTCTCCGATGTCCCCAGAATGTGTATGTGAAGTTTCAGCTCAAAATACCCAACAGATCATTTTTTACAGCATGTTTAAATTGTAATTTTTTGGGGCTCAGAAAAACGCGCTGTTTGAATGTGTGGCCCTTTAAATGCAAATGAGCTGCTGCTGCCAGGGCACAGGGGGCGGAGCTTCATGAGCTCGCACTCAGTCTCTCAGGACAATTTCATCAGAAACTTTCAGTAACGGTGTTCATTTCCAGTCGGACAATAATGCCTACAGAGTCAGAGTGCTATATAGTATGGAAGCTTGTTTCCGCCACTGAATAAAAAAATATAATAAATAATTGTGACTTTTTATCTCACAATTCTGACTTTTTTTCTCACAATTCTGACTTTTTTTCTCACAATTCTGACTTTTTTTCTCACAATTGCGAGTTTATATCTCACAATTCTGACTTTATTTCTCAGAATTGCGTGATATAAAGTCGCAATTGCGAGTTATAAAGTCAGAATTGTGTGTTATAAAGTCAGAATTGCGAGTTATAAAGTCAGAATTGTGTGTTATAAAGTCAGAATTGCGAGATATGAAGTCAGAATTGCGAGATATAAAGTCAGAATTGTGTGATAGAAAGTCGTAATTCTGAGAAAAAAAGACAGAAGTGTGACTTTTGTCTCACAATTGCGAGTTTACATCTCGCAATTCTGACTTTATAACACAAAATTGCGAGTTTATATGTCGAAATTCTGACATCTTTTCTCAGAATTGTGAGATATAAACTCGCAATTGCGACTTATTAGGGCAATTCTAAGGGAAAAAAAAAAGACTAACTTTTTTCCCCCTCAGAATAGTTTAAATCTCACAATTCTGACTTTATATCATGCATTTCTGACTTTATAACACGCAATTGCGACTTTATATCTAGCAATTCTGACTTAATAACTCGCAATTCTGACTTCATATCTCGCAATTCTGACTTTATAACTCGCAATTCTGACTTTATAACTCGCAATTCTGACTTTATATCTCACAATTCTGACTTTATATCTCGCACTTGCGACTTTATATCTCGCAATTCTGACTTTATATCTCGCAATTGCGACTTTATATCACGCAATTCTGACTTCATATCTCGCAATTCTGACTTCATATCTCGCAATTCTGACTTTATATCTCACAATTCTGACTTTATATCTCGCACTTGCGACTTTATATCTCGCAATTCTGACTTTATATCTCGCACTTGCGACTTTATATGACGCAATTCTGACTTTATATCTCGCAATTGCGACTTTATATCACGCAATTCTGACTTTATATCTCACAATTCTGAATTTCCATCTCGCAATTCTGAGAAATAATGTCAGAATTGCGAGAAGTAAACTCAGAATTGTGAGAAAAAAAGTCGCAATTACCTTTTATATTTTTCATTCAATGGCGGAAACAAGCTTCCATAGTATAGAGATGGAACAGGTAGTTAGTAGTTTAATTACGGTTATTATAACGTAATTGTCATCTGCTTGTATGTATCCATTATTTATTAATAGCCTGCAAGTCTGCTGTTTTGGACCAGGTCCGAATGATGATCAAACATATACTGATGAGTTTAATAAAGTTTATTGTACATCACACAAAAGATGAAGCATCAGTTTTACTTCAGAAAATCACTGTAAGAGCCGAGTAAACACAGTAAGTTGAGGGAGTTGAGGGAGCATTCCTGTGGGCGGACGTTAGTCAAAAACCTGTTCTACTGACGTCATTAAAGAAGGACGTAGAGGGATTTAGTCCAAACGGCCGTTCGATGTAGGCTACTTCTGTTAAATAAAATATCTCGCTTGGCATTGAACTTTGAGCGTTATTCTAACTAAAGTTTGAACATGGGATCACAAAGAATGGGACCTTTAACATTCTCCTTCTACTGTCTAATCAGAGCTTCAGCGGACCCGAAACAGAGCCTTGAGGTACTCCTCTCACTTTGCTATAGGCTGCGTAGAAACTATCTCCCCCATTGAATACATTCACTGCTCAAAGGCGTGTAAAAATAAGGGTAACCCTCTTTGACAGTCCACTGTCAGCTCTGCATCTCCACTATAGCTGTGGATTTATCACTGTTCTGCATCCATTTACTCAAAGGGAGACTCATCAAAATGGCGGGAAAGGGATAAACTTGTTGGGATTCTCAGTAATCTGGTAAGCCGCTTCTTACCAGTGAAGCTCTCAACGTCTAGAGTAGGTGGATGATCTTGTGTGTGCTGATGCTGATGGTGTGTTAGTGTGCAAGAATAAGTTAAGTAGGTCAGATACAGTGTATCAAGGCACTTTAAAATTTTATACATGCATTTTTCGGTGAATTATAAGAAATGTCACATGCAACTTTTCTTGTTGCAAAGCATGCATTAAATGCTTCTTATAACTCTCAAGTGAGATCTTAAGTCTTTTCTGTTTTCCCTAAGTTAGATTGATCTTTTCACCTCTATTTCCTGCAATTAGAGAATTCTTATTTTTCGGCTTTGTTCAAATCCATTTTCCAGCTCGTTGGGCCTTTTGCATTGGGCATGCACAGGATGCACACTGCAAAATCCCTTAGAGGACCGCATTGTATTGTGGAGCTGAAACGCCTCTGTTTCTTTTTACTTCACGTCAATTTGTGGAGCGTTTCCGTGGGCTAGTGACGCTCCTCCTGCTCGGCAGCTGCTGATGAATTGTAAGTGACATGGGTTTTTCCTCTTGGCAGCGCAGCAAGGCAAACCTGGCATCGCTGGGTTCCGGAGCTGCTTGCTAAGCGCGCCTTTTCTTTCCTGTTATGAAAGCTTCCTAACACCTGATTTATTGGTTATGTTCGCAGAAGAATCAATGTACATTTTTTCAAATAACTTTTTTGGCCATTTTATTGAAAGTAGAGCGATGACAAATGAGAAATGATGTGGATAATATGGTGGAAAAGTCAAGCTGGATTTGAATCCTCATCACCCACATTAGCAGCATGGCTTAATGTTGTTTTTATTAAAGGAGTTGTTCACAAAAAAAATTTGCTGATAATTTACTCACCCCCATGTCATCCAAGATGTCCATGCCATTCTTTCTTCAGTCGAAAAGAAATGAAGGTTTTTGATGAAAACAATCCAGGATTTTTCTCCATATAATGGACTTATATGGTCCAAAAGACAGTTTCAATGCAAACGGTTCAAAGGGCTTTAAATGATTCCAGACGATGAATAAGGGTCTTATCAAGCGAAACGATCACTCATTAAAACAAACTCGTTCATCAAAATGAACGAATCTTTTTTTCGTGTCATTTGGTTCATTTAACGAACGAAATGAACGAGTTGACTCTGGAAAAGATTCTTTCATTTTGATGAATGAATTCGAACAGGAGAGTCACGAACGATCATCACAGAACAGAGCAAGGCGACCATTTGACCTTATAAAACTTAAACTTTATTTTTTTTTTATTTAAGGAGCGATCGTTTCGCTTGATAAGACCCTTATTCATCGTCTGGAATCGTTTAAAGCCCTTTGAACAGTTTGAACCGAAACCGTTTGGTTCCCATTGAAAATCCTGGAATGTTTTCATCAAAAAGCTTAATTTCTTTTCGACTGAAGAAAGAAAGACGTGGACATCTTGGATGACATGGGGGTGAGTAAATTATCAGCAAAAGTTTTTTTAAAAGTGAACTACTAAGTATGTAAGTTAAAGGTTACAATACTAGTTGTAATACTATATAGCAAATTTCAACTTCCTGTTTTTTTTGTATTTCATCAAAAAATTTAACTATATTATCGCTCAGAACTTTATATAAAGTTAGATGTACAATTATGTCCAACTTTGACCACATACAAACAGTTTACTTACATATAAACTTGCAAATCCCAACTGCTTGATTGCTTGCATCATCGCAAAATTCAAGCTATATTAATATGCTAAATGTGACTAAAAGACATGAAGATATTATAATAATTAACATCATGATTTTAGGTAAAGCTGTGTGAATTTTGAAAAGCGCTACATAAATAAATTTGACTTGTAAATAGTCTATGTAAATAAGATTTCAAATTCGTTTATTTGCATGTGTTACGAGAACAACATGAGGGCGAGCAAATATGATGTCTTTCCATGACTATCGTTGCCACACAGTGTATCTAAATTACAAAAAGATGCAAACAACAGCACTTTACATGATTGAGCATTTTAATCATCATGTTTAAAACTACTTTTGGTCCATTAATTCTTCTTTGATATGATTACAGACATCCTTTTGTGTTCAAACCAGCACATCTCTCCATTTACCACCCACTCGATGCCCCAATGAATCCAAGCATCATTATCCCACATCTCGTTAACCTGTATGATGACTGTATGATGGCCTACTGTATTCTGGAAGCTCAGGACTGGTTTGGAAAAAGGGCATGTGAACGATTGGAGCAGGTGTTTTTGCTAGAAGTGGCCAGGGGGTCTACGAGCCCCAAGGCATATATAAATCACAGCACAAGAGCTCACTGGAGTGTATTATAGGCAATAACAGCCACGCTGAAGCAGCTGAGGATATAGATTGTGGATGTGTGCAGGGATGTTGGCAACCGCAGGCAGGTGTGGAAAAGAAGTGGTGTGCTGATCATGTGCCAAATGTATAATCCGGTTCCAGAGCGCAAGATGTGGCATTTAGGTTTTAATATGTGAAATCAGATGGCCAATGAAGGTCTGTTTGCCTCAGTCTCTGCCACAAATTACTAATTCTTCTGATGCTATATGGTTCTTTGAAGATTATTTAGGGTTAAGGTTCTTGATGTTTCATTAGGTTCTTTAGATCTGTATTGGTTTCTGGGTTGCTTAAAGGAGTAGTTCACTTTTAAAAAAACTTTTGCTGATAATTTACTCACCCCCATGTCTTCCAAGATGTCCACGTCTTTCTTTCTTTAGTCGAAAAGAAATGAAGGTTTTTGATGAAAACATTCCAGGATTTTCTCCATATAATGGACTTCAATGGGAACCAAACGGTTCAAGGTCCAAATGACAGTTTCAGTGCAGCTTCAAAGGGCTTTAAACGATTCCAGATGATGAATAAGGGTCTTATCTAGGACCCTTCGAGTCATGACTCGAAAAAAGATTCGTTCATTTTGATGAACGAGTTTGAACAGGAGAGTCACGAACGTGCATCACAGAACAGAGCAAGGCGACCAATTGTGCTTATAAAACTTAAACTTTTTTTTTTATTTTTGAAATGGCCGATCGTTTCGCTAGATAAGACCCTTATTCATCGTCTGGTGTCGTTTAAAGCCCTTTGAAGCTGCACTGAAACTCTCATTTGCACCTTGAACCGTTTGGTTCCCATTGAAGTCCATTATATGGAGAAAATCCTGGAATGTTTTCATCAAAAACATTCATTTCTTTTCGACTGAAGAAAGAAAGACATGGACATCTTGCATGACATGGGGGTGAGTAAATTATCAGCAAATGTCTTTTCAAAAGTGAACTACTCCTTTAACCCTGTAAAGCCTGACATATGAAATAATAATCAGAAAAATCAATTTTTTTAAAAAGTGGAACAATTTATTGAGCCTTTAGACACAATATTTTTGTATTTTGTTTTGTATCATATTTGAAAAAACAGGCTTTTGTGGCTCAAATATCAATGATACTTTTCAGAGGCACAAACTGAGCTAAAATATGCAGTTTGGTTTATTTAAATGCTTGGTTTTAAAACTATAATGCATGGCTATACAATGATGATTGAGAGATCTGAAACAAATAAACCCGATGATCATATTTCAGCTTCAGGACGATTTTGCAATTAAACTAAAAGGCTTTTATACTTGCTATAAAAAAACGTATAAACTATCAATCAAACGACAGAAGGCATGTGATAAATTATTTTAGAGGCCTAATTAATATATTTGTGCATCAAATATGATACAGTGTAGGGTTAAGGCACCAAAATGAGATGTTTAACATATAAATGTTCTCTTTTGGCATGATATTAGAGCTTTGTTGGTGTTAATTAGAAAATGTATTTTTTAAGATTGTTTAGTTGAAGGTTTAGTATCAAAGATTTCCGCAGCTTTGCTCACTCTTTATGAGACTGTCTATATTTCATGGCTCAGTGATATTGATTTAGATTTAGCCATTAATACAATCAATGTCCATAGAAAATGACATTTAGGGCACATTGACCCAACCAGAAAGACATGGACCGGCTCCTAACCTATTATAGTCTGTGACAAATGGACGTTTGCTTGATAAAAGACTGGCAAAAAGCTGTGAAACGTCCACACCAAATAAATGGAAAATACTTTGGTGCGTAATCTCAAAACATTATAACCAAGTCAAACAAGAGAAGCTCGCGCACATAATTGTAGATTTCTTTCAGCTTGCTTTTATATCGGAGCCAAAAAGATGTCCTCCATACCCCGGCAAATTGTGTTAGTAATAAATCTGGTTAAGCCCTAGAGCAAAACGTCTCCCGGTTCCTTCCTTTTATTTGTTAATCGCTCCATAAATATGTCTCCGTCTGCATTGGATGGTAGCTTAGATTGAGTTGCATGCATTTACATTTAAGCGCAAGGCTGATGTTTTTTTCGTCGTCAGCATTTCAGATGATTCTCAGCAGGGTTTTAATGCAAACACGCTTGATTTCTTGTCGATGGAGCCTTTGAAGACCCTCCGAGACGCCAGGAATGCGTGAACGTATGGAAACAGCTGATGAGATGAATAGTGACAGCACTGGTGAGAGTGTGATGTAATTTCTGATCATCACTCTCACTCTATTTCCCCTTTATTCAGTCTCTGTGTCCTCCTCCTCTTTATTTCACCCTCAGATGGCAATCAGTCATGTCCCCTGTCACCTCGACATTTTCAATCAGCGGTTCGAGCATCTCTGTGGGGACGAAATAGCATTTGCCCAACACGCCAGAAAGAGCGGTGCATTGACTCATTAATGATATGACATGCATAATGTCAAAAGGCACTGAGCAGATTTCACTTTCACTGGAGATAAAGCACAAAACAGCTGCTTTACCTTTAGACATTTATTTTCCGACCGTATGCGCAGCACGGCGCTCCTCTGTTGTTGATTGTGATTGGGTAATAATATGGACAGATGGGAGTTTTCGGTTGTGTATTTAAGCATTCGGTGCTGCAGATGTGTGTGTGTTTGGTTATTATGCTTGTGTGTTCAGGCTGCGAGATGTACGGCGGGCAGATGGAGTCCACCATTGGAACCGAGGAGCTGACGGATGAGGAGAAGGAAATTATCAACAACGTGCTGGCGAGAGCCAAAATGATGGAGGCCATGGAGCAAGAGAGGATTGGGTGAGACGTTGATTTGTTCTTTGCCTGACTGAGATCTCTTTAAAGGAGTAGTTCACTTTTAAAAAAACTTTTGCTGATAATTTACTCACCCCCATGTCATCCAAGATGTCCACGTCTTTCTTTCTTCAGTCGAAAAGAAATGAAGGTTTTTGATGAAAACATTCCAGGATTTTTCTCCATATAATGGACTTCAATGGGGTCCAAACGGTTCAAGGTCCAAATGAGAGTTTCAGTGCAGCTTCAAAGGGCTTTAAACGACACCAGACGATGAATAAGGGTCTTGTCTAGCGAAACCATCAGTTGTTTAATAAATAAATAAAAAAGATTACATTTTATAAGCACAAATGCTCGCCTTGCTCTGTTCTGTGATGCGTGTTCGTGACTCTCCTGTTCAAACTCGTTCTCCAAATGAACAAATCTTTTTTCGAGTCATGACTCAAAGGGTCCTTGATAAGACCCTTATTCATCGTCTGGTGTCGTTTAAAGCCCTTTGAACAGTTGCACTGAAACTGTCCGTTTGGACCCCATTGAAGTCCATTATATGGAGAAAAATCCTGGAATGTTTTCATCAAAAACCTTAATTTCTTTTCGACTGAAGAAAGAAAGACATGGACATCTTGGATGACATGGGGGTGAGTAAATTATCAGCAAAAGTTTTTTTTAAAGTCAACTACTCCTTAAACTTGATAGTTGGCTCTCCTAGACACCAATGGGACTTGTTTTGGATGATATTGCAGATTTTATTGCATTTAAACTACCATTTTTAAAAGAACTGAATACTTTTATTAGGCAAGGAAGCATTAAACTGACCGAAAGTACCAATCTCAACTGAAAAAGTATCATAACATTGGTTTTCAACGTTGATAATCAAATGTTTCTTGAGCAGCAAATCATCATATTAGAGTGATTTCTGAAGGATCATGTGACACTGAAGACTGGAGTAATGATGCTGAAAATCACAGGAATAAATTATATTTTAAAATATATTCACAATTATTTTTAATTCTAATGATATTTCACAATATTACAGTTTTTATTACTATTTTTGATTAATTATAATGCAACCTTGCAGAGCATTAAATACTTCTTTCATAAACATTAAAAAACTTTTGAATGGTAGTGTGTATATATATATTACAAGTAAAATCAACCTGGACTATCAATCTGAGATAAAATGCTTAATTGTCATGATGTAATTATTAATGTATACTATGAATGCACTGTTAGTTGAAAGCATATCAGATGTAACACTGAAGACTGGAGTAATGATGCTGAACACATTACATGTTTCAAATATATTCACATAGAAAACAGCTACAGTATTTTAAATTAAAATCATATTTCACAGACTTGATGAACAGAAGAGACTTCAACAAATCGTGTTATTCACTGGTAGTGTTTAAATATTTAATTTGGTATGTGATGTTAAATAATAAGCAGTATTTTCACTGTACAATTTCTACTTCGGCTGCTCGAGTCGAGATGAGAGCACATTTTTATCCTTTCTTGGGTCAAAAAAGAGCTGAAGTTTGTGATATATTTAGTTTAGTTTGTCTAGATAGGCTTTCCTCTTACATTTTACACTGATATGACAAACTCAAATACTAATACATATCACACATGCACACTTCAATACGCTGACAAAATGCAGGTTAATGTATTTACATTTGTGAGGAGTAACAACTTTGATATTTTTAGGTTAAGTAAGTCATAACTCCATGTCTCTTGTGATATGGACAAACAATGCAATTTTCCTCTGCCTAAAACAGTTATCCCAAATGTCTGTTCCAGAAAGATATACAATTAAATTAGAAATTGAAATGATCTATTTTGTTTTATTGTATCAGCTTGATTTATTTTTAGTCCAATTTTATATCGACAAATGTTTTGTTTCCATTTTTATTCCTCAAATGGTATTTTAGGAGAAACATCTGAAACAAAAGTTAGGGTTCAAAAGACAACTGCTATTCGTTAATATTATCGATTTTATGCATCAGACAAAATTTGAAGTGAATAATGACACTGACTTTGCGACATTGACACTGTTATTGAATCAACATTGAACTGATTTTAGCTGAATAATGACACTTGTTCTTACAGCTGAAATTAAATTAGTTGCATTATTGATTCATTTTACAATGAATCTGCTTTTAAACAAAAATCTGTATTGCATAAAGCGCTGCATAAATAAATCTGACCTTTTAAAAGGGCAGCGTGTAATTTCTGCACTGTTAGGACATATGCAAAAAATATGACTTTTCAAAAAGGTTTTTCCAAACATTTACTCATCCATTAGTTGACCAAACATGTTTTCATAAGAACCGCAGGGTCAGTTCCCTCCATCCTATGAATGCCATCAAAGAACTGGACTGGACAAAAGCAATATTGACCAACACCTGAGACCCCGGCCGTGACAGAAGTTACATTGCCTAATAGTTTCCTCTCATTCTGCAGGGCAATTCAGCCAAGCACATCTGTCCAAGTGATTGAGAAGACGAGTGTGTCGAAGCTTTATTTTACGAGCCAAGAGTCAGCCGAGGAATGTACTGGAAGAAGTTAATAATGCTAACTAAACAAGAACGGCACTGCCTTCTTTCTCACTCTCTCGCTCTCTCTCTCTCAGCACTTTTCTTCCAAACCGCCTTCACTCTCAGTTCTTTACATCAATGCATTTGTCGAGGTATTTAATCACTTAAAGGAGAGTGTGCTGCTGATGGTACACTTTGTCGTTTTTCACCCCGCAGGCGTCTGGTAAACCGCCTGGACAGCATGAAGCAGACGGCCTGTGGTGACGGATACTCCCGATGCTTGCTCTGCGGCCAGCAGTTCGGCCTCACGGGCGTCAGTGCGGTCGTGTGTGCCGAGTGTAAAAAGGTACACATAAGCTGTCCCAATTCAGAGGCTGCATCCTTCAAAGTCCGCACCGAGCTTTGTTAAAGGTACACTATGCAAGATTGTATTGCCACCAGGGGTCGCTAACCTCTTACAATAATAAAGGCGTTTATTAATGACGTATATTCCGCATTAAGCTGAATTATGGATCTTGTTGTCAAGCTGATGGATCTTTTATGGATGAGCGAATATTTTGATGTTTTTACATGACTGTGGTGTGAAGAAGGGTGCGATTGCTAGACGTATACCAGCGCCACACGCAACGCTAGTCCCGCGGATATAAAGGAATAAGGACATTTCATTCTACCGAACTACACGCTGAATCAGTGTTGTAGTACTCGAGACTCGGACTCGGTCTCGAGACCATATTTAATTGGTCTTGGTCTTGTCATGGACTCGTGTCCATTTGGACTCGGAATTGACTCGTACTCGAACATTTTTTTTTTAGGACTCGGAATTATTCCCGAGTCCACTCGAGTTCAATTCAAAATATTTTTTATGATTATTAATGTATGTTAATAAAATATTTCTTTAAATTGATTGACACGCCCAGTGATTGGTGATTTTCTAGTGCGCAACTGCGCATGACAAATTGTAATAAAATTACTTTTAACACCACCTACTATGTGGCCTTTTTACCCTAAACTGATCATATTTTTTAAATTCTAAGTAAATTCAGTAAAAAAAAAAAAGGATTTCTCTAAGTAAATAAAAGTAAATTAGGTAATCAAACCTCACTGGTCTCGGTCTCGACTCGGACTCGACCGTCTCTGGTCTCGGACTCGACTCTCTATGGACTCGGTCTTGACTCGGACTCGACTCTCTCTGGTCTCGGTGTCGACTCGGACTCGAGTGAGGTGGTCTCGACTACAACACTGCGCTGAATTACTCCCACAGGTCAGTTTATTAGAGGAGTTAAACTTGAGGTAACGCAGCGCTGCTTCAGTTACTCAATCACACTAAACGGCATTCGAGTGTGTTGAATGTTGTTAGGTTGTTTGTTGGCTGTATGAAACTAAGCTAGACCAACATTAGAGGATAACATACAGATCATATTCTAACTCTTCATCATGTTGAACTACATACCATTGATTAGTTTTATATACATTGATTTGCTCTCCTTTTCGCTCATTTAACATGTAACACTCGCGTTTCTAAGTCGAAATTAGTCGCGGACGTGGAGCTCTCGGCATCTGGAAAGATGTTGATCTTCGTTTTAATCCTCTTTTTGCCTCAAAGTCTGTTTGCCATGCTCCATAACGTTTGAACAAAACCCTGCTAGGGACGCTCACGCTGTTGAGCACGCATAACGGGCATAACCGACTCAGTTGTCCACGTCTGTCGCCATTGGTTACAATTGCATACGACGTCAAACCTGGCGGCATTGACTGGCGACTCCTCACCCCTGCTCACACGCCCCGTTTCCTTGGTTAAAAATCGCAATTTTCTGACAATTTACAAATAGTTTGAAACATTTGGGATATTGCAAGTAATCAACTAAACAAAATATGTAACATTGGCCTAGTGGTGTTTGGATATTTTACTGCAAAAATTCTGCATATTGTACCTTTAATTGGGACGATCTAGCCTAAGTATGATTGCTTTTGTCACAAAACTGTAGCTGTTTCCATCCACCTGTTTTTATGTGCATTTTGGAATTTCGATTGCTTAAAAACGGCGCCAAGATGACCATAAATAAAAAAATAAAATAATAAAAATAAACAAATCGCTCTCAAACAGCAGCATCCATCTCAAAAAACAAGATTTTGCTTTATTTTGTTTCGTCTGCATCCTCTGAGACTCAAGTAATTTATTATATACAAAATCATTAGGGATGCACCGAAATTAAAAGTCGTGAAGCCGAAACCGAAAAAAAAGGAAACCAAGGCCGAAAAGTAGATTATTCTACTTTCCAGTACCATTCTACTACTTCTTGAGGCAGGTTATTCGTGAATGCACCAAATAAAAACTTTTTCGTGTAATGCGCCAGACACTCAATTTGCACGAATTGGACACGCTAATGAGGCGAATTCGCGTCTACCGCGCAAAAAACCTCATTTGCACAATGCGTCTTTACATTGACTTAAGTCTACATTGAAATCATTCACGCCAGACGCTCTATTCGCGTTTGATGTGAACGCACCGTCTGATATACTGAAATATGTCCACACCGCAGACACGTTGCTTCAGACAAGCAAGTCACGGTTTCTGTTTGCTTCATCACAACATTATGGCCATATTGTTTTGTTGATAAAAGTCTTTTGGGCCAAAAACCGAAAGTGCACTTTTGGGCCATTTTCAGCCGATAATGTTCGGTGGCCGAATATTCGGTGCATCCCTAAAAATTATTATATACAATGGCTTCTCCTACTCCAGCTATTTCCATTTTTATCAGTGATATTTAGCGCCAGTTTGGTGATTTTGTGATTTTATTCGCAAATATATTATGCAATATTCTTAAGTTAAATGAGCAACTTTGGATGGAAACATAGCTTGTCTGAAAACAAAACATGGTTCACAACCTGTTTAAATATGATCACCATGTTCCATTTCTCTGCAAAATAAAGAGTGTAAACTATCTATAAAATCACATCTTAGTAGAAATATATATATATATATATTTTTTTTACATTTGCATCGTTAGATACTCAAGCAAGTTGAAACCAAATACTTGCATTTAAAAGTGCATTCAATTCCAGTTCACCAGCAGGCAATGAATGTTGGGATAGTCTGGGATCCACTCTGTTCTGTCTAGCCTGGGAAATAAAGGATTCGTCACGCCTTCAAATGCAGCCATTGAAGAATGCAGCCTCTGAATTGGGACACAGCTAAACATTCGACCTCATTCAATTATGTAATGTACGTCTCCCAATAATGATTGTCCAAAAATAACCAAGCAGAAATGAAAGAGCGATATGCACTTATCTTTATTATGCCCTGCCCAATACTGAGCCACGTGCACATTTAAGAGGGATGCCAATCAGTCTACGTGATGGAAAATAAAGACGCAGTCGGCGTGCATAGGCCTTTTTTTTTTTTTGGTGCATGACACAAAGATCAATAGACTCTTTATTGATCCCGCTGGGGATATTTAGTGTGTGGGCTGTTTTTCAGTAGTGATGGAACACCAGAGGAGGTTAATACCTTCCCAGTGCGCTTACACCTGCGCTGCACAAGCCTCATTGTTTGTGTTTCACCCCCACAGAACATGTGCACGAAGTGTGGCGTTCAAAGCATCAGTCGTTCCAGTCCAAAATGGCTGTGCAAAATCTGCTGTGAGCAAAAAGAGGTGAGATGCAAACCTTAAATTGTCATTATTCGCAGTTTTTTTTGAATGTTTTTCCACACAAGGGGGGAATATCTGAGCCAAAAATGACAGGGCATTACTGTCAAGCTTAAAAAACAGAACAAAAAGTGCTATAAAAGTAGTACATGCGACTTGTGCACTAGTATTGTGAAGTCAAATGATGGAACAAATTTAAGTTGTTTACTTCTTTAAATCTCAAATCGCCTTTTATACAGTTTTACTTTAGAGAGTTTAATGACGTTGACAAACACCATTGGCCTATGTTTGTGTTGCACTATTATAGTTTTTGGTAATATTTTGCATTAGATTGAATTTTTATTAAAGTTTTTTGTAATTTTATGTTTCGCATTTTATTAGTTTTTTTTAATGTCAGACATGTTGCTTTAGCAACTAGCTGAAATAAAACATTGAAAATTAATGTTTTTTAGTTAACGTTAATAACCCTGTTGGTAATAAGTGGTGCACTGATTTGAAAATAAAAAATCATAAATGTCATAAGGGCCACATTTTATTAAATTCCACATTATGTAACAAAATCCACATTATATTTTAATATATTGTTTGGTTAAGTTCTAGTTAGATATTCCCTCTCATTAATTATCTGAAAAAATGTCTTCTCTCTTGTGACTAATCCGCATTAAGTAATCAGGTGACTGTCACATGACTAATTAATTGTTGTTTAAAAGGACTAGAGTGTATTTGTTACCCACACCCTGACGAAGGCTCATTAGCCACAACGCGTCAGTGTGCGGTTATTCGTGAACTGATTTTAATTGCCTAAGTAAGCAATGACTAAATAAATATATTTTTGTACTATATTTACCAAAGTTGTCAAGTGCCTTGGCTTGATGCATTTGTATGAGTTAAAGTATCCCTACACTCTAAGACTCAGCACTTTTTTTGCACTCCTTGCTTTATGGACTACATTTAATCACTGTGATCGCAACAAAAAACAAAAAACAAACTTTCCCTTAAATGTTATATAGGAAAAAAAATGACTTAATGTTGGTTTGGAACAACATGATACTTATTAAATAATCTGAATTAAATAATTATTTACTGAGTAAATAATCTAAAATAAATCTTTCGTAACTATCAGGTTTATAGTTACGAAAGGGTTTGCATTCAATTGAAGTGCTTGTTAATGTAAATCTACACTTACTGTCATTGATGGCTGTGCTGTCGGTGCAATGCTTATGCAGCTATGTGCATGTCTGATTCAACAAATATGTTATGAATAATATTTCCGGGGTTTGCACAGAATAATTTCTCAGAGATATAACTGGATAGGGTAGATCAGCACCTCTGACTTTCATAGACACTTTGACTGTGATAAGATGATTCATCTTTTTGACGATGTAAGTCACGGTTCGTCTCGTTGTCAGACGGGGTCAGTAGCAGCAGGAGATGTGACTCTCTTTAATGCAACAAGATTGTTAAGCCTGAATCCCTTTTACGTTTAATCCATTGAGTCGCTGACATTCAGAGTTCCTGCATTTTCATAATCCAGCCATTCCAGCTCCCAGCTGATGCTTATTTGTATAGTAATTGGCTGAAATGAGATTCACAGGTGCTGTAAAAAAAACAAAAAAACATTCAAACATTGTTTTTGCAATTACCTGGCCACCGCAAACAATCCATCCAATTTTTCCGAGTCAATGAATCCTAGCTAATGTTGTTATGTAGGTTTTATCTCTTAAGATTCAAATTAAGTCGGAAAATTGCTTTGCTTTTTTTGCAACTTCACAGCATATCAAGTTGCTTGGAAAGTGGAACAGCAAAGAAGGCTGATTTTTAAATGAAATTTACATTTTCCCCCCTTTGGCTGCAGACAAAATTACTTTTTCAGACTCTTACAATTCATTCACACAAGCAAGGGTTTGCTGAACTGAGCGCAAATGTATGTTATTAGTGGCGAATTAGAATAAATCAGTGCACTAAAAGTTACCAAATGACTATTTATTATTTCCCTAAGATGCTGAAGCGGTCTGGTGCCTGGTTTTTCAAAGGCTTACCACAGCAGGTTTTACCCGCTCCTTTACCGATCTCTAATCCGAGAGCGCCCAGTACAACCAGTGCACCATCTTCTACCAATCCATCAACCAATCAAGAGTCCCCAACACCGCCGCGGCCAAAAAATGGAGGTAAACTCCTAATTACAAATTCTGTATACCATGTATCGGTAACACTTTATAATAACTGCACGCTATTAATCATTAGTTAAGCGTGAGTAAACAGTTAATTCGTCATTTATAAAACGACATTAATATGCAGTTTATAAATACAGCTATACATGTTTTTTTCTTGATTTATAAGCATATCTATAATGCGTTTAATGAGTGTGTTTTCATACTTTGTTAATGATCAATTAATCATTTTTTAAATGAAGTATAGCATTATTTACAAACCAGTTGTTTAAGAGTTGTCAGTCATTCATAAGATCACTTAGAAAGTGTAAGTAAATGTAGTAATTACAGGTAGTTATAAAGCATTTAGTAGTGGTCAGTTAACTATTTTTGTGACCTAATCTAAAGTGAGGACTATTCATGCTTTGTAAAGCATTTATAAAGGCGATTTAAAGACTCGTCAATCTTCTAAACAGTAAAATGTAACAAACACAACGCAGTGATGCAGAACATAGAAATATTTAACAGCCTTTAAAAATGCTTTACAAGGCATGACTAGTCCTCACTTTAGATGAGCTCACGAACATAGTCAACTGACCACTACTAAATGCTTTATAACTACCCAAATTAACCCTTAATTGCAGCATTAATACATGTTAATAAAGCATTTATTAACACATTAAGTAACCATCACTATATGTCTGAATAATAAGATGTATGAATGTACGTTTAAATAGTTTATTAATCATTTACTTACTCGCTCTAAGTAATCGTATGAACCACTGAAAACTCTTAAATAACTGGTTAATAAAAAATGCAATTCTTCATTTAGAAATGATAAATTGATCATTAATAAAGGATACAATTATTAAACAAATTATAGATATGCTTTTAAATCAAGAAGAAAGCATTTATAGCTGTATTTATGAACTGCTTATCAATGTCTATTAATGCTTTATGAATGATGAATTAATGGTTTACTCATGCTTAACTAATGATTATTAGCGTATAGTTATTATAAAGTGTTACCCATGTATCTTTTTAATGCATTCGCACAAGGCATGATTAATTTATTGCAATGTTTTCATAACTCACGGTTCAAAGGAACTGATATGTTGTTTCATTGGATTTCAGAGAGCATGCAGGTCACCGGCAGAGAGCAGCAGAAGATATCTGGTGAGTGTCCTGCATTTCAATCACTCTTAATATCACCAGGAGGAAATGAGGCTTACGATCATGCAGTATCATTTTCCCGTTTTCTCCATGCTCAGCAGAAACGATGCCCCCTAAACGGGAGGAGCATTCTGTCGTATCCCAAAGAGCCCTAGAAGAAGACAGAAGTAGACAGTCTTTGAGCAGGAACACAATTCAGTCCAACGTCGCCATGGAAGGACAAACTCACCCACCTGTGACGACGAGGGAAGTACCGGCTCTGAGCTCCAAACCTCCGGTGGCGAGCTTTTCCACGACTTCCATACAAAAAGGTGAGTGTGATATCCAACTCGTGTACTATCCACAAGATGTACTGTATGGTAGTGATGGGTCCCGCTTTTATGATATTATTTGGCCCGCCTCAGCCCGCACCGCACCACTCTCTCTCTCTACCCGCACCGCGACCGTTAACGTTAGTAGCTACTAGGCATTGTAATGTAAATGAAAACAGCTGTTATTTCAGCCTGAAAGTGCTTGGAAACATCGCCCTGTAAACTGGCAACAACAGACGATTATGAATATAAACCATAAATCAGGTCATATTAATAAACATTTTTGACATAAAGCAGCAGTTGTATTCATCTAATAGGCTAAAACATTATTTATTTCTTAGACCCCCACAAATATGTCTTGACATGCTGGAAGTGCACACGAGTTGCACTTCGGGTAGCCGATACTACTGCTTGGCGCGCCACTTTCCTGACGTATCACGTGACACCAGAGGGAACCTCACGCAAGTTACGTTGCTTCGGCAATCGTATTGTAACCTTATCAAATAACCTTATAAAATATAAAAATAGACATTCACAAATATTTTATATAGGCTGGAAATTGCAAGCAACATACATACAAAATAAAAATAAAAATAATGACCCGCCCCGCAAATAAAGTGACAATTTTTTTACCCGCCCCAACCCGACCCGATATTATAAAACTTAGATTGCCCTTCGATTGTGCTGTGGTTAAGGATCAGGGCCTCATTTATAAAACACACGTTCGATCGGATTTCATCCTACGACAAAAGTGAGGAGCAAATCGGGATAATAAAAAGGATGTGAAAATTTAATTTGAGCGCCAACAGAAGAGCATGTGTATGAACATTTTGCGGTCATACATGCTAGTAATTAAAATAATCCATCGTTTATTAAAATCACAATGCAGCAATATTATTCTAGATGCAAAAAAGCAACTCAATTCATTCTGTAAGATTTTCTGAATTAAAAAAAAAATAAATGTATATAATAGGGCTGTCAGTTAAACGCGTTATTAACGGTGTTAACGCAAACCCATTTTAACGGCGTCAATTTTTTAATCGCGTGATTAACGGTCTTTTTGACCTCGCAAACTTTGTAGTTTTCTTTCACATGCTTTTGCAACAGAACGCGGCATGCGCGCGCTGCGCTATGAAACCGATTCATTTCAATGGCTTGAATCAAAAAATAATGCGACAAAAAGAAATCAAGAGACATTTGGAATAAAATGTGCGATTAATTGAATGCGAATCGCGAGTTGACTATGACATTAATGCGATTAATCACGATTAAATATTTAAATGATTTGACAGCAACATAAACATTATATAAAATTTATTTAAACATTTATTTTATATATATATATACAGGTGTGTGATATGTATGTATAAGCATATAATATATTTTTGATATATTTTGGGGCGTTTTGTAGTTGGAGTTGATGAGTTCACATTGCACTTGAATTTAAGATGAACTCTGATTTATAAAGTTGGATGCATTTAGTTGGATGCATTTGTGTATGGACATTTTATCAACAACCTTTCGCTAATTGTTGTACGTTTACATTCAGGATCATTCTACATGTGTCTTTATAAACGAGGCCCCTGGGCTGGTAACCAAAAGCTTGTGAGTTTAAATCCTCGCCATTGTGCCCTTGATCAAGATGCTCAAACTCAGATTACTCCAGAGGGACTGAACCTATAATAAGCGTACTGCAGATTGCTTTGGATAAAAGCGTCAGCCAAATGGCTTCTTACAGTTGCTGGATGCATTCGGAGGTATCGATCTGAATGCTTAACTCTGTGATTACGGTTTCATTCCTTAATTGTTTTTTGTGTAACACGGTAGCAGTCGCACAGAATCTGTTCAATAAGTGCACATCTCTCTGATTTATAAAGTGGGATGCATTTAGGAAAATGCTGGTGTGTATGGATGTTTATTAATCATTTGTAGGAACATTTCGAAATTGTTGTACGTTCACAAATAGGATCATTCCATGCACATCTTTATAAATGTGGCCTCTAGGTTGGTATCCTTCAAGTTTGGGTTTGTCTCCATTGATCAAGGTGATTAACCTCTGATTTGCTCCAGAGGGACTGAACCTATGAGCATATTGCAGATTGCTTTTCATAAAAATGGCTAAAGAGTTAAGGCCCGTTCACACCAAGCATGATAACTATACATGCATCCAAACCAATGACTGATAACGGTCTTTTTATTCTAAGTACGCGCGCACCCGTGCCGCTGTTTCAAAGTAGCGAAGTCAATGATAGGATAAAAACATCGTCTAGTCAACACCCCTTTTTAACTGCAACTTCAGCAATGTTGTGCCAAACTACATCAAAAACTAGCACTGGATAGCCTACCTGAGGTAATTTTGTTACACTATGCTAAACTGCATAATATCTCATCGTTAATAATTCTCACCGTTTATTCCCAGGATACGACCGATTGCTTTCCATATTAGAGCCCGATCGATAAAGGATTTTGAAGGCCGATACCGATACAAATATTTGTTGGTTTTAAAATCCGATATTCCGATATATCGGTCGATATTTTTATTTTTTTTTCAGAAACGCCAACAAAACATTAACAGATTTCCCTAACATTAGTTATTTGTAGTTATGTTTGAGTTTTAACTAAAATAATATGGTAATGCATTTTAAAAAGAAACTTGTTTCTTTTATTGTCGCAACAGGACAGAGGAACCAAAGCTCATTAATGTTAACGTTAGCGGTCTTCCACTGATGATAGTGGCATTAGCTAGCTTTGTGGTTAGCTAGTCTATGATGAGCCATATTTAGCAATGGATAACGTCATAATGCAAATTGTAAAATATACATTTTCAATATAACAGGCCAAGGAGAGATGATACGTCTCATTTCTATAACTGTCATGTGCTATTAAAGAAATACTTCAGTCACATTGTCAAACGTTAAAAGGACAGTCAGTCAACTACACTGTAATTTTTGAAACATTCATTTATCGGCCATTATAACTGCCGATACCGATAGTTTGGAAAATGCCTAATATCGGCCGATAATATCGGCCTGGCTCTATTCCATATATCCATCTTTTTTAACGTATCCTTGAAAATGGGCGTTGACTTGTCATTTTTGTTGTACCTCTACAATTAACTTCTCTGGAATGTCATCTGCCATTTTAAATGCACGAGAGCTTTAGATTACAATGGATTCTGATTGGTTGTCTGTGTTTAATCGTTGGACAACTGGGAAAAAATCGTTCTGAAAGTGATCCCAACGATATCGTTCCTCATATCTTTATAGTTGTGGTGTGAACTCTGTTATTCGTTAATATGGAGAACGATTTTTACGGGCGGTGTGAACAGGCCTTGATGCATCTGCATATTGATCAGGATGCTCAACTTGGTGATTACTGGTTCCTTCCTCGATTGATTGTTGTAGTATAACACTGTAGCAATCCCAGATTTTGCTTCGACAGAATAAGTGCATGTCTCTTGTCATGAATTGTAGATCCTGCGAGTCGACCGGAGGCCAGGGCACCACCTGCCACGCAGACCGACGCACGTTTGCCAGCTGCCAACAGCGTTCCTGCTTCACGCCAGCCACCACCCCCCACCGCAGAGGATGAAGAGGACGCCAACAGCTATGACTCTGATGATGCCAGTAAGATGCTAATTTGCACTGACATATGGACATGTTTGTACCCCATGGGAACCACACAGAACAAAATGATTTACCGTGGAAGTCTTGCATCACAGATTGCATAAAATCAGCAGACGTGTGTTTGAGAAGCCGATGATGCAAGACGTAATGATGTGTTTTTGGTGTCGGCTTTTCTTGTTCATTTCTCTGACACGATGCTGTCCACTTTCCAGCCACTTTGGGCATGCTGGAGTTCAGCCTGCTCTACGAGGAGGAGAAAAACGAACTGCATTGCAATATAATCAAAGCAAAGGTATTGTATTTCATCCCTTGAACGAGTCTATTTCTGCACTGAAAACATGTTTCTGAAGGATCATGTCATCATGTGTAGAACTGATAACCATGCAATTATTCCGTCTTTGGTGAAGGGTCTGAAGCCAATGGACTCCAATGGTCTGGCTGATCCTTATGTGAAATTGCACTTGCTTCCAGGAGCCAGTAAGGTACGGATCCTGCTAATATTAAATATCAATTAGCTCAAAATATCCATTACACTTTAAACAATGCTGGGTTGTTTGAACCCAAATTTGGGTAAAATATGGACCCAAATTTGGTCCATATTTATTAAATATCAATAGCTTTGTTTATTGTTGATTAAATATCAATAGCTTTGTTTACATGCAACCGAAATATCCATTACACTTTAAACAATGCTGGGTTGTTTGAACCCAAATTTGGGTAAAATATGGACAAACCCAAATGTTGGGTTAAAAATGTAATTTCAAATTTTAACCCAACTTCAACGTTCACTTTCAACTTTAAATTTTGGGTTTGTCCATATTTTACCCACATTTGGGTTGAAACAACCCAGCATTTTTTAGAGTGTAGCAATTGGATTTTTATGTATAATGAAGATGTTGCTGTTGAAATTGATTACACACAGAATGAAATAGATACACAAAGGTGTTTTGTCAATCTCTTAGTCTAACAAGCTAAGAACAAAGACGCTTCGTACCACCTTGAACCCTGTGTGGAACGAGAACCTTGTTTATCATGGCATCACTAATGAAGACATGCAGAAAAAGACTCTCAGGTAAAAACAGCTCCATGCACTGAAGCTTTCCGAAGTAAATGTGAATGGCCAACATAATGCTAATTGTTTACAATTCTCCTTTCTCAATGGATGAAGTCATTTGCATGATGGGATGTGTTTTCTTGCATTGCATTTTCAACTTAAAGATTCTTGGAGAGCCTCACTGATGTATTCAGTTAGAATAGTTTGCAGTGTGGACTTAATTAAAGCCGTGACATTTCCCAGAGTTGAAAGGTTCAGCATCCGCATTGTTCCCTGGCAGGCTTTCTGTCAGCGATGAGGACAAGTTCGGCCATAATGAGTTTATCGGCGAGACACGGGTGGTCTTGAAAAAACTAAAGATGAACCAGAAGAAAACCTTCAATGTGTGTCTTGAGAGAGTGATTCCGGTAAGCTGAAGGGAACAGTGAAGCGTTTTGGGCAAAGTTTACTGTGATTATGGCACTGTAGTGAATTGTTGAACACCTCGTGCGCAGGTGAGACGTTCTGCTGGCGCAGGTGGTTCTCGTGGCATGGCGCTCTATGAGGAGGAGGTAACGGCATCATACATTTTGAGAATTTCACATGAAAAGAAAATACTTACAATACTGGTCAAAAGTTTGGAATAAAAAAAAAAGTTTTATGTTCACCAAGCTGAATTTATTTGATCAAAAAATACCATAAAATAGCAATATTTTGAAATATGTTTTTATTTGAATGCATTTTAAAATGTAATTTATTCCTGTGATGCAAAGATGAATGTTCTGCATCATTAATGCGGCATCAAACAGTTGTGCTATATCTTATATTTGTGGAAAGCATTATGCATTTTTTTCTTCTTCATAAAAACAAAACAAAACAAAAAAACATTGAATGCGGATTTATTTATCATTTATTATTTATTTATTTATCATTTATTAAAATGGAAACATTTATTTGAAAATATTTTGTAAACACTCGGGAACTTCGGGTCAAAATTGACCCAAAGGGCGGGATTCATATTTAAAAAAGAAATTTTTTTTTTTTTTACTTTTTTAAATTTTTTTTGGTGTGTTTGTGTATAAATGTGTGTGTTTGTGTGTGGATGTGTCTGTTTTGCACTCTTGATGTTTTATAGATTCACCCCTTCACTGTTGTGTGCCTTTTTTCAAGATCGTGGCTGATTTGTAGATTGTACGCACAAAAAACTCAGTATTTTCACATTTTTGCCAATTTCCCATTCATTTCCTATGCGGGTCATTTTTGACCCGAAGGTCCTGAGTGTGACTATTTTTTTTACGACCACTTAGACTTTTCAAATCTTGTCCCCAATTTTTGGGGGTGTTCACATATACCAAGTACCATTAAAGTCACCAAGTTTCGGACCATTCCGATGAAGCTACGATTTTTAACATTTTTTTATTTAAACGCTTCGGGTCATTATTGGCCCGAAGAACCCCAGATTAATGTTACTTTTAAGCAATTCAATGCATTCTCATTGATTTTTTTCTTTTTATTTAATTTTTATTCTTATTTACCCCAAACTTATTAAAGGAGAACTCCGGCGCAAAATGAACCTTTGGTCTAATAAAACATCGGTACCTAGTTAATCATTCTCTGAAATTTGTTTTCATGATCGAATGTAAAGAGTTTAATCTCTAAAAACTGTTTAGCATATAATGCTAGTATATGGGGGCATATAATAAGTAAAAAAGAAATGGCTAGTTTATACCACTAACAAGGCTCAAAATAGCCCCACACTAACACAGTAACATAATTGAGGGTCCATACATGCAAAACGAAGCATTGAGAACTTTGTAAGTGTACAGACTGTTTAATAAGAAGATACTTTATGAAGACAGTTCACTTCGTGTATTCAGACAGGAGCCATCTTTGGAAAACAGTCTCGATAAGTCGAACCACGAACGACGTGCCAAGTGAGCTGAACTGTATGAACGGCATTCAGGGATCGACTTGTCGAGACTATTTTCTCCTGTCTGAATACACGAAGTGAACTGTCTTCATAAAGTATCTTCTTATTAAACAGTCTGTACACTTACAAAGATCTCAATGCTTCGTTTTGCATGTATGGACCCTCATTATGTTACTGTGTTAGTGTGGGGCTATTTTGAGCCTTGTTAGTGGTATAAACTAGCCATTTCTTTTTACTTATTATATGCCCCCATATACTAGCGTTATATGCTAAACAGTTTTAGAGATAAAACTCTTTACATTTGATTATCATGACAACAAATCTCAGAGAACGGTTGACTAGGTACCAATGTGTAATAAGACCAAAGGTTCAGTTCTCCTTTAATGGTAGTGTATCACAAACTATACTGTTTTCAACATTGATAACAATAAATATTTCTTGAGCTTCAAATCATCATATTAGGATCATGTGACACTGAAGACTGGAGTAAGTCACAGGAATAAATTACATTATAAAATATATTCACATAAAAACAGCTTTCACAATATTACTGTTTTTGATCAAATAAGTGCATCCTTGGTGAGTAGAAGAGACTTCTTTAAAAAAAACATTAAAAGATCTAAATTATTTCAAATTTCAGGACAATGTAGTGTACAACATAGAAGCGTTTCCAAGAAAGCATTATTGTCATTTGAGATTCTCGCTGGTGTCTCCATTGTCCTGTCAAGACTAGGCATTTAACCTCGGTTTCTCCAAGTCGAACTGCACCTAAAAAACTGTGTAAAATCACTAAAGGTTCGGCTAAATGGTTCATCTACCCACAGGACATTTATGCGTCTACTCATCTTTTCTGTGGCTTTTTTTAGTCGAAGGACAGTGAGGAGGCAGAGGAAAGGGGACGTATCCTGGTTTCTCTCACTTACAACAGCCAACAGAGTCGTCTGATTGTGGGTGTAGTTCGATGTGCACATCTGGCAGCAATGGACTCCAATGGCTATTCTGACCCATTTGTAAAGATGTAAGTATACAACAATATAATTAAAAATAAGTACTTCTCGAAGTGTAATTTAAATGTTCTCTGTAATATGCTTGTCGGAATTGTTTTGTCTTCTTTAACGTGTTTTTGTGTCTCCGAAGTTTCCTGAAGCCTGACATGGGAAAGAAAGCGAAGTTTAAAACTCAGATCAAGAAGAAGACCCTTAACCCTGAGTTTAATGAGGTACTCTTTCTTTCTATCTGTCTGTGGCGATATGACCTGCAGTGAGCGTCTCTTGACACGCTCGACATTGACATGCCACCATGACAGTGCTTTAATACGCTCTGACACTATAATAAAAGGACGTTTTTTTTTAGCCATACGTCATGTGAGATGGACCTGTCGTGGTTTTTTTATGTTGTTGAAAATATATTTAGATTTTTTGTGTGTGGAATTGCAGGAGTTTAGCTATGACGTCAAGCACGGTGAACTGGCGAAGAAGACTTTGGATATCTCTGTCTGGGATTATGACATGGGAACATCTAATGATTTCATTGGTGAGAAATATTTGTAAAATTGTTGCTTGATCAGGCATAAATGAATGATTGAATTAGCGCTTGGATGATGTTTTAACATTTCGCACAATATTAAGGCCCACATGTATTGGTCTTCAATTAATCATGTTGATTATATACAATCAAAGAGTTTAAGGTGCATTAGTATCTTTATCTGAAATAGACATCATGCACATTCATGTGAGACGAATTTAGTTATTATAAAAGCTGTTTTATTTGACATGGAGAAGTTGCCTCATGGGGGCTGACATATTTATGTCAGCATGAAATAGAAGTTGTGATAGTTTTTATTCCCTATTGTGAAGTATATCCAAGTGAAACTTGTTCTCCAACTAGCCAGAACTAGGGCAGGGCTTGCTTTAGTCTGTGGGGAATTGATTGGATGGTCGTGGTTTGCTATTGGTGGATCTCATGTGAGTGACAGATTGCCCCGCCCTTCGCCATCAGAGCAGAGATGTCGCCGCAAGAGGGAGAGGGAGTTATTCTGATTCAAGAATATGAGGGCACTTAAAAAAAATCCCAACATAATTTATAATAAATACTCTGTCGAACTGTCGATTTTGATTTCATGGTGACATTTAAGATCACATGACCAGCTAACTACTACACGCTTTCCCGTTTTAAACCCTTGGACACTTTTAGCTGAATAAATAAATCATGGCTGACTGCGAATATACATTTTTCATATGAAGCCCAAGATCCACCGATATATATCGTCACTGTTGTATCTCGGAAAAACACTATCTTTCAAGAAATGGAAAACACTAATTTTTTTAAAATAATTTAACACCCCCTTGTCAAAATTGATATAGTGGTTTAGCCAGGCACTTGCATGTCATTTTATTATTAACATTTAACCAAAATCAAGCTTGAAATGGAGTTAAAAGGTTTTTGACCAGCGGATTTTGGACGCGTGCGTTGTCCGTCATTAGAACAGCCGCATCTGAGGCAGTGGGTTCATCACATTTCGTTTTCATCAGCTTGCAGGTCAAAAAGTTTACTGTAGCTATGCGGTCAATCCGTTTTTTCTGTCATTTGGCAAAAATCTCAAAAAGTTGGTTGTATAAGACAGTATTGGCTGTGATTCGATGACAAATGCTAGACAAAAACACTCTTCTTTGCTCCTCAGATACATATAAAAGTAGCCTATAGTGTTTGTAGAGTAAAGAAAACGCTTTACTCACCGAGCGTAGCGATTCTAGCGAAATACAGTTTCTGTCGTGTTTTATTTGGCATTTTGTAAAATCGCATTGATTTCTGTTGGAGGACTCATTGTTTGTTGATCTTACATCATCTTGTCTGTGACAAGATGGCCGCCGGTGATGACGATGGAAACTCCGCCGTAACACATCTAGCCTTTATATAGACGAATCCGGCGAAACTACCGGAAGTAAGCGGGGCGCCATTACTGAGCTGTTGCTGGGTAACGTTGCGCCATTGCCTCCTATTGTTTTAGTTGCAACTTGCGTCCACTGGAATAAACAGCCCGCGATTTACGACTGTCACTAACGTTACAACGTTACCCCTTGTATAATGTCGAGTGGGTAAACAGTTTCCGTTATAAATTGTTTCATTTAATTTCATTTAATTTCATATAAATTGGCAGTAAAATTTCAATTTTGAAGAGAAAACATTGTGAATACCCCGGGTCGACTGCCCCTGTCTGGTGCCGTACGGTTTACACAGATTTCCTGGGCGAGTACAAGACGTGGACATTCGCGTATAATAACAATTATTTAATGACATAAGTAAAAAAATATTATAAATATGTGATATAGTGATAGTGAACTTTTTTATAGTTTCCTCGTTAGCAAACGTTAGCCTAGCTAGCCTGTCAACTTGCCGAGCTATTTTCATAAATAATCTGTGACTGGAGGCCACTGTCTAACATCATCAACCCAACAAGTCATTCTGCCTGGCTGTAGCTGTCATCGAGGGTGCTTTC
This sequence comes from Pimephales promelas, assembly GCF_016745375.1. Next base: position 40,259,205 of record NW_024121210.1, on the reverse strand, counting down.
GCGTTATCACCGAGGTTTGTTTACATACCGGTGTAACAGCTCAGTAATGGCGTCGCCACAAGATGGCAGCCTACACAGAACGCTCGTCGGATTTGTCTATACATATCTTTGGTCTTGACTACAAGTCTAGTGTCCACTACTCTAGTTCATCCAAAACAAACTAGAAAATAGACTAAGAAAGTGCTAAATACCAGAATTATCCTTTATGTTTTTGCAAAACCCACAGAAAGGGGTATAGTAAACGCGGGACCAATAGAAATGATTTTTGAAAATCATTTATGAAAATTTCTGCCGGTCGATATGTTGGCCAAAATATCAACATTAAGTTCTCATGTGTCTCTTCCACACAGGTGGATGCCAGCTTGGTATCACCGCTAAAGGGGAATGTCTGAAGCACTGGTATGAATGTCTGAAGAACAAGGACAAGAAGATCGAACGCTGGCATGTTCTGCTGAATCAAAACAACGTCGAGGCCGATGACTGAGGTGTCATATCTCCAAAGATCTCCTGATCACACACAATTTTCCTCCAAACAAAGTAATCTCACTTCCAAACTCAAACTGCATAATGTTTTCTTTCCAATCAGAATGGAAGAACAGCGTTCGCCTTTGCTCGTTCGCCTCCTGAACCCCTGTGATGAGCTTTAGTGATTCAACTGAGAAAAACCTGAAAACCCAGTTACTTCTGTATATTTCTCGTTCAGTAAATGCCTTAAAGAACAAAACCTCATGAATACAAATGTGACGCAAATATCTTAGTCATCAAACCCTGCAACCAAATATACTCAAGGACACTGGGCGAAAAAGGACTTTACTCTTCCAGTTAAAATAGCATGTGAAATGTTGCTATTGTTTGGCATTAGAAATATACACCGTCCTTTACGTATGTCTTTTATTCATTTATGTTTAATTAAGTGTGTCGCTGACGAGGAACACTGTGCATTAGACAAATTGTGAATATGAAGTTTAGAAAAGTAAGTTGTGTAGAGTAAATGACAGGTCGTCTAATTTCAATATTGCATATGGAAAATGTCTTGTTATGTGCATGGTATTCATGGATGTGTTCTTCAAATATATATTATTGACATTAAGTTGAATTCATTTCTGTAACATGTTTACAGGTATGATAACTGCTGTTGTTAGATCACCCAATAAAGTTCTCAGTTATTGCCTATGGATCGGTGCATGAACTGCGTATGTATATTTCTACGGCGGTCTGGTCATCGGATGAACTCTAGAAGTCTCTGGAACGAGGTGACATGTGACGTCTGGGGGGTTTGGTATTGTGTCTGATGTTTGTAGGCTAAAAGTCAAGGTCGTATTCTTTTAAGTAATTTCCAAAGCTTTGACCTTCGAACCGTGACGAGAACTTAAACGTCCCTGGGTCTTTCATCTACTGCCGTCATGTTTACTTACATCATTATGTAATAGATTAACCCAATGCTCCTGTAAAGCTGCACGCATGCGTGACAAAAAAAAAAAACACTCTTTGACAAAAAAACCCCCTCTCTTTTTTATTAGACCTAAATGCATCTTCATTTAGAGATTTGATTTAGAATAGTTAGATTTCATAGTGGCACCAAAAGGAATTGCAAAAATAATGACTTATGGAAGTCCAAATGGGTGCTGTTATATTTTTCTAATTAGACTTTTTTGAGTTCTGCAGGGATGATGTAGGCTATTTTTTATTTTTGTAGATCAAAACCCAGAAATTAGCATTTTAGCACATCCTGAAGGCAATGTTTTTTTTTTTTTTTGTTTTTTTTCTTAAGGTCTGCAGTGAACAAGTTTAAGATATTTTCACATTGACATAAAATACATCAACCTTGTGATTTTTATTTTATTTTTTACTTTTACTCGTCTTGGTGGTTGCTAACAATTGGATAACATGATTTTCCTTTCTTACTTATGGCTATTGCATTCAGCCTTCTTTGAAAATAATTAAAGTCATGTTACTTTTTTTGGTCACAGAGCTTCTTTTCTGCAATTATTCAAAAGCAAATGGAAAAATCCTGTTGGAAACCAGGGTGATGCAAACTTTCAGATTGGCAACACTGCAGTACTTTATTTCTATGACAAAGAAAGCCTTTCTATTAAAGAGGCTATATGCAGCTTTTTCCCCAAAATAAACGTAACAATACCCTTTTTATTTTACCATTTATGACTAAAACATCTCCTGATGAGCATACTGACACCTTGTCCGCTCACAGTGGGTGCACCTATAAGCCTGTATCCTACTTTCCTATTTTCTGTCGGGTTGGACTTTTCCCGCGCTGTCTGCGGATGTGACGTCAACCTAAACGTTTCAGATCACTGACAACATCTGCGGGAATGAGTACAATTATGCACAACACGCTCAATCCGACGCTAAAATTCAATCCCTGCAACCGCAACAATATTCATCCGGAGCCAATGAAACGAGTGAGTGAAGAGAGGCGGGTTTGTGTGTCACTCGCTGTCGGAAAGAGAGAGCAGCTTGTAAATGCAGCGAAAAATGTATATATATTTTTAAATAAGTGTATTATTTCAGATGCCGTTTTTTAAGACTGAAATTGAAAATGTATATATTATATGTAAAATTTAACCCACAAAAATGGCAAGTAGGAGTGTCTGTGTTACGCATCGCATTTGGCTGGCTGGTTGGTGGGTGTTAATGTCAAGCCCTGCTATCAAAACATTGTTCTGTTTGTTTGAGCCTCTTGTCTGGTTTGTGCGGCAACACTGAGTCCACCATCAACGTGAGATCGGGCGGGGCTATCTGTTTGGCTGACCAATGGCAGACGAGGGGAGTGTTTGTGAAACCTGTTTAAAGCAAGTTTTTTCCAATTGTTGTTGGTGGTGCAGAAATAACACATTAAAAACAAGTAACATTGGCTAAACCCCATTCAATATATTATGCTAACTAATTTCTCGAATCCAGAATGAGTCTATTTTCCATGTTTGAATGAATATCTCTGAACCAAAGGCAGAAAGAAAATTCTTGCTCACCGGGGTTTTGACTGTAATGGCGTAATTGCAATTATTCCACATTGAGCTAACAGTCAGTGTAAGTATTCCTCAGAGGGCATTCTACCTTAAAGTAATAGTTGAAAGAAACGTTTTTAGCCTCTCATTTGATGGCAATTATGTAATTTTCTTTCGTTTCCTCAAGCTTGTGTTTTTTTTTTTTACCTCATTTGATGATGTTAGAATTGGATTTGCCAGTGGAAATACCATAAAAGAGGTGTAATGGTTAACTGATTAGGACCGCATCCAATGGTGACTGGGCAGAAACTTTGTGCGAATCAGGCGAGGTCTGCGCCAATCAGCTCAGGTGGACACGTACAACAAACCCGCATGACCTTTGCATCCTCATGTAAACACTGCAGCCTCCTGAAGTTGTGTAAATGGGTTCAAAATGAACCCTCGCCAAGCACAAATTGCCACAAATTGACTTCTGCGGCTATAAATTGGCTGGTATCTTTGTTAGAAACTGAAAGACAATATATGATTTAAAATGCAATGGTAATCTTAACATTTTTGACATGAGCATTTCAAATCAAACGCATGCAGACCATCAACTGAAAAGAATATTGGGCACAACTTTTGTGCTTTATAACGACTTTATCATTGTGGGTAATCAGTGGGTAAAATGAATTTGAACAGACACTACGTCCTGTGCTGTTTGTCAGTTAATATGCAAAAAAACAAACAAACAAAAAAAAAAACTAGGGCTGTCAAATGATTAATTGCGTTTAATCGCATCCAAAATAAAAGTTTGTGTTTACATAATATATGTGGGTGCACTTATAATTATTTTGTATATATAAATACACACACATGCATGTATATTTAAGAAAAAAATATTATTTATATATAATATAAATTATGTATAAATCTATATAAACTATATACATGAAAATATTTCTTAAATATATACAAGCATGTGCGTGTATATATATATATATACACATACAAAATAATTATACACAGTGCACCCACATATATTATGTAAACACAAACTTTTATTTTGGATGTGATTAATCGCGAATAATCGTTTGACAGCCCTAAAAAAACCATATGCAAGTTGCAAATTTGTGCTGTTAATATGCACGGAAAAAAAAATCGAGCTTAATAATGTCTGTTTTAGAGACAAAACAATATTTGTGCATACATAAATAAGCAAATAACACATTCGAAATCTGGTTTGTGTGTATGGCAATAAATATTGATCAAATTTACTGTGCACACCAAATAAAAAAGCACTAATCAAAATGTAATATAATAATGCACAGAATAGAAATGCTGACCTAATTTAATCTGAACACACAGATGCAATGGTTTTAGATCGGATGTTTCTTTCTCCTCCCACGTGGAGTTTGAATCTTTTTGTCACGTTGTAAAGAATCGTATATTATGACTAATGAGATATTAAATGTTTACTGCTGAGGGCATTGTTGACACTAATAAAAAGCGATAGTGATCAGCCGGAGAGATAATTATATTCATGTGAACTCAGGAAGTGGGGAGGGTTTACGATCTAATTTACATCTTATAAGTATATGTGTGTGTAGACATCTGTGTTTACCCAAGACACACCCCCTTGTGTCATCCCACCCCGTCTGCTCTGATGTGGCCACAATGCAGGGATAATCTCACATGCGGATGGGAGTATAAATAAGAAGGAGTTGAGATGCGCTCTCTGCCAGAGCTGAGGGGTTAAAAACCCAGTTACCCAGCAGCATATTCATGCATTCATTCATTCAAGTACAAATTTGAAAAATACACAAAATTGTGGTACACTTATTGGGATAAAAATGCAAAGCAACCACCTTTTCCAGGCAGCTGTGTGCCTCTTTATGCTGTTTCATGGTTGTTTCAGTGCTGATGATTTGAAAAGGAGCACTTTCTGTATTTGGAGCCGATCCACTTTAGCTGGAAGAACACAGTGTGCATTTCTCCGGAGGACTCCGACATCTCTTCTCCTGTATAACAGCATCTGGAACCAAAACAACAGCCTTCTTAGCTGCATCACAAGTGATGAGCAGTCTGTTATTGAGAGTTACCTGTCCAGGTGTCGGGAAGACAGCTCTTTCTCCGAGAGTCTGGACGCACGCTTTGACGTCAGTGAGCTGACCGCACCTGGCGGCTCCTGTGAGGCTGCTGGGATTACGGAGGAGTTTACAGCATCCGTGCGGAGGGCCAGAGACCTGATGAGTGTTGGAGCTGATGATGGATCCGTGTACCGGCACACACAGGCGCTACGCCGCTCGAAGAGAGCATGGATGATTCCTGGGACCCTGTGGTGTGGCTCGGGAAATAAGGCTGCTGGCTTTACTGACCTGGGTAAGTTTATATGGATGTTTATATACATTTAAATGAAAAATATGAATAATGATGTGTATATAAATATACAGTGGGATCCAAAGGTCTGAGATGACACTGAAAATATCGTGTTTTGATTTCTTTGTCTGTTCTGTTTCTTTGTTCTTCCTCTTGTCTGTTAATTAGGCCAGTTCCCTCTGTTTGTCACTATTGGCGCTTTTCCACTGCATAGTACGGTACGGTTCGGTACGGCTCACTTGTGGTGCTTTTCCACTGCATGGTACGGTACAGTACGGTTCGCTTCAGGTCGCTTTAAATGGTACCTGGTCTGTTGAGGTTCCAAGCGTATACCGTACCGGTACTAAAATGTGACGTGAAACACTGCAGATCACTGATTGGTCAGACAGAATCGTCACTACCAGCGTCACTACCAGCGTCATTGGATTTGCGACACGAGACACTTTGTTAGCAGTATTTTTGTTTTGCTGCCATCAGCCTCATTTTAAACACATTTTTCCGTCTAGCAGTTAAAAACAACCACATACCGAGAATCAGGAACACCATCCCCTCGATAGTCTCCATTGTTCCTGTGTTGTGGGTTTGAAAATGTGGCGCTTTTAAGATGATGTCATGGCAGTAGAGGCACGCGCAAATAACGATCAGTCCCACACACTTTGAAGGGGTACTACTGCAGTGGAAACGCAAAGCGAGCCGAACTGTTCCGCGCCGAGTCGAAGCGTACTGAGCCGAACCGTACCGTACTGTGCAGTGGAAAAGCGCCATATGGTTACTCATTGATTTGAGTATTCTGTTCAGGTGTGTCTCGTTTGCCTATGCATTTAAAGCCCTGTTTACGAGAACGCTCACGGGTGAAAACGTAAAAATATTTGATCGGATGTGCCTTTCGTTTACAGTTAAAGTCCCCGTGAACCGAAAGTTGCAAACGAGTTTTCTCGTGTTGTGACGTATTTCCGAGAGAAACGGAATACTAAATGAGGCAAAATAGTGGGCGTGGCTTTTTTTTCCCAACTAGCACCTGATTGGATCTAGAAAAATGGGTGTTTCATTCTGAAATGGAGGATGACGCAAGTTTACACACGCTGTCAATCAATGCTCGCTCGGCGCTCGCAAACACACAGCAGCTGTCAGTTGGAGGGGCGTGGTTATGGATGTTAAGGAGACACCCAAACCGTAAAGCCTACGTCATCGGGCAAGGTCTTCCAATGCAGAGGGGAGGGGCATTTTCAAAATTTGATTAAAGATTACGAAGCCAAAACATTTTTTTTTGTGTGGATTGACTTGCATGTATGAATTGTTCACCACAAAACGATCAATTTAGGCAAACAAAGTAAGTATGGTCAATTTTGATTTCATGGGGACTTTAAAAACGCAAAAAAGTGAAACCGCCCTCCAGAGTGGAAATCTTAAAAACGCTCGCCAGCCGCGTTCCTGTGTAAAGGGTAAAAACGCAAAAGTGTGCTTGACAGTGAAGGTTGTACGCAGGGGCGCAGACTTGGTGTTGTTGTGTGGCAGTGCTTCACGTTGCCACCAAGCTGCCTGGAGTGCATACTACATTGAATTTCACGCACTTTTGCGTCACCGTATGCAAGCGGATTTCCCACTTTTGCGTTTTCTCTTCAGAATCGTTTCCATGTAAACATAGCCTAAGCTCTCTGTTTTAAGCCAGTCCTTGTCTAGCATTATTTCAGTTCTTTGTGATATGTTTTTTACAAACCCAATTCCATAAAAGTTGGGACACTGTACAAATTGTGAATAAAAACAGAATGCAATGATGTGGAAGTTTCAAATTTCAATATTATATTTAGAATACAACATAGATGACATATCAAATGTTTAAACTGAGAAAATGCATAATTTTAAGGGAAAAATAAGTTGATTTTAAATTTCATGGCATCAACACATCTCAAAAAAGTTGGGACAAGACCACTTTTACCACTGTGTGGCATCCCCTCTTCTTTTAATAACAGTCTGCAAACGTCTGGGGACTGAGGAGACAAGTTGCTCAAGTTTAGGAATAGGAATGTTGTCCCATTCTTGTCTAATAAAGGCTTCTAGCTGCTCAACTGTCTTAGGTCTTCTTTGTTGCATCTTCCTCTTTATGATGCGCCAAATGTTTTCTATGGGTGAAAGATCTGGACTGCAGGCTGGCCATTTCAGTACCCGGATCCTTCTTCTACGCAGCCATGATGTTGTAATTGATGCAGTATGTGGTTTGGCATTGTCTTGTTGGAAAATACAAGGTCTTCCCTGAAAGAGACGATGTCTGGATGGGAGCATATGTTGTTCTAGAACTTGGATATACCTTTCAGCATTGATGGTGCCTTTCCAGATGTGTAAGCTGCCCATGCCACACGCACTCATGCAACCCCATACCATCAGAGATGCAGGCTTCTGAACTGAGCGCTGATAACAACTTGGGTTGTCCTTGTCCTCTTTAGTCCGGATGACATGGCGTCCCAGTTTTCCAAAAAGAGCTTCAAATTTTGATTCGTCTGACCACAGAACAGTTTTCCACTTTGCTAGAGTCCACTTTAAATGAGCCTTGGCCCAGAGAAAACGCCTGCGCTTCTGGTTCCCGTTTAGATATGGCTTCTTTTTTGACCTATAGAGTTTTAGCCGGCAACGGTGAATGGCACGGTGGATTGTGTTCACTGACAATGTTTTCTGGAAGTATTCTTGAGCCCATGTTGTGATTTCCATTACAGTAGCATTCCTGTGTGTGATGCAGTGCCGTCTAAGGGCCTGAAGATCACGGGCATTCAGTATGGTTTTCCGGTCTTGACCCTTATGCACAGAGATTGTTCCAGATTCTCTGAATCTTTGGATGATATTATGCACTGTTGATGATGATAACTTCAAACTCTTTGCAATTTTTCTCTGAGAAACTCCTTTCTGATATTGCTCCACTATTTTTTGCCTCAGCATTGTTAGCGCATATTACTAGTCTTGTGGTGAACAATTAATCCGTGCAAGTAAAAATATATTAAAAAAATGTTTTACCTTGGTAATCTTTAATCAAAATCTGAAAAGTTACTTCCGGTCTGGAACGGTTTCTTTTTCTGATGACGTAGGTTTCACAGTTTGGGTGGGGAAACGCTTAACCACTCCCCTCAAACCGTTAGTTTGCTATGAGCGAGAGATGGAGAGGAGGAGCGCTAGAGTAAAACCCTGCCCTCTGTTCAATATTCCGTTTCACTTGGAAATACGTCACAGCACTGGAGAAAAATCGTTTGCGACTTCCGGTACACGGGGACTTTAAGTATTGGATTTACTGAAATCACGTGACAGTTAGATACACCCTCTGAACAATTTATTCGGAACAAACGATTTGTCAGACTGATCTCATGAAATGGCGTAAGTATGACACCCCAATTCGTATTTCCATTTTTGCCGTGCTATCAACACGCACAATCGCTTTTCAGCGTGTTTATGAACGCCACTGATTTAACCATTACTGTATGTATAAATATATGACCTACCCCAACCTCGTCCCTAAACCTACCCATCACTGGGGTTAATAGCATTTATGAGTCTTCACTCCCTAGATCTACATTTTGCTTCGTTTCGCTCGGACATTTAACGGCGTGTACATACACGCGGAATCACTCTGTCATTTAAAGGCGTAGACATACACGCGGATAGCTCAAAATGCGTATAGATAACATGCCACTTGACTTGAAAGTGGCATGTATGTTTACGCATAAGTCATGATGTCATGTTGGATTTGTAAAGGCATTACAGCCAGTTCCAATCCGGGACAATTTAAAGATTTTGGGAACCCCCTCCCAAAAAAACCCCATCAATTTGTCACTTTGCAAGTGATTGATACACCAAGTGACAGTGGCATGTTTTTCTTACTACTGCCTGTTTTTGTATGTGCTAGTTTGCCAAAGACAATTTTCCACCTTGGTACAATACAATAAATGTAATATTTTTTGAAGAATATTTTTTAAGACATCAAATTCATGTCAATTTATTCATATAACTTTTAAGTTTATGAAAGTTTTGAATTAAATTATATAAAATAAAAAATAGAAGCTTTTCACTAGCATTCTCAGACATGTGGACCCCACTGTACAACAAAGAATAAAGAATAAAAATAAAGCTCTTTACCTGTTCTCTTGTCTTTCAGGTGTCTTTGAAGATACTGATAAATGCTGCAGAGAACACGACCACTGTAAAGACACCATCGGCTCTTTTTCGTACGACCATGGCGTCTTCAACACAAATATCTTCACTTTATCACACTGCGATTGTGACAACAGGTATGTCCTACTTTTTTCATTAGAGCGAGAAAAGTGAGCGTCCAACCGGTCCGCATTGAACATTCATCCTATAGTGTTCTGCTGTGTTACATGAGACATATAGAGTTATTTCACTGAGCAAGCGTCTTGGATTACTGTATCTTATAACACTGTAATCAAGGTCTTGTGATATCAATTCAGGTTCCGCCGCTGTCTCCTGGGAGTTAATGATACCATGTCCAACCTTGTGGGATACGGATACTTCAACGTGCTCAAGATGAGCTGCTTTGAGTTCGCCCATCGGATGCAGTGTGCCAAGAGAACGTGGTGGGGCATGTATGTATTTGCTTTCATTGGACTCAGCTCTTTTCTGTTGCACAACATTCTCACTTTTCAGAAAACAAAAGCAATGATAAAGGTAAAACAAGACCTTTAAAGGGACAATGTGTACTTTTTTAGGTATTTTATTATGTAAAATCAATATTTTTATTCATAAATATGTCCTCAATGGTGTACAAACACCTCACGTCCTCATAAACAAAGAATTTATTATCTTTATATACATGGGGCGGGTAGGTCCACAGAGGCTTCCAAGTAGTTCCACTAGTTGCCTAGTAGCAAGTCGCCTTTTGTTTGAAACAACAAACCTGTCCACCCAAAGGAACGCTTGATGAGGTCTATGGGTGCTATTAGAAGACATCCTGTCATAGCTTTTTGGTACATAACGGCTACCGTAGATATAACACGCATTTGAACAATCGCGGTTTGAAATCGCTGGTCACAAACTTCCTTGTAACCAATCAGATCAACGTGTGATCATCAACCGGTGGATCTCTGAGTGGAGGCGGGGCTCATTTGCATATTCATAATAGGCGAGGGTGTCGAGTTACATTCAGTTTCCAAGGAAAATGTGTCATTTTGGTGATTAAAGATGAGTTTTAAGGGATAAAATTAATGATTACAGGGGGACTTAGAAAAAAAGGTAGCATGGAAGCATTTATTTTGTAAAAAAAAAAAAAATTTAATAGTTTTTTTTTCATTTAATTTTAGGTTTTTAGTTAAATAAGGTTTATGGATCAATGACAAGCTTAGGCAATTGCAATTTTACTGGCAATATTGACAATTTGAGGTCAAAATACAAGGCAATTTTTTTACTGGCAGACACAAAACAAGCAAAAACCTGTCGAACTTTGGTAACTGGGAAATCTTGGCACTTCATTGTGATTTGTACATAATCTCTGTGCACATTATGTTACACAGTTACAGAAACTACTTTTTTTCTCATCATTGCCAGGTGCGTCACTTCTGAACTCGCTCAATACGCCGTGGTCAAAGATGCAGCAAACTACACCGACACACTCCCTGAACAAGACATGAAGACTCTGGAAATGAGTTTCAATCAAGCAATCACTTCAGGACAAAACCAGGTCACCAAACACATAGAAGAATCTCTTATCATACAATCCAAAGATTCAGTTTCGACATCACCATGGCCATCTGCTACAACACTGCTGTCCCGGAAAGCTGCAGCTTCCGGAGTCTCAACACGAGCACCAACGACAACATCCCCCCAAAATAAACCAGACAGGCCACATCAAGGTGAACTAAATTACTTATATTAGATCTGTTGTGAAGTTGAGAATCTTGGAAAAGCTTCATTTTCTTTTTTGGCTTTATAGGCAAATTGGAGATGTGCGACATCTACAGGGACCTGGACTCCTGCCATCTACAGATCCCTGCTTTACAAGAGAAATTCGGTCTTCGAAACCCTGACCAGAGAACCCTTTATCACTGTAACTGTACTGCCAGGTGATTGCACATCTCTATCTCTCTTCTAGGGATATGTGACAACTCGTATTTTAAAAGTAACATGACTAGCTGACTGATCCTTACGGCTGTTTTTTTTCGGTTGCTAATCGGAGATCATCTGTTGCTTTCTTCCACAGGCTTGTCCAAAAGATCTTGTCCAAAGAGCTGGATGAAACTGACCCTGTGCACTCTCTATTGATGGACTTCGTGTCACAATCCTGTTTCACCCTACCACAGCCTGAGAACTGTCTCAATGGAAAAAGGTTGGTACAGACGTTATGGTTAAATATCTGTAGCAACTCAAAAGTTGGTAATTTTTTCTTAAAGGGATAGTTCACCAAATAATGAAAATGTTGTCATCATTTACTCTCCTGCAAGTTTTCCCAAACCTGAATGAAAGGTATTTTGAAGAATGTTGATTGGCACCATTGACTATTTCTTCAAAATATCTTCTTTTGTGTTCAGCACGAGAAAGAAATGCATACAGGCAACAACTTGACAGAATTTTCATTTTTGGAACTATCCCTTTGCAGTAAATATGTGGTGCAAGGTGCTGTGAATGAGAATGTGCCAACTAAACAAAGTATAATGTATACTGCAAAAAATGGACAGTTAATGCAGTGAATCTCAGTGAAGGGAGTTCTTCTGAGGTGGAAACCATTAAACAAAAAACAATCTTTGTGGTGTCTGTTTTATTTAGTTGCTCAACCCATCCAGCAGAAGCACAGCTCATCCAACACTGGAGGAAAGACATGGCGGGTGGGCGACATCTAGTGGACTTCAGACGCAAACTCAAGAGGATGAACCTCAAGCGCTCGAAGAGAAAAGACTCTCCAGTCAGATTATATAAGAAATGCATCAGGATGCAAACTAAACTGCAAAGACCTCGAGATCCTGAACGAAAACGGTCATAAAGGCTTGCAAAGGGAAAACAATTTAAATATAAATGCTCTTATGAAACAGAGCTTATGGATGAGTGACTGGGGGAAACATTTTTCTTCTTAACTCAAAACCTGCAAAAAGTATTGTTTTGCGCTAAAATAGTACCGTGAATTATTTATAGCCTATTGAGAAACACAGGGTTATAATATTACATTTAGCCTAATATAATAGGTGAGAGTGTAACAGTTACCTCGTTATGGGGTAATGTACACATTCTTATTGCTAGCAAAGAATTATGTGCAAAATTGTGGTATTCATTGTAATTACTTGAAATGGATATTTAGCCACATATTTTGATGAAATAATGCATCTTTAATATTCAAAAGTCATGCAGTTTTCTATGTTTACAATCGACGAGCTAGCATATTTCATTCAAGTTGAATTCTCCACAATCTTGAGATAAACTTACATTTAAACTAGAAATAAGTTTTTGTAAGTTTAAATTCAAACCCAGGCAAACTTTATACAGTACTATTGGACATCCCTAAATTATTTACATACCTCAAAATAGTTTTCTGTCATATTTTCCTCCTGAGGTAAAATTCCCGCTCGTTCTCGTCAGGCAGAGCAGCATGCAATTGCGCATGCGCCGAAATGTCCTCACTCTTGAGAATTTACGACTCTACCGAATATTTGCACTATGTAAATTAATGCAACAAGCGAATGTTGCAAATGTAAATTTGTAAATACAATGTAAATGAACTTTAATAAAAAAAAAACATTTTTAAATGAGTCTGAGATTTTTTTTTTTTCAATCAAGAGGGACTTTGAACATGTTAATTTTATTTAGCCTATATATTTAAGTGTTTGTATGTTAGGCTATTGATTCAGTTACACTGTATGCTGTCAAAGAACGGTGCAGCTCACTGCACATGGTATTAATGATAATATTATTATTATTATTTTGTAAATAAAAAAATATATATAATTCGCAATCTATTTGAGTAGATAGGTTAACTATAGGCTATAGTAAACGAATTATATTGATCAGTCAATGTTTCTACTTTGAAAATATAATCATAGTTTGAAAATATTTTGTCACACAATAAGACTTAAAGTTATGAAAGATGCTCCAGTAAGTGAAATGCACTGTAATGTGGGCCTAACTAGTCGGAGTAGGTAACTCAACTCCCGTCTGATGTCATAAATAGTAACTGAAGCCCTGAACTACTGAAACCATCTGAACCGCCTCTACCGGGAGGAGAGAGAGAAGAAAAACATGGCGAACTTTCCTCTGGAATAACTGTTTTCTCAAGAGCTTGAGCGTTTCTGCAAGCGCTGTGCACGAGCCGATTTGTGCATCAACACACTATCTGAATCTGAAAACGGTTTAGTCGAGGCTTTTTCTCATGGATTCGAGTCGTGTGAAATATCATGGGACTAAAGTTTAAAACAGTTGGATATTAAAGTAGGACAGGATGGAGAAACAAGGAGCAAGACGCGAAAAGGTAAATAAACTAGTAAACTAGTAACTTCACATATAGTGTGAAATGTGAGACGTGATTGTGTTGTGTAACAATGTGAAGCAAAACTGGATTTATTATTGCGGTATATTTTCATTAAGACAGGCTTTCCTGTTGGCGTGCCACAGAGTGCAGTTGCAAAGCCACATCTAGGCTACTAAAAACAGTCAAATTTGACATGCGAATCAGTGTATTAGATTCTTCCCAGCACTTTTAGCTCTACAGGGTTATTATGTAACTTTACATTGTGGTTGATTAACATGTCATTGTTTCTGATAGAGTTGCAGTGTGTGTTTGCATGAAGTGGTTTAATGGACTAAATTGTCAGTGCATTTTTTTAGTTAAACTTGAATGCAAAGACTTGATACTTTCATAATGCCGGTTTTCTGACATTTCATATTATACTAGATGATATCAAAAGTTACAATCGGTCAATCATCATTACAGGCATCAGGCACTTTGTGAAAAGCCATAGTCAGATACATGGTGAGATATCTGGGCTGTAGGTTCAAGCTCTACATGTGTTCGTCTGTCATTTTTGTGCTTTTCATTGTAAGAATTTACTTAAAGTTTACTGTAAGTGTTTGTGGATGAAAGTGTAAGATTAATGGCAAATTAATCAAGAACTGACATCCCATCTGCGACCAATTTCCTGTTAAAACCATTACTTTTTATACCGTACAGCCCTTTTTGAGCCATAGAGACAACAAAATATGAATTTAAGTGAATCTACTTAGAGACACCTGCTACACGAACAGTATTTTTTTACGTTGTCTCATCTAGTCTGACACTTGAGTTGTACAAACAATTTTTTATATTGAACATTGCTGCAAAAAATGGTTTGTGAGCTCCCAGCATGCATTGCAATGTGAATCAAATGGAGTTGCAGTTACTATGGGATTATTGATTTGCTGACTTTATTTGTGTTTCTACTCCTGCTGTTCTTGTCTTCACTGGTTATTTGTTATATGTTGATTTTGAGAGCTCATTATTTTACTTGTTTGTTGATTGTGTGTGTTACTTTTGTGCACATACACACTATATTTCTTTGCCTACTTCTCAAACAAATTTAGCAGTTTTCCTCAGTTATCACAAATTAAGTTCTTCTAATTATATTTTACAAAAATAGAAATACATTGTCAATATTAATAGTCATTTTTTTTTAATTTATAGAATGAAACAAAGTGAACAAATTCAAATAGGCTCACCTAAAAAAAAGTGAAAGCTTAAAGGTAGGGTAGGCGATTTCAGAGAGGCTAACAATAGCAAGCTAGCTAAGATCAGAGCGTCTCCAAAGCCACACCTCCTTCAAAACACATGCGCACATAACATAACAATAATAATGAACATAAACACCTTACAGAGTTCTAGTTGTATCACCTGACTCCTGTAGATTCATTTCGCCATTGATCATGTTGATGAAAAATATGGAAATACATAATCTGACAGGCAGGACATCCTAATACTATCATTGCATTTGGACCCAATGCAAAGATTGGACAAATATTTTTTAGTCCTGAGACTTCCCTAGGCGATTTATGTACATTTTTGAAATATTTTGACCACTTTAACGTTATTCAAAGTTTCAACCAGAATAATAAATTGTTTATGAAAAAAAGTCTACCCTGACTTTAAAGGATTAGTTCACTTTACTTCATAATTAAAATTTCCTCATAATTTACTCACCCCCATGTCATCCAAGATGTCCATGTCTGTCTTTCTTTAGTCAAGGTTTTTGATGAAAACATTCCAGGATTTTTCTCCATATAATCATATAATGGACTTCATTGGGAACCAAACGATTCAAGGTTCAAAAGACAGTTTCAGTGCAAACTGTTCAAAGGCCTTTAAACGATTTCAGACGATGAATAAGGGTCTTATCAAGTGAAACGATCGCTCATTTAAAAACAATAAACAACAAAGTTTAAGTTTTATAAGCTCAAATGCTCGCCTTGCTCTGTTCTGTGATGAGCGTTCGTGACTCTCCTGTTCGAACTCGTTCATCAAAATGAACGAATCTTTTTTTGTGTTATTTGGTTCATTCAACGAACGAAATGAATGAGTTGACTCGGGAAAAGATTTGTTTATTTTTGTTTTTTGAAATGAGCGATTGTTTCGCTTGATAAGACCCTTATTCATCGTCTGGTGTCGTTTAAAGCCCTTTGAAGCTGCACTGAAACTCTCATTTGGACCTTGAACCGTTTGGACCCCATTGAAGTCCATTATATGGAGAAAATCTTGGAAAGTTTTCATCAAAAACCTTAATTTCTTTTCGACTGAAGAAAGAAAGACATGGACATCTTGGATGACATGGGGGTGAGTAAATTATCAGCAAATTGAAACTAATCCTTTATTGGATCATGTTCCTTTTATTTATTAATGTATATATTTTTTCTAGATAATTAAAGGAAGTCCATTGTTATGTTCCATTCCAATACACTATATGTTCAGATAGCAGGTGTTGAAAGCCAGACAGGATTTTGATGGAAGTTATGTCACGTTGTCATCCAGACAACCTCCACCATGGTCTTTCCCAGCAGACCGTGACATTGTTAGGTGTTTTCAGACTCCCCACCAGATGTTGGTGGATGCACCTGTGTTTTCTTTGAACCCAGACTGGGAGAATGCGGAGAAAATTTCCCAGTGAATCAGTCGAGGTGTTTCAGGGGACAGCAGATGCTCACAAAGTCAGAGAAAAAAATCATCCTTAATGAAATATTTAGTAGCTGTAATTGTCAGTCATCAACATGTGAAATAAACTTGGTTCTCTCCCATGTCTCCAGTCATATAATCATCGCTTTTACCCCAAATGAAATTCCAGCCTTGCATTATAAACGAGAGGAACACTGTAAAACCTGACGAGTTAGTTCAACTCCATCCGTTTGAGGAAACCGATTGCCTTAAATCATTTAAGTTTATTAACTCAAACAATTTAAGCATAACAAAATATTTGATTTGTTTCCAAGTAACTCAATAACTTATTTTTAAGATAACTTGGGTAAATAAAGTTAATAGTACTGATTAGTTACTGTAACTTAAATCTATGAAATGAAGTACACTGTAAACCCGAATAAGATGGCAGAACTCAAATAACTTTAGTAGTATAAACTTCCCAGCCGTTTCAGTTAAACTTAAGTTCGTCTAAATTAAAATAAATAATTTCATAAAACTCAAAACAATGAAACGGTTCAGTTTACTTAAAATAGATCAGTTCTGTGAACTTGAAAGAAAAAGAAAGTGATAAATACTCCTAAAAATTAATTTGACTGAACTAATTCGTTGAATTTAAGTTTGTCCTACTCAAACCAATTAATTATTTTGACCGTTAGGGTTTACAGTGAATTGTTCAATGCGCAGATGCTTTCAAAAATCATGCATTATTAGAGAATATGGATCAGTTGACCAAACTGAGGTTTTTCTTCAGGATGCAGGTGTTACATGAGCCAATGCAATATTACCATTGTTTTTCATAAAAGGAATAAATCTGTAAAGTACGGTGTGTGTAAATGCTGCAGATATGAAGATATGTATTGTAATCGAAATCTACATATGAAGTGTAATAAAATAAACGGTTAAATGTGTATTTGTAATACTTTTTTTCCACTAGTCTGAAAGAAGACAAGTTATAGAAGCAAAATCGTCCAAAATCTTAAAATTTACCAATACCTGAAATATCATGATTTTGGTTTAAAATGGAGATTTTAGTTGTAAGTTTATGTAAAAAAAGAACATCCGACAAGAAAATGAAAATCAAGTTGACAAATCAAAATGATAAGAATAACACACAAAATTAATTAAAGGAGTAGTTCACTTTTGAGAAAACTTTTGCTGATAATTTACTCACCCCCATGTCATCCAAGATGTCCATGTCTTTCTTTCTTCAGTCGGAAAGAAATGAAGGTTTTTGATGAAAACATTCCAGGATTTTTCTCCATATAATGGACTTCAATGGGGTCCAAATGGTTCAAGGTCCAAAAGACGCTTTCAGTACAAACTGCAAACTGTTCAAAAGGCTTTAAACGATTCCAGACGATGAATAAGGGTCTTATCACGCGAAACGATCGCTCATTTAAAAAATAAATAACAAAGTTTAAGTTTTATAAGCTCAAATGGTCGCCTTGCTCTGTTCTGTGATGCACGTTCGTGACTCTCCTGTTCGAACTCTTTTATCAAAATGAACGAATCTTTTTCCGAGTCATTTGGTTCATTCAACGAACGAACCAGTTTCAAAAAGAAACTGAGCTACTCGTTATTGTGTGGTTGACGGACCGTTTATCAGTTTGGACCAATGCGGCGCGAGCCAATCTTGATCATCAGCACTGTTACTACACAGCCGCATTGCAATTCGCCACCGAAGTTAACATCGCTTCGAGATCTAGTGAGAAACAACCAGGTGCCATGAATGAACTATCCAGTGTCCACAGATCAGCGACATTCACCATGGGTTTACATGGGTTAACACTTCTAACTGTTACCATGGAAACCGTTACACCCCTACTGAACAGACCTGGAGCCAATGAGGTTTATTGGAGTTCTGGCTGGTGTTGGTTGAACTGGTTATAGCACAGCGCTTGCTGCATTTGGCACTACTGTGTTTGACTGTATAACCAGAGTTATGGGGTCAGTCTTTAGATGTTCGTGAGATGCTCAGATGTTTGGACAGGTTTTGGGCTGAGGAGAAGGCTGGAGACAGCTGTTTCACAGGCAGATAGTGTGTCGACTCGACGCCCCGCGGGCTCTCCTGAGCGGGCATCAACTGCTCCACCCGCTGCCTGATGCCTGCCAGAGGAGAGGCTTGTTTTCATTTTCCCAGGAATGCGCCTCATCCTGACCCGCTCGAGACGAGGTGGGATCAGGAACGGGCAGACAGACGTGGAAACAGGGAGACTCGGGGATCAACTTTGTTTTGGTGTGTCCAACTATTGGGTCAATCTCACCACAAAGGGTCACTTTATACTCCAAAATCAAAATCATTTTTAAATATTGAATTAAGTTTAATCATTTTTATGTGAATTTACTTAAAAATATATTTATATTTTTTTTGCATATGTATGCTGCAAATAATTCTCATTAGGTAAGACTTCACTTTGGAGCTCATTGAAAATTCGTGCTTTGCAAATTCGTGCTTTGTTTGTTTCATGTAATATACACTAAAAATGCTGGGTTGTTTTAACTCAAATTTGGGTCAAATATGGACAAACTCAAACATTGGGTTAAAAATGTAATTCAAAAATTTAATCCAATTGCTGGGTTTGTCCATATTTGACCCAAAATTTTTTTAGATTTGTTTTGTGAATTTTTGTGTGTGTAATGTATATATATATATATATATATATATATATATACAAAATTCCCCCCAAAAAATCTAAAAAAATTAAAAAATCCAATTTATATATATATATATATATATATATATATGACAATTTTTGGGGGAATTTTTTTGTGTGTCTGTATATATATGAAGAGTTCAGATGCAAAAGCCTCTAAATGCCATTTGAAATTTTCTTCTAGAATGGTCATTTTTAACAAGCTTGTATATTTAAGTTCAGTAATTTCACTTAAATGACAATTAATATGTAATCTTCATTGCCATTTAAGTGAAATTACTGAACTTAAATATACAAGCTTGATAAAAATTATCATTTTAGAACAAAATTTCAAATGGCACTTAGAGGCTTTTGCATCTGAACTCTTCATATATATATATATATATATACACACAGATCAGCAAATCTAAAAAAATTTTAAAATCCAATTTTGGGTTTAAATATGGACAAACCCAGCCATTGGATTAAATTTTTGAGTTACATTTTTAACCCAATGTTTGAGTTTGTCCATATTTGAGTTTGTCCATATATATATATATATATTCTTTAAGCTTTGTTTTAATTAATGATTTTAATTTACATTTTTTATTTTAAAACAATGAATATGAACAACATACACTCTAAAAAATGCTGGGTTGTTTTTAACCCAATTTTAGGTCATATGGACAAACTCAAACATTTAAAAAATTTAACCCAATGGCTGGGCTTGTCCATATTTGACCCAATGGTTGATTGGGTTAAAACAACCCATCATTTTTTAGAGTTCATTTATTGACAGATTCCATGAGATTCACTCTTAGTTTCGAGATTTCTCAGTGTTTGAATGAGCGAGACTCATGTTGGCTCTATACAGGTTAAAGGCCGTGTTGTCTGCATGCTGATGTTAGCATCTAGTTTAGTAGTTTGAGTTTAAGCATCCGCTCAGCGGTTTAAAGTGAGCACTGATCAGACAGGAAGGGGGATATATTTATATATTTTACCCAAATCAATTTTTACACTACAATCTGCCGTCCTCTGGCGAGCCTGTGCTGGGAATAACAAACACACACTGGGTTGTCACCATACTTAAACATTTTCCCTATAGTGTCTTTGGCACGTGTGTTTATGGTACATAAACAGTGGTCATATTTAGATTGAGCATTAGGGCCGGGACATCACTGTTCATGATGCTGCATTATTGTTCTGTTTTGCTATAGATGATTTCAGTAGCAGGAAAGCACTTAGCCTTCCCAATCTTTTCAAAAGCGTTTGCTCAGCTAGTTCGTGACTCAGACTTGACTAATGCTTATATCTCCTAAATGGGAATTTTGTCATTGTTTTGGAACACACCAGCTTATTCATAACCTTATGGCTAATATATTTATATTAAAAGCTAAAAAACTTAAGTTTTGATTTCATGGGGCCTTTAAAGAATTCTTCATGCCAAAAAAGGACAAATCTCTGCATAATATTGTCATGTTTAACAGGTTATTTCTAGGGCTGTCAAACTATTAATCGCGATTAATCTTATCCAAAATAAACGTTTGTGTTTAAATAATATATGTGGGTGCACTGTGTATAATTATTTTATATATATATAAATACACACACACACATGCATATTTAAGCACTATTTTCATGTATTCTGTATATAGATTTATATATAATTCATATTATATATAAATATAAATATTTTATATGTAAATAATATTTATTTCTTAAATATACATGCATGTGTGTATTTTTATATATATGCAAAATAATTATACACAGTGCACCCACATATATTATGTAAACACAAACTTTTATTTCGGATAAGATTAATGACGATTAATCGTTTGACAGCCCTAGTTATTTCATTTTTTTCCCTAGTGATGGTCTGTTTATGAGCTGTTTAATTCATAAGATTTAATTAAGAATTAAAAGAAAAGAAAATTAATTAATTAAAACCTAAATCCATAAAATGATCCCTCATTGGAAACCTAAAAGGTTCTATAGATGAAGCGCCTGCAGAAATGTTTTTAAGAAATTAATACACTAAAATCTGAAACATTATTCACAATGTTTTCAACATGATAATCAAATGTTTCTTGAGCGTCACATCATTTCTGAAGGATCATGTGACACTGAAGACTGGAGTAATGATGCTAAAAATTCAGCTTTAATAAATAAATAATTTCTTTAAAAATATATTCACACAGAAAATTGTTATTTTAAATAGTATCAACAATATTACCGTTTTTTCTGTATTTTTTAATGCAGTCTTGGTGAGCAGAAGAGAAAAATCTTACTGATCCCAAACTTTTGAATAGTAGGCTAGTGTAAATAATATTAGATTTAATTAATAATAACTATCTATCTTCTTGTTTAAGTTATGAGGACTGGTTTCAAAGACCAAATAGGCTACATTGATGTGTAAATGTGAGTGGTTTCATATTTGTTTTATGTTTAAGAAAGTTGAAAATAAGACATCTGTTTTATTTCATATTTCCATAATATGATGTGAAAGTTCTCTTAATAGTGAACTACATTATGCATGAGGAACGGACATTCAAAATGGTTATTATTTGACGGTTCTGGTTTGGGTTGTGACCAACGTGAGCTCAGATTTGGTGCCGTCTTGATATTTTCTGGCCGTTTAGACTCAATGATAATCAATCAAATCGCTCAAGACACTAATGGAATTAGTCTGTGTCCAGAGATCACTGAGGACTGGAGCATGACTCCATTATTATGTGTGTGGTCAGTTTACAGCTGTTATTTTTGGCCTGTTGAATGAAGTTGGAGTTGAACATGTGTTCCATATGTTACGTGTTCTGGTGCTGATCTACATTGTGAGGTCTGTTGTCTCAGCTGAAGATGAAGATGACCACCGGCTCCATCTCTGCGCTGGTGAGGACACATTCGTCTGTTCAGAACGGCTGTCATTATCTGCCCGTATAGACAGCGGCCAACGTAAATACGCCTAACGCTGTTATCTGTGTCTGGCCCTGGACGGGGTGGAGGTAGATTTCGCCAGACTTTCTTGAAGCTTAAAAACATTCGGACATGTTTAAACCACACCAGGGAACTAAATTGTAAAATATTACAATCATAGTGCAAAAAAAAACAATAGATTATTGTTCATGTTCATCGTTTTAAAATAAAAAAATTTAATTAAAATCATTAATTAAAACAAAGCTTAAAGAAAAAAAAATATATATAAATATATATATATATATATATATATATACTCTAAAAAATTCCACAAAAAAAATCTAAATTTTTTTTAAAAATCTAATAAAACAATAATGTTTTTATATTTATAGTATATATCAATACATAAACTGTATATTATATATTAATGCATACAATTTTCCAAAAAATAAAGCACACAGGATTAAAATTGAAATACGGATCGCATCAGTGTGTATAATATATGTTTTTCGGCGTAAAAGTCGACATTTCTATGGTGTATTGGTTTTATTGTAAGGCTGTTTCTCTCCGTTTTATTGTCCATCAGGTCAAAATCAGAGTTCACATCATAATGTGTGCCACACATGAAACACTTGACTCGACTCATAATTGATTCCAGTTTGTTGTGACTGTGTTACTAAGCTAACAACATAATAATCTGGTAAACTTAAACACACGGCACGGCACACACAGTATTGGGTTATATATTTAGTGTTTTTTATCACTACTTTCCAGTATTGAATGAAATGTGGGTTACACTTTAGATTAGGGTCCAATTCTCACTATTAACTATGACTTTTGCCTCAATAAACTCCTAATTACTGCTTATTAGTTATTAAGGTAGGTTAAGTTTAGGTATTAGATGGATTAAGGGATGTAGAATAATTATGATCATGCAGAGTAAGACATTAATATATGCTTTATAAGTAATAATAAACAGCCAATATCCAATTATGCATGATAATAAGCAGTTAATAGTGAGAATTGGACCTTAAACTAAAGTGGCACCGAAATGTGGAATCAACATCAACAGTGTTTGACATCCTAGATTCATGTTTTCATTGCAGGGCTTTCTGGAATTGAAATTGTTTGAAGGATAGGATGAAGGATGTATGTGATACTGCCTTAGATTTGGCTAAAAGAAGGTATTTTGAAAGGCAGCGTTTGACTACTTATTATATAGGCATGTAAATTATGCCTTAAAAGGGGACCTATACCCTTTTTCAAAGTCTACTGGAATACGTTTTCATGCTTGAATGATCAAACTCTAATATTCTCCATTGTTGCGGCTCCTCTCTTCCCAGTCTGTCAGTAACGCTCTGTTTATTTCCTGTCTCTATGAAGCCCCTCCTTCTGAAAAGCACACTGTGCTCTGATTGGTCAGCTGGATTAGTGTGTTGTGATTGGTCAAGAGATCCCAGTGTGTTCGGGAAATGTCCAATAACTGCCAGTTTAACACACTACTAAGTAACTCAACCAGGCCCCGCCCCTTTATTCTGCGTATGAATTATTATAATGAGGAATATTGTGACGTGTTCGTTCCCGGAAGAAACTCAAGATACAATGTTCAGAAAGTTCAGAAACTTTGCAGAGCTTTTTCATGTTCAAACAGCAACATTACACACTAAAGAAAGATGTTTGAACGTATTTTCTGGCTTTAGAGTTTCTCATAGGGTGCTGAATAAATATTTGTTTATTTTTCTGTGACGTTCAGCGGTTTTGCTTCTTAATTTGGTAAATTGGTACAAAATTCAGTTTCTCTCACATTTGCTTTTTTCCCACTGATGCGCTGTGTGTCTTCCTGTCCATTTTCGTTCCTCTCCTTCACTCATGCTGTCGTTCTAGTGCTCCGGCTCTTCCTTTTGGCCTCTCTGGAAGTAATTATCCCTCTGTGCTATCCCAGAATTCCTGCAGAAGGGAAGAGGGGTGTGGCCTGTGTGTGAGATTACAGGCTGGAGTTTCTTTCTTCGCCTGCCGTTTTACTCTCTCTCTCTCTTGCTTTTTCTCTCCGTCTCCATCCCCTCCCTGTTTTTCCCTGTCGCTCTTGGGAATTCTCCAGATGTGAAGCTCTTAGGTGGCTAGTCATAAATTTCCTGCATTCTCTAAAGTCAGCAGGAGCCACTGGTGTGTGTCTCCCAGAGGAATCGACCTCACAGACAAAACAATGAGCGCGCCCTGATGTACAGTACAATATAATGGAATATATGATATTATTCTGAAATGAATAACTTTAGCTCAATAAAATGTACTTGTACTCTTTTTCTATATGGATTCCGTAATTAAAAAAAAAAAAATGAATAGCTTTAGTTCAACAAAATGTCATGAACCATTTTGACCCATTTTCCGTCAAGTTATTTTTATTCTTTGCTGTTATTTGAATTAGTCTTAATGTTGTTGGCTGTGCTCTTGTCTCTCTTGCACATGTAAAATCATGACCATATCATCTAATGAGCATTTATCAATATAAATTACAAATATAATGCATAAATATATTCTAATCTAAGCCTCCTCTTGTCAGCTAATGTTTAGTCAATTTCTGAAGGATCATGTGACTCTGGAGACTGGAGTAATGATGCTGAACATCACAGTTTTGATCACAGGAATAAATAACATTTCAATAATTTATTATAATTATTTTATTTAAATTATAAACATATTTTTTAGTTCAAAAACATAAAAAAATCTTACGGACTCCAAACTTTTGAACAGTAGTGTAGTAGCTGGATTACATTTCCTCAAAATATCATGTATGTGTCTATGTATTGAGAACAGTTTTCCTCATCTACATAAAAATATTGGATCAATACTTTGGAACAATTTGTATATTGTGATGAGCACTACAAATGCATTGACAATTGAATTGAAATTTGTAGTATCAGCCATCATATCAGATATCAGGCATTCAGCAGTGTTGTGTACTCGGGACTCGGACTCCGTCTCGAGACCATATTTTAATGGTCTCGGTCTTGTCATGAACTCGTGAGCATTTTGACTCGGAATTGACTCATACTCTTACATATTAGGACTCAGACTTATTCCCGAGTGCACTCGAGTCCCATTCAAAATAGGTCATGATTATTACTGTATGTTAATATTTCTTTAAATTGTTGTTTGATTGAAACGTCCAAAGATTGCTGACTTTCTTGTGCGCAACTGCGCATGACTTGAGATTATAAACTACCAAATTATTATTTTTATCATAATTTTTATTTTTCATTATTTCTTATTTTTTTCATTCTAAACTGTTTTAATTATTCTGATTTCTTTTGATTATTTTAATTTCTTCTATGTAAAGCACTTTGAATTGCCATCGTGTATGAAATGTGCTATATAAATAAACTTGCCTTGCCTATAACTTTCGCGGTGTGCAAACGCAGCAGGACCCAGGTCAGATGTGATGTGTCTAGCTCAACTATGTATTGAAAATGTCTGCCTTATCATCCATAATTCAGTTTGCATATAGGAGCCACACAGAATTCGTGTGCAGTAATGTTATGTTGAAAGAGCACTTACTGATTGTACGGTAATAATTGTAAGTCATAATTGTAATAAAATTACCTTTACACCACTATGTGGCCTTTTTACCATTACAGTGTACATGATTCCATGGTATATTTGGTTTTGAGTATGGTGCCAATTTTATTGTTACTACCAAATATTTACCAACCGACTCTCTTTAATCTCGACTCGGACTCGACACTCTTTGGTCTCGGTCTCGACTCGGACTCGAGTTGGACTTGACTCTTTGGTCTTTGGTCTCGACTCGGACTCGACTCTCTTTGGTCTCGACTCGGACTCGACTCTCTTTGGTCTCTGGTCTTGACTCGATCTCGGACTGGACTCTCTTTGGTCTCGGTCTCGTCTCGGACTCGACTCTCTTTGGTCTCGGACTCGACTCTCTTGGTCTCGGTCTCGACTCAGACTCGACTCTCTTTGGTCTCTGGTCTTGACTCGATCTCGGACTGGACTCTCTTTGGTCTCGGTCTCGTCTCGGACTCGACTCTCTTTGGTCTCAGACTCGACTCTCTTTGGTCTCGGTCTCGACTCAGACTCGACTCTCTTTGGTCTCTGGTCTCGACTTGGACTCGACTCTCTTTGGTCTCTGGTCTCGACTTGGACTCGACTCTCTTTGGTCTCTGGTCTCGTCTCGGACTCGACTCTCTTTGGTCTCGGACTCGATTTGGACTCGACTCTCTTTGGTCTCGGACTCGACTCTCTTTGGTCTCTGGTCTCGACTTGGACTCGACTCTCTTTGGTCTCTGGTCTCGTCTCGGACTCGACTCTCTTTGGTCTCGGACTTGACTCAGACTCGACTCTCTTTGGTCTCGGTCTCGATTCTCTTTGGTCTCTGGTCTCGACTCGGACGCGACTCCCTTTGGTCTCAAATCGGACTCGACTCTCTGGTTTCGGTCTTGACTTGGACTCGAATCCCTTTTGTCTCTGTCTCAACTCGGACTCGACACTCTTTGGTCTCGACTCGGACTTGAGTTGGACTCGACTCTTTGGTCTTTGGTCTCGACTCGGACTCGACTCTCTTTGGTCTCGGACTCGACTCTCTTTGGTCTCGACTCGGACTCGACTCTCTATGGTCTCAGACTCGACTCGGACTCGGCTCTCTTTGGTCTTTGGTCTTGAATTGGACTCGACTCTCTTTGGCCTCGGACTCGACTCTCTTTGGTCTCGGACTCGACTCGGACTCGACACTCTTTGGTCTCGATCTCAACTCAGACTGGACTTGGACTCGACTCTCTTTGGTCTTTGGACTCGACTCTCTTTGGTCTTTGGACTCGACTCTCTTTGGTCTCGGACTCGACACTCTTTGGTCTCGATCTCAACTCAGACTCGACTTGGACTCGACTCTCTTTGGTCTCGACTCGGACTCGACTCTCTTTGGTCTTGATCTCGACACTCTTTGGTCTCAGTCTCGACTCGGACTCGACTCTTTTTGGTCTCGGTCTCGCAGTCTCTTTGGTCACGGTCTCGACTCGGACTCAACTCTCTTTGACATTCGACATTCTTTTCTTAGAGCCTTTCAGAAGGGTTGTACTTTTGAGCTTTGTGGTTTTTTTTTTTCAAGGGTTTCCTTTGTACACTGAAGGAGATTAAGAAGAAAGGTTTCTTCCGCCATCGCTTTGTGCTTAACCCTGCCAATATAATCCTAAAACCCCGCAAATCTGCTTTGCTACATGTTGAACACAACTGACCTGAACATGAGTCAACATCGCTTTTAATGAAATAGGTCATGTTTTGTTCTTTTCCCACTCAAGTCCACTTATAATGTCAATCACGATGCACCAAAAGCAGTTTATCACCCTTTCTCTGACATGTTTTAATTTAAACAAAGCAGTTTTTGATGCTGTACCTTTAAGACTCTATGTAAATGAATCAAATAAAAATATTGGCGGTGGTAAGATTTTTTGAAAAAAGTATCTTCTGCTCACCAATGCTGCTTTTATTTGATCAAATAGACGATAAAATCA
Organism: Pimephales promelas; assembly: GCF_016745375.1. The sequence goes on along the minus strand of NW_024121210.1, from coordinate 40,231,682 downwards.
GTAAAATTATCACAGTTTCAAATAACTGTTTAACTGTTTTAAACTTTTATTCAAAGCTGAATTTTCAGTGTCACATGATCCTTTAGAAATCACTCTAATATGATGATTTGATGAAAGATTTCTTATAATCATAAATTATAAAAACAGTCATGCTGCTTCATATTTTTTTTTTATAAAAAACACAATACTTTTTAAAAATATTTTAAATGGGCATTTAGAGCTTTCTTGCTGCATAAAAGTATTAATTTATTAATTATGATCTAAATCCTCTAATGCGTCTCTCTGATGTGTGTTCTTCCCGGTCAGTTTGGTCTGTTTGGACCCCGTGCACTGGGCAGGGCCGTTCACGCGGCATCCGAGGGCCCGGGACTCACCAAGGCAGAGTTCATGGAGAAGGTTCGGCAAAGCAACGAGTCCTGCCAGCTGGGAGACTTCCAGACGGCCGTGAAGCTGTACGGCGAAGCTCTGCGTGCCGATCCACAGAACTGCATCCTTTACAGCAACCGCTCAGCCGCCCACCTCAAACTGGGCCAGTATCAGACCGCCCTGGACGACGCCGTCAAAGCCCGCCTCCTCAACCCTAAGTGGCCGAAGGTGAGTTGGTGGGCGGGGCTGCATATCATTTGTGAAAACGTCCATCGACGCTCCGCTGTTGTTGTTCAGTCGTCATGTGCTTTACACACACTGTTATACACTTTTTGTCTTGTTTTCCAGTACGGATTCTTTAAAGTCCCCCTGTGGTGAAAGTCAAGTTTTTAATGTTGTTGTTTATATGCCTGTGTGTTGCTTTAAGACATATCATGTGTAAGTCTTTTCTCCTTAAAACTGCAGTCTCAAAAACACGCTTTGAAATCGCTGGTGTTTCTGACATCACAAACGACCTTGTAACCAATCAGATCAACGTGTGTTCGTCAACCAGTGGATCTCTGAGCTGAGTGAGTGAGTGGAGGCGGGGCTCATTTGCATATTCATTAAACTGCATGTACTAAATGAGGCAAGGGTGTCGAGTTACATTCAAGATATTTTAAGGCTTGAAGACATTTCTTATCAAGGAAAAAACTTTTATATGTCATTTTGGTCATCAAAGATGAGTTTTAAGGGATAAAATGACTGACTACAGGGGGACTATTCTCGTTTGTTTTTATGGAATATTGCAGTATTTATTATAATGCACGTCATTATCTATGTTTCTTATTCGTGTGCCATGTAATCTTGAATCAGATTAACAGCATCTCTTTATGTTCTCTGATGATGTGGGCGGGGCAACCTGTCACTCACATTAGATCCACCAATAGCAAACCACAACCATCCAATCAATTCTAACAGACAAAATCAAGCCCCGCCAACATTTGTTCTCATTCCAGAAGCATTTTTAGTTGGATATATGATACAATAGGGAATAAAAGACTATCACAACTTACATTTAACTTACATTTTTATCTGCTAGTGGGGTCAGAAAAATAATCTTTCTTTCCCTTTCATTCATATTTCTGACCCATTTTTCTTGTATTATGCATACACTCACTTAATTTAGATACATTTTTCAAGTAAATGTTTTAGATATTTGTACTGGAAAACAAGACAAAACTGCTAGTAAGTTTTTTGTTGATGTGTTTTATTCCTCAGCTCAGAGAAGAGGAGATCCTCGCTATCGCCCTTGCTTTATTTGTGTGTTTTTTTTAGCATTCATTGCAGGTAAAGCTTGAGATTTTGCCAAATTGCCTCTTTGCTTAACATTTCTCAGCTGTGATGTTAACAGACACTCACAGCAGAACATCACAGCAAAGTCAGCATCTGAAAAATGATCACAGTCGTGGCCTTGCGGCGTGAGCTCGTCTGCTCTTGGCATCGGGGAAAGTGCTCGCTGTGATGGACTTACTAGCAAACAACACCTCCATTTCACAGGCTCTACTGTTTTACATGCGCTCTTACAGCTACACGTATAAAGTATTAAAGTCAATTAATTATAGTGAGAGTTTAATTAGATGGATTAAGTGATGTAGTTGCCACAAAACACGCATGTCTGATTTTATTTACTAGCTTTATGTAACGAGTTGTGGTTCTGGATCATTACTTTTTAATTCCAGTTTTAATAGATCACTTGGTTTGTTAAATTCTTCAGTCTTTTCCGGTTAATTGGCTCATATTTGGACATTTTATTAGCACCGGTGAGAAACTGCTGCGTTAGTTTCTTCTTGTGTCAATGAATTATAAACATTTTTTGGTATGCTTTTGTGATCTTGAGTGCAAATCGTGTAAAAATACAGTAAGTGTTTGATTCATTCTAGCACTTAGAATTATGGCGAATTATATATTATTTTGCCGTGTCTGCTGTTGAAAAACCCTTTTGTATGTTGTTGGACTACTTTTCAAAAGTTTGGGGTCTTTGTTTTATAATTAAAATAATACCTTTATTCAGCGAAGACGCAATTGATCAAAAGTCACATTTCTAATGATTTCAATTAAATGTTCTTTTGAACTTTCTATTCATCAAAAAATCCTGGAAAAAAATTACCATAAAAATATGAAGCAGCTCAACTGTTTTCAACATTGAGAATAATCAGAAATGTTTCTTGAGCAGTAAATCATCATATTAGAGTGATTTCTGAAGGATCATGTGACACTGAAGACTGGAGTAATGATGCTGAACATTCAGCTTTGATCACAGGAATGTGATGACATTTTATCATATATTCGCATAGAAAACATTTATTTCATAACATTCCACATTATTACCGTTTTTACTGTATTTTTGATTAAATCAATGCAGCTTTGGTGAGCAGAAGAGACAAAAGAATCTCACCGACCCCAGACTTTTGACCGTGGATTAGAGGGAGTGTATGTAGTGGATAAAGTCCTGATGTGTCATACTGGTTTTGGATGTTTAGCCCAATGCTTCGGTTCTGCTTCAATCATAAAGGGATAGTTCACGTTGAAATTAATTTTTGGTGTGTTTTAGCTTGTAGGTGTCTTTGTTTCCGCAGTAGTTTCAATTTTGATATTTTTAGGTCAAACCGTTCTTGTCTGTCAGTCATATAATGGAGGTCTATGGTCACCACCTCAAAGAGCATGCACAGAGAAGTCCAAATTAAACATGATTTGATGACTCGTAAATGTAAGTACACATTAATGGCCTAAGACACGAAACGAGCGGTTTGTGTGAGAAAACGAACAGTATTTATATTGTTTGTACCTCTTGTAATCATAGCCATGTCCAACTGATCTGAGGGCGCGAGTGCTTTGTGGCTGTGGTTACAAGAGGTAAAAACAATATAAATACTGTTCGTTTTCTCACACAAACCGCTCGTTTCGTGTCTTAGGCCATCAATGTGTACTTACATTTACGAGTCATTAAATCATGTTTAATTTGGACAACTCTGAGCATGCTCTTTGAGGTGGTGACCATAGACCTCCATTACGGTTTGACCTAAAAATAAAAAAATTGAAAATACTGCGGAAACAAAGACACCTACATCTTGGATGCCCTTGAGGTAAGATAAAACATACCGAAAATGCTGGTGTGGTACAGAAACTGTAGAGTTGTTGAAGTCCTGCTCATATCTGATGACCCTTTGTGTTCTTAAGTTTGTACTGCAACTTAGTGTAAGTTGCTTTGGATAAAAAGTAATGTTTAAAATACATATTTATGGGACCTAAACCGCTCTAGTCGTAAGTATTTTGTAATAATGAGGATACTGAGGATATTGAAATATCCTTTCCTCATTCATAAACAGTGGGAGCGTCAATGCTCTGAGAGTAAAAGGCTTTGCTCAGACTTGAGTGGTACATCGGTTTGGTCTCGCTCTGACCACACAAAATCCTCTCCTCCCCGGCCTAAAGCACATGTGGCAAAACCCAAACCCAGCGGGGAACGTGAACCTCGGCATGCACCGTCTTCCGCACGCTGACTGTTCATTGGCTGCACGGAGACAGAAAGGCGGGACTTTCTCGTTTGGCTCAGAGAACAGAACAGAAATATGGGGTCCTTTTTACTAAACCGAAATGTGTGAGATTGTTTAGTTTATGAGCTGCAGGCTCCTCAACGAGTGCCGAGATCTCTCCGAGGAAGGTTTGTGGGAACGAGCGGGCCGTATCAGAGAGACCGTTCTTCCTTTTGGATCTGAATAGGAGGAAGTTGTGGGTGTGGGGCCGAGCTGCTGTTTTGTTGTGGAAATCCTGAAGGAGTTCGCCAGCTAAATTATGCTGCGACTGTGAGGAGGACAATAACTGCAGAAATCCACTTTACAGGCCTGAAATGCTGCAGTTTTGCCCCGCGTTACTCGTGTGCCCAAAAAAAGTCTCATAAAAATGCAAATAAACAAACAAATATGTTATGACTTTCTCTATAAGAAAAAAAAATCGTATAGTTTCTCTTTCAGGGTCCTAATGGAGTATAAACTTTGTCTCGGATGTTTCATTAAAAAAATCTAATAAAAATTGTACATAATATAGCTATAGAATGATTTCTATGTCACAAATGCTGTTCTTTTAAACTTTTTATTCATCAAAGAAGCCTTAAAAAAAACATGAACTGGTGATAATAACCAGAAATGTTTCTTGATCATCAAATCATCATATTAGAGTGACTTCTGAAGGATCATGTGACACTGAAGACTGGAGTAATGATGCTGAAAATACAGCTTTGATCACAGGAATAAATTACAGTTTACTATATATTCACTCAGACAATAGTTATTTTAAATTTTAATAATATGTCTGTTTTTACTGTATTTTTGCACAAATAAATGAAGCCTTGATGAGACTTCTTTCAAAAACATAAACTCTTACCGAGCCCAAACATTTTAATGCTAGTTTATGCAATTTTATTGTCAGTTTTATATAACCAAAGGCTAATAACAAGATGAAAACAATTACTGATGTACATGACTTTCTCTAGAAGAAAAAAAAATCGTATAGTTTCTCTTTCAGGGTCCTAATGGAGTATAAACTTTGTCTCGGATGTTTCTTTAAAAAAATCTAATAGAAATTGTACATAATATAGCTATAGAATGATTTCTATGTCACACAAATGCTGTTCTTTTAAACTTTTTATTCATCAAAGAAGCCTTAAAAAAAACATGAACTGGTGATAATAACCAGAAATGTTTCTTGATCATCAAATCATCATATTAGAGTGACTTCTGAAGGATCATGTGACACTGAAGACTGGAGTAATGATGCTGAAAATACAGCTTTGATCACAGGAATAAATTACACTTTACTATATATTCACACAGAAAGTAGTTATTTTAAATTGTAATAATATTTCTGTTTTTACTGTATTTTTGCACAAATAAATGAAGCCTTGATGAGACTTCTTTCAAAAACATAAACTCTTACCGAGCCCAAACATTTTAATGCTAGTTTATGCAATTTTATTGTCAGTTTTATATAACCAAAGGCTAATAACAAGATGAAAACAATTACTGATGTACACTCTAAAAAAGCTGGGTTGTTTTAAGTACTCAATTTTTGGTAAAATATGGACAAACCCAAACGTTGGGTTAAAAATGTCATTTAAAATATTTTTTATAATTTGAGTTGAAATACGAGTGTAGTATACATGGTGCAGAATGAATTATAAGACTTTGTCTCTGTAATTAAGTCTTGATAGAATTTGTTGAGAAATGCTTTCTAGGTAAAGTTGAGATCTTTTTGATAGCAGAATTTGTTTTATTAGTAAATCTGAGAAAATATTGAGACCCAATATAGATATCAAGGAGATTTTAAAGAGATTTTTTTTTCCTGTGTGTTAGAAAGCTGCACATATTTGGACACTTAAGACATTTAAAAACATCTGAACGACACTGCGTTAGATGTAAAATGTCAAAGCGTGTGTCATGTATTGAAATTGATGTGTGTATGGTTTGAAATGAAAAACAAGAACAGCAGATTTAGTGTTGCAATTAAAGATTGAAATTATTGCGGCACCAGTTGATTAAGTCGTTGAGCAACAATAAAGACAATCAGAAAAGATTTTGCCGCGTTTGTGCGCAGATACAGACACTTGATCTATTGAAAGCCATTCAGATGTTTTCAAGTGTTTGTTTTTGTAATCTCTCTCGTATGTAAGGAAAAGAGACATTAAAATGTCCTCGTTGTGAGGAAACTTGATCAATGAGCCAGTACTTCACAGCTGACAGCCATGCAACAGAATGATCAACTGTTTGTAAGTCCTTGTGTTGATGTTTTTGCTCTCCGTCACACACTCAGACACCTCTCAACCCTTTCTGAGAGGTCACGGCGAGTGATGAATGTGAAGAGAAGGCAAATGAACGCAGACGAGTGTCGCTTCATCAGCATTCTCCCGCTAGAGCTCGAGGACGCTGAGAGACATCCGTGTTTTTATCTCCATTTGTGTCGTTTCAAGTGTTTGTGCTTTCAGAGATGCAGATTCAGTGTGTTTTGAGTTTACCTCTCGTGATAAGACGACAGAGCTTGGCGGTATGACTAGAAGAACTCTATATTCATATTGTTCAGCCTTGTAAATTAATACATATATAATGATTATTTTATATAAACATATATTAGTATTATATTGTATTATTAAATTATATTATATTTAATTTTAATTTAATATTTGATATATATTAGGGCTGTCAAACGATTAATCACATCCAAAATAAAAGTTTGTGTTTACATAATATATGTGGGTGCACTGTGTATAATTATATTGTATATATAAATACACACACATGCATGTATTTTTAAGAAAAAAAATAGGGCAACGATTAATCGCGATTAATCGTATCCAAAATAAAAGTTTGTGTTTACGTAATATATGTTGGTGTAGTGTGTAATTATTTTATATATATGTAAATACACACACATGCATGTATATATTTAAGACATTTTTGTATATACTTCATGTATATTTATACATAATTAATATTATGTATAAATATACTAAGTATATAAATGCAAATATTTCTTAAATATATACATGCATGTGTGTGTATTTATATATACAAAATAATTATGCACACTAAACACACATATATTACGTAAACACAAACTTTTATTTTGGATGCGATTAATCGCGATTAATTGTTGTCCAGCCCTAAAAAAATATTGTTTATATACAAAATATTGATGTTTATATATATATATATATATATAATATAAATTATATATAAATCTATATACAGTATATACATGAAAATATTTCTTAAATATATACAAGCGTCTCTGTATATATAAAATAATAATTGAAGAGTTCAGATGCAAAAGCCTCTAAATGCCATTTGAAATTTTCTTCTTTAATGATGATTTTTATCAAACTTGTATATTTAAGTTCAGTAATTTCACTTAAATAACAATTAATAGGTAATTATCATTGCCATTTAAGTGAAATTACTGAACTTAAATATACAAGTTTGATAAAAAATCATCATTAAAGAAGAAAATTTCAAATGGCATTTAGAGGCTTTTGCATCTGAACTCTTCAATTATACACAAATAATTATTATTTAAATATTAATATAAAATAATTATACACAGTGCACCCACATATATTATGTAAACACAAACTTTATCGTTTGACAGCCCTAATATATATATATATAATTAAATTGATAATGGCTATTATTACAGTAAATTGATGATGGCTATTATTACATTAAATTTAACGTTTACAAGGATATTTATTTACTTTGCATAAATATAACAGTAGTTAGTTAGAAATAGTAATATATTTATTTTTCTATATATTATATTTTTATTATATAGTATATATTTTATTATAATTATATATTATTATTATTTATTTTCCATTTATATATTCCTGCATATATTTTTATATTTTATACTTGAACATTTCAAGGCATGCAAATTACTAAATGAACATGTGAGTGATGACGCGAATGTATTGTTGAAACTCATTAAGTGATTTGTGGAAATAAATCATAATGGCGAAATTATATTTTCCCCAATCATATTAGTGAAATCATTGGCCAAACAAAAAACACTTAAAATTTTGGTTAATTTGTATCAGCAACAAATTAATGTTTAACATGTGTTAATATATAGTAGTAACCAAAAGTTTTATTCAAATATTATTAAAAATTGGTTATACACTCTTAGAAGAAAAGGTTCTATATAGAACCTTAAAAGGTTCTATCAGCGCTACGTATTTGGAACCCCTAAAAGGTTCTATACACTCTTAAAAAAGGATTCCTCTGGGTTCTATATAAGAACCCTGGTGTTAGAACCATTTTGGAGTTCCATATATGAAGCGGGGGATGGAACCATTTCTGGTTCTAAATAGAACCATTTCTTCTAACAGTGTAGATTTTTTAAGCATATTGCACAGTTGTGCTTAAAGTCAATTGTTTTGTTTGTGATAATAATGCAATTAAGCATGAAAAATTGTGCCGACATAATTTTTGTCCAGACTGCCGTACAAAGAAATTACGAACGTGCAAAAACCAAAGAAATAGCAATAACAGATTAGGTTGTGGTCAGTATGGGCTTTTTTTTTTGTTGAATTGTAAAATTAAGCCTGTAGCTGTAGTTTGCCTTTTTTTTTTTGCAAATAATTTTGTCAGATAAACACCTTAACCAATCTCAGTGTTTTGTTCTTTTGTTCGGTTGAATTAAAAACGCTTCACTCTTGACCACTGCTGTGTATTTCATATATTGCCCAGCTTTAGTTTGGAGCGCTTGTATCGTAATGGCCTGCCGTGAAGCGAAGATGCATGGATGTGACGTGCAGGACAGGGTCATAGCAATACTCCTGCTGTTTCATCCCGGCGGGGTCGCGAGCTGAGGTCACCTTTAATTAAAGCTCAATAACAGCGATCGCTCTGAGAAGGCTATTTACTTCTGTCAGCGCCTCCTCCTCCTCCTCCTCCCAGCCTCGCATAGACGTCCATGTTGGCACAACAACCATGTTCTGCCCCTTTAGAGGGCCCATGGGAAGGAGAAAACTGTGGGAGCAGCGCTGTGCCTCCAAACATGTGCGCCAGCGACACAAAAACACACTTGCAGTCGCTCGCCGTTGTTTTTTTTTTATCTCTTTGTCATTTAGATGGAGCGTTTCGGACTGAAAGCGATTTTCTGAGAGGACGTCTAGACAAATCTTTTCCTCGCATTCCCCGCGAGTTATCCCTTTGAATAGCTTTTATTAAAAAACTCCCAGCCGCTGTTTCATTCTGCCGGGTTGCTAGGCTGTAGTCTTGGAGCTCTTAAACCCGCAGGTACGCCCAGACTGCCGAAGTCTCACACCTGGCTGTTGCTCCGGGGGGCGCTGCGACTTCAAAGCGCCGATAATTCATGCAGATTCACCCTGTCTGTCTTTATTTCTTAAATCTGATTCCCTTCGCAGGACTGCCGCTGATCAAAGACAGACGCCGTGGACCGTGTTGCTCAAACACAGACTGAGGGATTATGCATGAACTGGTGTATGAATGCAAATTCGAAGCATGCAATGACTTGCAATTTTAAGATCAATGCACAGCGGGATGATGCCGCTCACCTGTTCTTAAGCTCTGAGGGATGATTTATAAAGAAGTCATGCAATGCTGGCTGGGCGATACATCTGATATCAGCGATCTTACCACAATGTCATATGCTATTTGGGAATATTGTGTATATCGTGATCATATTAAAGGGATAGTTCGCTTTGAAATTAATTTTAGCTTGTAGGTGTCTTTGTTTCCGCAGTAGTTTCAATTTTGATATTTTTAGGTCAAACCGTTCTTGTCTGTCAGTCATATAATGGAGGTCTATGGTCACCACCTCAAAGAGCATGCACAGAGATGTCCAAATTAAACATGATTTGATGACTCGTAAATGTAAGTACACATTGATGGCCTAAGACACGAAACGAGCGGTTTGTGTGAGAAAACGAACAGCATTTATATCGTTTTTACCTCTTGTAACCACAGCCACGTCCAAGTGATATGAGTGCGTGGGCGTTTCGGTCTACGCAAGCGCCGGAAGTGATCACAGAGATTTCGGAAGTGTTATCTTTCACTGTGAAGATCTAAACATATTTAGATATACAGTAAATCGCAATGGAAGACGATTTCAATATATCGACAGACAACGTAGATTTTTTTTTTCTTTCCTCACAACCGTGCGAGAGATCACTTCTGGCGCACCCGCGCCCTCAGATCACTTGGACGTGGCTGTGGTTACAAGAGGTAAAAACGATATAAATGCTGTTCGTTTTCTCACACAAACCGCTCGTTTCGTGTCTTAGGCCATCAATGTGTACTTACGTTTACGAGTCATTAAATCATGTTTAATTTGGACTTCTCTGTGCATGCTCTTTGAGGTGGTGACCATAGACCTCCATTATATGACTGACAGACAAGAACGGTTTGACCTAAAAATATCAAAATTGAAAATACTGCGGAAACAAAGACACCTACATCTTGGATGCCCTTGAGGTAAGATAAAACATATAAAATATTAATTTCAAAGTGAACTATCCCTTTAAAAGTTTCAGCCAGTTTTACTCCCCTTTTTTTGTCTTGCGCCTGTGACAGCTGATAGACTTTTTAATCACCAATCTTCGAACACTTTTGAGTTTTGCACCGATCTTGGTTTTTCATGGCCGGTTTTGATCTTGATGGTGATTCTGATGCATTCTTTTTGTTGTTTATTTGCTCTCCTAAAGGCCAGAAAAAATATATCTGTAGCCATTTGAAATGAGAGGGATCCACTGCATTTCAATCACAATCCAAAGATGCTTCGCACATGGAGCAAGAGCAGTTGTTTTTGATTTAAGTTAGATTGTATCAAGATTTAAAGCAAAAACAGAAGAGTCTGACTTTAGCTTTGTGAAATGATGCTACATTAAACATATGCACAAAACTAAAACAGCAAATGTATCAAATACACGCTCTGTCAGTAGGTGGCGCTGTATAAAGTTGTTGTAGGAGAAGAAAAAGCCATGACGATATTTTTGTAAAAAAAAATGTGTAAATTCTACTCATTTTAAATGGTTAACTTGCTCTTGCATGCTCTTTGAGGTGGTGACCATAGACCTCCATTATATGACTGACAAGAATGGTTTGACCTAAAAATATCAAAATGGGTAATTAATTTGGTTAATTATTTGTTAAATTTATTTAATAATGTTGATTGTAATCTGTTGCCTCAATTTTATTGATTAGATTTAACATATTCAGTCGTATTCAATTTTACAGTTATTTTAGAGCTGTTAAAGTCAGTTCTTAGTGTTTAAAAACCTCCTGAGTCATGGGAAAGTCACTGTAATGTATGGCTTTTTATAAATACTAGCTAGTCTAGGGATTTCTGCTCCAGCGCTTCGATCGACAATCATCATGTCGTGAAACTCAAGAAGTTGTCTGGTCTTTTATATGAAGGAAATTCCATTCAGATCACACTATTGCCGTAGACAGAACGAACATGTCTTGTGTTTTGAATTTGAAGTGCCTTATGCAATCGAAACGTCTCTCGTGAAAGTCTTGATTCATTGTTGTGAGTCTGGGAAGATCTTCAGCCCTTCTCTTCTCCACTCTGGATGCAAAAGCAACAGACCACAGGGCCGTTTTCCCATGATGCACTGCTCAAGCTACTCTTGACGTCTCTGGCACCCTGTTCTTATAAAGCAATATTCAGACCACACCGTAATCTTCTCCTCAGGGAGGCGCGTTGAAAAGTGGGCTCCACGTTAATGACACGCAAGCTTGACATTTGCTGCATTAGAAACACACGGCCTCAAATCTCCAGAGATCTAGTTATGATATACAGCGGCACATTTAAATTCAGGTCATACTGAAGAGGGATGTGCAAAATATATTTTAGAAACCGGCTAGTCTCGAAGTTAGTTTATCTTCGGCACATATCTGAAAATGGATACAGTAGATACTAAGCACAGACCTTCAGATGATTAATCAAAATAATCATTGCATTACGCCACATTGTGATTTTTGACTTTAAGTAATATATATATATATATATATAATATTTCATAAATTATATTTATTTTTTATATATAAAATATTTATATTTGATGTAAATATTTAATATTTTTAATACTGTAAATATTATTATTATTATTATTATTATTATTAGAGAAAGGCCATGACCATGAAAAATAAATAACTATTTTTACCACTACTTCCACAACTACTTAATAAATATTGTTATACATTTGTTTCTAAATTAAAAAATACTAATGAAGTATTTAATTCTGAAAATTGTTATATTTAACCTGTTAACTGTCACCCCCCTTTTTTTAATAGACATGGAAATGCACATTTTGAATTTAAATTTTATATATATTTTATATATACAAATTTTATATAAAATATATATTTTCAAAACCTAAAAATCTGACCAAGTTGTGTTTAAAATTAGGTTGATGTTTAAAAAAATGAGCTTTAAGTGAGATTTTGTTTGGGCGCAGTACCGAACGCTTTCACTAGGGCACGACCAGACTCCATTTCTGCTCATATTTAAGTGATATGAACCATTATTTCCACAATTTTCATACAATTTATGAAGTAGACATCCTATTCAGAAGTAGTATGGGAAGTTTGGCAGATTTTGATATGAATTCAACCTCTAGGAAACGCATACAAAGAACACGCATGTGCGTTAAAGCTTCCTGCCACATCACAAATGGTGAATTTATTATTTTTTTTCTTTATATTTCAAACATTTTCAGACCTTTTTTTCTAAAATAATTGAATGGATGCAATCTTTAGAACTCGGCATGAAAAGAAACCGAGATTTCTACCTTTTTTTTCATGATTTTTCATATTCATAACTATTTCAAAATAAAGGTCTGAACACGCCTTGGCAGTATGAAAATATTCTTGTTGCAAATTGATAAATTACGGCTCCTCTGTAATTTATTTTGAAAATCAGTCACCAAATATGGAAACTAGAGATTGTAAGCTTTCAAATGATATATAGTTTGTCATTATTACTTTAGATGCTATTGTTTTAAAAATATAATGGCAAGCATCCCACCTGTGGGATGGTGACAGTCAAGTCAACTTGCAGGATTAATGGTATAAATACCTCTTATATGTCAAAAGATCAAGGCAAATTGGATTTCACATGTCATGACGCCTTTCATTTAGTTTCTGCCAACTAGTTTACCACCCTAACCTGTAACATTTAATCACTCCTCTGTCATAAACACTGGTGCTTTCTTCATTTTTGAGATGTTGTTTGTTCTATAAAACTACATTCGAGGCTGCATTGTTTTCTTCAGAAACCGTCACTTACGAAATAAATTCAAGCCCTGTAAATATATCATCATAAGTTTGGATTTCTGCTCTTCTCTGCGTTTCATTTTGCTGCTTTTTCGCCCATTGCATTTCTTGTTTTCTATTTACATATTCACAAAGCGGCCCTGAAGTGCTTTGCTGGATGAATAAACTAAAACAGTCCAGTCTGTTGTGCGGCAGGGCTTTATATCGACTCTACACAGCCATGTTTGTGCGAGTTCTCGGCCCCTTTCATGTTAATGGGGCCCTCGAGGCCGATAGTGTCCTAGACGGCACTGCTACGCAGACTTTGTGTCCTCTCGCTCAGTTTAACTTGCTTTTCCACATGGGAGAAGCCAAATCCTGAATGAACCGACTCTTAGATTCTTTCTGAGAGAGAAATGACTCGCAGTTGCTTAAAGCTTTCTTTGAGACGAAGCCAAGCATTCAAAAGGTGTTTCATTGTTTTTAGAAGGATGTAAACACGGCGGTATGCTAATGCAACTAGCAGTATCATGTGCTGAACGCATTCATGCCACGGTCTTGTTACATGTATTATTGATGGGCAATCGGAGATCAGACCACGATGTCATGATATGTCATCAAAGTGCTTACAGTTGTAGGATTCAACTAGCTGTCAATAAGGGAGAATCTCTTGAAACATGTAGAATACGTCTCATATTTCACTCACATATTTTTATAGATTTAAAAAAAAATGTTGTTTGGAACTTTTATTATCTTATTATCATTTATTTATTACAGCAGATGCACATGTGTGTATATATAGGTGTGTATATATGCAGGATATACACACAGAGAGACATATATATATGCACACAGATATATTATGTAAACAAAGACTTATGTTAGATGTGATTATTCGCGATTAATCGATTCGACAGCACTAATTTATAGTCTTGATAAGTGAAATTAGGGCTGTTTTACGGTAATTATTTATTTTGTGCCAATTAAGCACATTACTACTGCATTTGTACTGATTTAATTTGTTAATTGAAATAAAAATGCATGATTTGACACTGTGACATTTGTACTGTACTGCAGGAAAAAAAATATGTATTACACTAATGGTAATATAATAATAACAGTTTATTCATACACTCTTACAGTAGAAGAAATGGTTCTATTTAGAACCAGAAATGGTTCCATCCCCCGCTTCATATACGGAACTCCAAAATGGTTCTATATAGAACCATTTTTTTTTTTGGTAAAAGGTTCTATTGGCCAAGTATGGAACCCCAGGGTTCTATATAGAACCCAGAGGAACCCTTTTTTAAAGAGTGTATAGAACCTTTTAGGGGTTCCAAATACGTAGCGCTGATAGAACCTTTTCTTCTAAGAGTGTAGAAATAAAAAATGACACACTCTCTCTCTCTCACACACACACACACACCTTGCACTTCCCAAAGCGAACACCAGAGGGAAGCATGGGTGCATCCGTAAGCGTAACACACTGTCCTTGTTACAGCCTAGCCTAGAGAAAAGTTCAGTGAAATCTGCAGTCGATGAGATCATATCAAAACACACTGAGATTCTGTCATTGAAGTGTCAGAGCTGTTGTTATGGCGATAGTAATGACATCATGCCTCGCTCCTCAAACCCCACCCGGATCCACACCACCGCAACTTTCCACAAACCGGTTGTATAGGTCCTATAAAGGTCAATGTAATAACTCCTCTTATGGTAAGCATAATTAGCGAGCCTTAAGCGTTTATCCCACACTCAACCACTAATACCTTTTACTGACATTGTGAAAGTGAAACATTAAACCATTCGCTAATTAAAAACATAAAGCCGCTCTTGCCCTGCTTCAGTCCTTTGACTCTAATCTCTGTTATATACTAGTGTTTTGAAATATTCTGCTCGGCTGCCCTGAAATACTCAACACTATTCAATCATCAAAGAACAAAGAAACTCTGAGCTCCAAGTTCTCGGCTAAAGCCGGATCCGGGATAGTCTTGTTAGCGTATAGCATCGTTAAACATGTCTGAGATGGAGAAAAGCAGATCTTAGAGCGGGTCACATGCAGATGAGAGTCGAGCGCTGTCACTGCTTAGAGCCGACCGCGTCACATGATGATTTGTCTCAGCGGTTTCTCCAGATTAGGTAGACATCTCCTGATCCTCCAAAAGATCCTGCTCCTTTAAAAAAACATGAGCACGGACGCATGCTGGCTTTCTATGTTTTATGGGGACTCTCTATAGCTGTAATGATTTTTATACTGTACTAACTGTATATATTCTCCCCTGCCCATCACACACAACTTTCTGTGTTCTTACATTTTCAAAAAACATCACTTAGTATGATTTATGAAGCTGTTTTCCTCATGGGGACCAAAATATTTCACAACAAGGATGTCAGATATTACACACTCTCACACACATTTTTTCTCTCTAATAATATCTGAATCTTTAATAGTTTTTGGATTTATTACTGCTGTCAAATCGATTAATAATGGTACATCATGCCTTGTTACCACTGTGCAGGCTGGTGGTGGAGGTGTAATGGTGTGGGGATGTTTTCTTGGCACACTTTAGGCCCCTTAGTGCCAATTGGGCATCGTTTAAATGCCTGGGCATTGTTTCTGAGCATGTCCATCCCTTTATGGCCACCATGTCCCCATCCTCTGATGGCTACTTCCAGCAGGATAATGCACCATGTCACAAAGCTCCAATCATTTCAAATTGGTTTCTTGAACATGACAATGAGTTGACTGTAGTAAGATGGCCGCCACAGTCAGCAGATCTCAACCCAATAGAGCATCTTTGGGATGTGGTGGAACGGGAGCTTCGTGCCCTGGATGTGCGTCCCACAAATCTCCATCAACTGCAAGATGCTATCCTATCAATATGGGCCAATATTTTTACATATTTCAACTGATAATCAATTTATACTGTGTCCTCAATATCATTTTCTGTCCTATTAGTGTTTTGAAATCCCATTAACTAACAAAACATGTGGTTCCTTGTGATTTTTGTGGTAAAACATCAGCATTTGGTTGTCATTGTGTAAATAATCAGTCAATAATTGATGCATTTTAAGCGTGTACGTTTAACCACAGTCGATTTCTCAAGTCTCTTTTGTAGAAATCCTTAAATTACAACACAAGCATATTCATTTGTTGCAGTTCAAACGCTTCTGCATAACAGGAACGACCCAGCACATAATCTCTGCAAATTCACCATTCAAGCGAGTAATTCCACACCCCTGTCTTTCTCTCGGGGGTTTACAATGGCCTGCTTTTAAAAGGAAACCGAGCCGCTGCATTATACGTATAAATAGTGTGCAATCGTAAAGGTCACATCTTGCTTCCGAGAGCAGCATGTGACACTTAAACGCATTATTCTGCATGGATCGGAACGCAGATCCATTTGTTGAGTTTAAATGAGGGAGGCGACCATGTGGACCCCAATTTAAATATGTTTCGTCTCGTTTCATGAAACATATGTCCCCCCTTGTGTTGCTTTAGCGGATTGTCAATGTTAAAGGCTGCTGGAGTGACAAGTTTAATGTTGGGTTGTGATTGAATATACAACTGTTTTTACAAGTTTTGTGTGGGTGATGAGCGTACTGACGAAGAGTCAAATGATTATTTCCATGAGAGATTCAGTCCCTGATTCCTGGGATTTATTCAGACTGGATTCACCAGTTAGTGAATCATTGGTGAATCAGTTGATTCATTTAAAAGAGCCAAATTCATGAATTCATCTATCTATCTATCTATCTATCTATCTATCTATCTATCTATCTATCTATCTATCTATCTATCTATCTATCTATCTATCTATCTATCTATCTATCTATCTATCTATCTAATCTATATATGTGTGTGTGTATATATATATATATATATGAAGAGTTCAGATGCAAAAGCCTCTAAATGCCATTTGAAATTTTCATCTTTAATGATGATTTTTATCAAACTTGTATATTTAAGTTCAGTAATTTCACTTAAATATTGATATTTAAGTGAAATTACTGAACTTAAATATACAAGTTTGATAAAAATCATCATTAAAGATGAAAATTTCAAATGGCATTTAGAGGCTTTTGCATCTGAACTCTTCATATATATACATGTGTGTATATATATATATATATATATATATATATATAATATATCAGGGCTGTCAAACGATTAATCGCATCCAAAATAAAAGTTTGTGTTTACATGATATATGTTGGTGCACTGTTTATAATTATTTTAGACATATAAATACACACACATACTTGTATATATTTAAGAAATATTTTCATGTATATACTGCATATAGATTTATAAATAATTTATATATAAATATAAATATTTTATATATAAATAATATGTTTTCCTAAATATACATGCTTGTGTGTGTATTTATATATCTAAAATAATTAATCGCGATTAATCGCGATCAATCGCGATTAATCGTTTGACAGCCCTGATATATATATATATATATATATATATAAAAATATAAATGAATATATATGAATACATAATAATAATTATTATTATTATTAGTATGCGTTTCTATCTCTCTCTCACTCACTCACTGAGTGATCTAATAATAACTCTTTATTCATAGAAATAAAAAATGACACACACACACACTCTCTCTCTCTCTCGCTCTCTCTCTCCTAAATACACTATTATTAATATTAATATTTGTACGTGTTATTCAGAAGTGCTGGAGAACATTGTTTAACACACTCAAGAGATCCAAGAGACTTTGGACAAAGGACTTAAACGATCCAATCTATCTCTCTGTCAGACGGACGTGAAATTGATGGTTTATCTTTCTCCTAAATGGTCGCTATCAATCTGGCCCTTTTTAGTTTGACGTGGCGATGCTGTTACGCTGCAGCTTGTCTCCTATTGGGTGAGGGGTCAATATGCAAATGACGTTTTGACAGACAAGGGCAGCGGATATCAGTGATGCTTTTAGGCAGATGGACAAACATGTCCATCTCTCGAGTGAGTTTGATGTTGGCACCAAGGTCACCGCTGTATCTTATCTGGATATGATGTGATAAGATTGTTGCAGCTCATGAGTATTTGGGTGCAAATCAACATGAATCAGTCACACTTTTAACATTATTTACAGTCTTAATTTGTGTCTCTCGAAGTCTTGATCAATACGAAGTAACTTTATACACCTTTGAAAATCAATTCATGTTTATATATCTTTCATAATGCTTTACAAATGCAATTACATGATGTTTCTAAGGGCGCATACTTTATTTCAAGCACACAAACATATTTGGAAACATTCATTAATTTTGTAATTGGTGGTGCATAAAAAGCACTCCAGCTTTATTGTGTTTTTTTATGCCTTACTAGGTTTAAATTTGTTTTGAGCTTTGCAAAATTCTATTGGTGTCTCTCGCTGACTCGTATTGCAGAAGAGACGGGTATAAAGACATTTACCTACTCAGGCATGGAGGAGGGTAACAAGTTTGGAGAAAGGGCACATCAGCATACGCGCGCGCTTTGCCCCCGCTGTAATTGGTCGTGGTCTGGCTGGTAGACGAGCAGCTGTAATTGGTTTAAATACGAGAGAGGTGTGTGTTAACAGTGCAGATGACGACTCTGTGTGTGTGAAGATGGAAGGAGACGCTACATGCATGAATGTGTGCGCGTGGGTGGATGCTTGCGCTACACACACACACCGACATCTGCTGCAGCCTCTCCAGAGGCGACGACTTGCTGTATCAGCGATCTCACACACACACACACACACACACACTGCAATACATGCTAAGATCAAAACTGCATCAATAAACAACACATTTATAGGTCACATTAAGTTGCTGATTAGACGCTGTAGGGTCTTTGTAAAGCCTTTTATTTCCACTCTTATTAAACTGATATTACATTCATATTAAAAGAAAATTATAGAACAATTAAAATAACATAAAACATTTCATAGGGTCTTATTGTAAATAAAATAATAAATTATAAAACAAAACAGAATCAACTCGTGAACCTGAACACACAAATGTGTTCAGTTTCATAACGAGTTGATTCTCTTGTGTTTGTGTGTTCAGGTTTATATCGAGTTGATTCTCTTTTGTTTTTGTGTTCAGGTTCATTACGAGTTGATTCTCTTGTGTTTGTGTGTTCAGGTTCATATCGAGTTGATTCTCTTTTGTTTTTGTGTTCAGGTTCATTACGAGTTGATTCTCTTGTGTTTGTGTGTTCAGGTTCATAACGAGTTGATTCTCTTGTGTTTGTGTGTTCAGGTTCATTACGAGTTGATTCTCTTGTGTTTGTGTGTTCAGGTTCATAACGAGTTGATTCTCTTGTGTTTGTGTGTTCAGGTTCATAACGAGTTGATTCTCTTGTGTTTGTGTGTTCAGGTTCATAACGAGTTGATTCTCTTGTGTTTTTGTGTTCAGGTTCATAAGTTGATTCTCTTGTGTTTGTGTGTTCAGGTTCGTATCGAGTTGATTCTCTTGTGTTTTTGTGTTCAGGTTCATATTGAGTTGATTCTCTTGTGTTTGTGTGTTCAGGTGCATAACGAGTTGATTCTCTTGTGTTTGTGTCTTTAGGTTCATAACGAGTTGATTCTCTTGTGTTTGTGTGTTCAGGTTCATAACGAGTTGATTCTCTTGTGTTTGTGTGTTCAGGTTCATAACGAGTTGATTCTCTTGTGTTTGTGTGTTCAGGTTCATAACGAGTTGACTCTCTTGTGTTTGTATGTTCAGGTTCATAACGAGTTGATTCTCTTGTGTTTGTGTTTTCAGGTTCATATCGAGTTGATTCTCTTTTGTTTTTGTGTTCAGGTTCATTACGAGTTGATTCTCTTGTGTTTTTGTGTTCAGGTTCATATTGAGTTGATTCTCTTGTTATGAACCTGAACACACAAACACAAGAGAATCAACTCGATATGAACCTGAACACACAAACACAAGAGAATCAACTCGATATGAACTTGAACACACAAACACAAGAGAATCAACTCGTTATGAACCTGAACACACAAACACGAGTTGATTCTCTTGTGTTTGTGTGTTCAAGTTCATAACGAGTTGATTCTCATGTGTTTGTGTGTTTAGGTTCATAACGAGTTGATTCTCTTGTGTTTGTGTGTTCAGGTTCATAACGAGTTGATTCTCTTGTGTTTGTGTGTTCAGGTTCATATTGAGTTGATTCTCTTGTGTTTGTGTGTTCAGGTTCATAACGAGTTGATTCTCTTGTGTTTGTGTGTTCAGGTTCATATTGAGTTGATTCTCTTGTGTTTTTGTGTTCAGGTTCATAACGAGTTGATTCTCTTGTGTTTGTGTGTTCAAGTTCATATCGAGTTGATTCTCATGTGTTTGTGTGTTTAGGTTCATAACGAGTTGATTCTCTTGTGTTTGTGTGTTCAAGTTCATATCGAGTTGATTCTCTTGTGTTTGTGTGTTCAGGTTCATAACGAGTTGATTCTCTTGTGTTTGTGTGTTCAAGTTCATATCGAGTTGATTCTCTTGTGTTTGTGTGTTCAGGTTCATAACGAGTTGATTCTCTTGTGTTTTTGTGTTCAGGTTCATAACGAACTGATTGTATTTTGTTTGTGTGTTCAGGTTCATATTGAGTTGATTCTCTTGTGTTTTTGTGTTCAGGTTCATAACAAGTTGATTCTCTTGTGTTTGTGTGTTCAGGTTCATAACGAGTTGATTCTCTTGTGTTTGTGTGTTCAGGTTCATATCGAGTTGATTCTCTTGTGTTTGTGTGTTCAGGTTCATAACAAGTTGATTCTCTTGTGTTTGGGTGTTCAGGTTCATAATGAGTTGATTCTCTTGTGTTTGTGTGTTCAGGTTCATAACGAGTTGATTCTCTTGTGTTTGTGTGTTCAGGTTCATATTGAGTTGATTCTCTTGTGTTTTTGTGTTCAGGTTCATATTGAGTTGATTCTCTTGTGTTTGTGTGTTCAAGTTCATATCGAGTTGATTCTCATGTGTTTGTGTGTTTAGGTTCATAACGAGTTGATTCTCTTGTGTTTGTGTGTTCAAGTTCATATCGAGTTGATTCTCTTGTGTTTGTGTGTTCAGGTTCATAACGAGTTGATTCTCTTGTGTTTGTGTGTTCAAGTTCATATCGAGTTGATTCTCTTGTGTTTGTGTGTTCAAGTTCATAACGAGTTGATTCTCTTGTGTTTTTGTGTTCAGGTTCATAACGAGTTGATTCTCTTGTGTTTGTGTGTTCAAGTTCATATCGAGTTGATTCTCTTGTGTTTTTGTGTTCAGGTTCATATCGAGTTGATTCTCTTGTGTTTGTGTGTTCAGGTTCATATCGAGTTGATTCTCTTGTGTTTGTGTGTTCAGGTTCATATCGAGTTGATTCTCTTGTGTTTGTGTGTTCAAGTTCATAATAAACTGATTTTCTTGTGTTTGGGGTGTGTCTGAGGTGTGTGTGTGTATGTGTATGTTTAAACACAAAGTTAAAAGAGACTCCAGCTGTATTCATGGTTTCTGCATATGGTTTGAGCGTCTCCCCATAGGCAGCACTTTGAAGCTGCTAGTTTGGCCTTGCATGTGGGTAAGACTCATGAAATAAACCCAGACCTTGTTCTTCTCCTCTTTTTCAGCTCCCACACACACACACACACACACACAGCTCTGGGCTCGGTTTCCCACCCGGGGAACGATCTCTATATTGGCCCGAAAGCCTGTTCTCTCCTTTGCTTTGTTCATCCGTTGAGTCTAATGCCTATTGACAGACCCTGAATGACAAATGTGTGCTGGGAGTTTCCCGGTACATGGAAAAACTTGGATCTGTTTTTAGAAATTCCTGTCCCACGTGTCGGGAATGGCCCTTGGTGTACCTGCGGGTTTCCGAAAAAGCCGCACACGCTTCGATCGTTTGAATGTGTGAGAAAGGTGAGAGCTCATGCTGTGTATTTTCAGTCTGTTTATCATCTGCCAGAGGAGAACTTTCATAGCTCTGAAAACTCAGTCCTATTATGATTTTTTTTCACATTCAGCTTTCTTTAGTGTGTATTGTTGCTGTTTCAGCATGAAAAAGGTCTGTAAAGTTCTTTTCTATATCAGTGTCAGTGTTTCTGAACTCCTAAAACGTCTCCATTGTAGTCTCGAGTTTCTTCCGGGAACGAACACGTCACAATATTCCTCATTTAAATAATTCATGCGCAGAATAAAGGGGTGTGGCCTGGTTGAGTTAGTTAGGAGTGTGTTGAAAATGATGGTTATGGTAAGGGGTGGGACATTTCCCAAACACACTCAAAGCTCTTGGCCAATCACAACACACTTATCCAGCTGACCAATCAGAGCACAGTGTGCTTTTCAGAAGGAGGGGCTTCATAGAGACAGGAACTAAACAGAGTGTTACTGACAGACTGGGAAGTGAGATGAGAAAAATGGGTTTTGAACATTCAAGTATGAAAACCTGTTCTTGTAGAGTCCAAAAATAAAATCAAGACTTTGTAAAAGGGAATAATAGGTCCCATTTAATGGTCGTTCACACCGGGCGCGAATGATTTCAATGTTAAGTCAATGCAAAGACGCGTTATGCGCGTAAGAAATTCCTGCGGCGCGAATGAGGCGTAGAGCGCGGCGCAGTAGACGCAAATACGCCTCATTCGCGCGTCAAGTTCGCGAATTGAGCATCTGGCGCGTTACGCACAAATGATTTAGTTAGTGCTATTTGTGCATTCGAATTCCTATTCGCCGCAAATTTTGACACGAATTCGCATCTGCCGCCCAAGTTGAAAAATCTGAAATTTGGCGTCAATTCGCGCCGCGTTAACCAATCAGGAGCCTGCTGCTTGCTCATGTGGTGAAGGATCTGGATGCTTCAATAAATTATTTTGTAATATGACTAAATTCCTGGTGTAGTTCTAATGCTCAACAAAGCAAATATTTTATCACTTAAAACTTTATTTTAATATACGAGACATGCTCATTTTGTATTGAATGTTATTTATTCCATCTAGATTATATGAAATATTATTATGTAAAGACAACCAACATAGCTGTGCAAAAGTTCTTGTCTGGACGTGAGAGAGAAAAAAAAATCACAGGACAGGTTAATAACTTTTGACGCGCGAATTAACACAAACTAAACGCGGTAGACACGAATTTGACGCGCTATTCCCGTCCGGTGTGAACGCATCGTAAGAATGAGCTAATGAATGTTTCTCATAAAACCAATTGAGAAAGTAGGCACATGATGTAGTTGTTGACATAGTGAGAGTGTGAAGCTATACAATGAATGCGGATGGGAGTATTCAATGAGTTTATATTGAGATTTCTGACTTTTGAGACACATTTTCTCCCGTTTAATAATTAAATTCAGTTTAATTCAAACACGCTTTATTACCATGACTGTGGGACAATATATGTAAAAATAAAAACAAAAAATGCTAATGCATTGGCAATGAAACAAATAAAAGAATGTATAAATAAATAAATAAAAGATTTAATAAATAAATCAAAAAATTAAAATAAAACAAATGAATGACTGAAATAAAATAAAATGCATAAATGTATCTTCCACCAGGTGAAACAGTAATATCTCACTAAAATATATGAGCAGTGGTAACAGCAGTGATTCCCCAAGCAAACATCACTAATTATCGGAGTAGTAATAATAAAAACATCAGTTCTGCCCTGTGTGACATCATTTCCCTGCTCTTCACTGATACCTCATTTTATTCTCTGCTTTTTTTCCCCTCGCGCCACTGCCAAGAAGACCATTAAAACAAGGTCCCGTCTGCCGCTCTGGCCTCTCATCTCTCAGGCCGCCGAGGTATATATACGCTGGAAGGAAAAATCCAGAAGCAGAAACGTCTGGAACCACTAATAACGGGGTCCGTGCTGCAATTTCCAGGGGAGGGTTAAACTTAATGAACAATCAAATAAAGGATTTGAAATTACAGACCTTTGGAGGGAAGGAATCTGAGGTTGCCCTCGGTTGTGAGAAATCTCATCGTTCAAAGAGGTTGAAGAGGGGCCTTGTGAAGGGAGGACGGGCGGCCGTGTTATTTTGCGTGCTTGTGCATTTGGTTCAACATCTTATTATATTCCATAATGACCATATTTCTCGTCTCTTTCCTGGATTTTGACCATCGATGCCCTAAATGCACAGGAGCTTCATATTCCTTTAAGTTAAACACAATTAATTGAAGTAGTTCGTGTGGAGATTTGCTTCAGTAAATCCGGCTGTTTGATGAGATGACTCAATAATTGATTGACTTTGGGATTCCACAGGGGAACTTTCTTATTAGTACATTTTCAGGGGAAATTACTGTATTTGCATGTATAGTACTACACTCTTAGAAGAAAAGGTTCTATATAGAACCTGAAAAGGTTCTATCAGCGCTACGTATTTGGAACCCCTAAAAGGTTCTATACACTCTTAAAAAAAAGGGTTCCTCTGGGTTCTATATAGAACCCTGGGGTTCCATACTTGGCCAATAGAACCTTTTACCAAAAAAATGGTTCTATTTAGAACCATTTTGGTGTTCCATATATGAAGCGGGGGATGGAACCATTTCTGGTTCTAAATAGAACCATTTCTTTTAAGAGTGTACTTACATGTGCTCTAACATTATTGCCACCTCTCAAATCATTGCAAGCATGAATAAAATGGCCATGTTTTATAGTTTTAATAGCATTTATTAGTCAAAAGTTATTCAAAACATATAGCCATAATTCTTTTTTTCATGACCAATGTTTTCTGTACTGGCATAGTTCTGCATTAGAATAATCTTTTAGTTGGTGAATATTGAACATAGGTGTATTTGCAATGTGTGAAAAAGTTAGTACACCCCATATTAGGGCATATAGATATTAGATCGTCATTTTGCCATTGTTAATAGATAAAATGTGCAGTTTAGATAAACAGAAATGGCCAATTCTATTAAGGAAAGTTGGGGTCTTGAAAATGCTCGAAACCCCTTCAATATCATTCTCATAGTCAATACAAGTGACTGATAGACAATTATAAGAAACTTCTACAAGAGGTCTGTAAGTTAAAGTGGGCGAGACTGGCTACTAAATTGGCGCGTACTTATTTTTTCACAAGGAAAATTGGATGGATATTTTTAAATAAAATATTTCAATGTCAAACTTTCCTTATTTATCATCAATATCATTGACAAATCATCTTCCTCATGAGTCTCAGTGTTATTACTGTGCCACTAGCATTATTTAACTCTTTTCCCGCCATTGACTGAATTTTCTGGCAATCCATGTTTTCACTGTTTGACAGTAGGGGGCGCTTATTTTGTTTTTTACATAGACAAATTTGAAATATTGCTAATGCGTTGCCTGAAAACATTATATTGGTGGTTTTTAGGGCGTTTTTAAGTGCACTGAAAGAAAAATTGAGTAGGATTTACTTGGAAAAAAGCTAGGCAACTTTTTTCACTCAGAAAATGCTAGTTAATTTACAAAGATTTGCCAAGTAAAAACCTAAGCATATTTATCAGTAGCTTTAATTAGAAATCTTTAAGTTCAAATTACTTGGAATATGGAATTAAGTAAACTTTACAGAAAATAAGTCATTTTAACTTGGGTCGTAAAAGGTTGATTAATATCGATTTAGTTGAAATTTTCTTTGTATTTGCATTACATTTCATTAATACAGTAATATTGAATTTTATTAGTCATTTCTAGTATGTGCTTTACTTAGATCATCTAAGTCATTTATATTACATCATGTGAATGCATAGACCTCGATAACATTTGATGGGTCGTTTTTGTGTTTGAATGTGTCATTTTGAGCAATAAATTTACTCGAAATGCCACAAAATGGCAATTACTAATACTGACATTAAAAATCAATGATAAAACAGTGTAAATACAGCTGGAAACCAGTGAAAAAATGAACCTCATTAATTATTCAAGGTCCAGTGCATGATGGGAACCCAAGTATCAGAAAAGTTGAGTAATTTTTGCTTAATTTTATTGAGTTGATATTTACACTTTCATTTCTACTCGCTTGAATTAAGTACTGATATGGAATTTTTCTTGCCTGAAGTAATTTTTTCATGTAAATTACATTCTTTTTATTTTTCAGTAGTATTTACATCATCAAAAAAATCATTTTTTACAGTGTGGTTGCTAGGGTGTTCTAGGTGGTTGCTAGGTGATTCTTTACTGGCTTGTAAAGAGTCACTCTTGCGATCTTCAGTTCTGTAGACGTGACGGCAGAGAAGATACTAGCCGAACTTGTTCAAATTGCACACGATCGACCTCTTGATAGATCGTTTATCCATCTAGTCGCCATAGATTGGTATCAAACCGAAGGCTCATAATCAATAAATCCTCCAATGTGCTTTTGTGCTTTTATTCACTGTTAAAAATGCGAGACAAAGTGCCGCTTTTTTAGAACGAAAACTACAAAATGGTTAGACGTGAGATTTCCGTCTAGTGCATTTACATCGAAAACAATGGAAAAATAGCACAGCGGACTGGAAAACGTGTTCTTTGGGTTCTTCCATCCACATGTATTTATTTAGCAGATGTTTTAATCTAAAGCGACTGACAGGAGAGTGATTCTTCATAAGGAGATGCAGTAAATGTTACATTCGCTCTCAGTTTCTGATTTATATTCATGGATTTCCCATGTGTCCATGTAACTTTTGAGTGTTTGACAGCCTGTCTGTCAGTGTATCTTGCTTGTGTTCGGAGCGTTGACCTCCTGACCTTTGACCTCCCTAGAGTGTGAAAGCTAGAGTCACTTCCGCCCATCTGAATTCTCTTTATCTCTTCATCGTGTGTTTTTTTTTTCTTGCCTTTCTCTGCCTCTGGGCTCAGGATATCCTTCCCTCCCGTCTGCTTTTCCACTCGTCTGCCGGCTGATGACATTCACATGAGTCTTCAGTGGCGCGAGGAACCGGAGGCGTCATTTCTGTGCCACTAGCGCCATTTAATGCATTTGTTTGAGATTCAGTTTTAGATTCCGAAAATTACACAAATGTTTCTTTATCAGCTCCCAGAAGAGAGCTTTGTGATGCACTTTTTAGTTTACGGCAAAGTTAGAAAACAGACATTTTTGTTTATAATTAAAGTCCCCCTGCAGTCAATAATTTCATCCCTTAAAACTCATGTTTGATCATCAAAATGACATTTACAAAGTGTCTTCATGCCTTAAAATATCTTGAATGTAACTCGACACCCTCGCCACATTTAGTATACGTGGTTCTATGAATATGCAAATGAGCCCCGCCCCCACTCAGTCACTCACTCACTCACTCAGAGATCCACTGGTTGACGATCACACGTTGATCTGATTGGTCACAAGGTCGTTTGTGACGTCAGAAACGCCAGCGATTTCAAAGCGTGTTTTTGAGACTCTTTGGTTCACTGCAGTTTTAAGGAGGAAATACTCAGCAATGCTGTCCACTTATCAACTTACACAGCATATTAATAAACACCTCATATACATATAAGCAACATTAAAAACTTGATTTTTACCACTGGAGGACTTTGATAAATTGAGATGAGAAATAAACTATATTGATATTTTTCAAGGTATCGTATCGAAATGTCCAGTATCGTGTCAGCACTACTGTTAGACTACACAATTTTTCTGTTTGTTATGATAGTCACTGTGTCTGATTATGCGATTTTGACTAGAGATGCACCCTTTGTCCAGCGCGTGACCGGAACCGGACAATTTTCGTGTGATCGACCTTTATTGGCCGGTCAGTCTGACATATGCCGGTCAAATGCACTCGGGCGCAACATTAGTATCACATGTGCACACGGAACACACATAGGTAACCTCGTGAGTTACGGCCGTTTCACCCCTTATTTGCACCGCGTGTGGGCACCGCATATTTTTTCTGCTTGCATGTTAATCAATGAGTGCATTGCATGTTAATGTTAATCAGCGTGATTGACACTACTAAGACACTCCTCCTGGCTCTGATTGGTTGTTTCTGACTGGGAGCGGTGTATTTCTGCAAATGGCAATAGGACCACTGGGAGGAGCCAGGAGAGCTTGATTTTTGATTTTTTTTTTTTTTATCTGTCTCATATTCTACTGTCAGGCTATAATGACAGTTTTAACAAATATGTAAAAATTACACAAGTTGCTTACAGCAGCTTTAATGCATTTGTTTTCAGGTTTGAGGTCTTAAGGTGGAAACATACAGTTGTACATCAGACGACAAACACATACACATCATTGTAGGTTCAGCTGGACAAAACAGTGGCACATTAATGAAAAGATATTTTCTGTCCAGCAATCGACCTGCTATTTCATTAAATTATTTTGTGATTTTCTTGCACCTTTATTGTTTCTCAATTGGTTTCAATCACTTACCCTTTAATAACGGAATCAGTCCACACATTGCCTTTCCATTCAGCTTGGAAATGCTCTTTGAAATTGTTGTTCAATACGGGTAAGTGGTGCTATTTTGTGGCGTGTTGTCAAACGGTATATCTCCCCTGGCGTGCTTGGACCACAGAGAATTGTGCTACTCTTCATTACAGCCATTTTAACTGTGTGTGATCATTACCATCTGCTGTGTGTTGGTGAAATGCAGGAAAACATGTCATATTTCACCCTAAAATCAATAGATAAAAATGTTGTGAGTTTTTTGCATAAAGAAAGTTAAATACATGAGATTTAAGATAAGATTTTTTCATTTAGACTTAACACATTTTACTCACATTTAATTCCATTATTGTAATGCATCTAGATTATACTTGTTTTATTTTATGTAATTGTCATCATTCATTATAACAACAATATATATATATATATATATACTATAAAAAATATTTTTATGATTTGCAATCACAACATTTTTTCTTTCGTCAAATCAACTTAAATAATTTATGTAGTTCAGATAACATAATATTTCGAGTTTCTGGTGATTAAATCAATCTCCTTCATTGTATTAACTCAATTTTTCTATTTCAATGAACTTAAAATTTTAAGGCAACCAGTTTACTTCATTTTTTAAGTTAAACCAACAATATTTTTTCATAGTGTATATATATATATACTGTACATAAATACATACATACATAAACACACATACACACACATGTGACTCTGAAGAAGACGTCTAAACGTTAGTCATTAATAAAATCATTTAAAACATTGTGCGCTTTATGGAAATTGTATTATACATGAACTAATTACTATATATATATATATATTCATGTATATTTATTTAGATATTTATATAGCATAAAATCAAATATATATATATATATATATATATATATGAAGAGTTCAGATGCAAAAGCCTCTAAATGCCATTTGAAATTTTCTTCTAAAATTATCATTTTTATCGAGCTTATATATTCAAGTTCAGTAATTTCACTTAAATGACAATTAATAGGTAATCCTCATTGCAATTTAAGTGAAATCACTGAACTAATATATACAAGCTTGATAAAAATGGTCATTCTAGAAGAAAATTTCAAATGGCATTTAGAGGCTTTTGCATCTGAACTCTTCATATATATATATATATACTACCTCAGTACTAATAAACAGTCAATATCAGAGTGATGTGCATGCTAATAAGCAACTAGTTAATAGTGAGAATTGGACCCTAAACAAAATTTTTACCCAAAAACTAAAAAACAAAGGTAAATTGGCTTCATTGTCTTTAAGCAAAATATGAGATTGTTTTGATTTTGGGATGAAAGAAGCATTTCTTGACAGGTTTGGTGAGATTCACCGTGTGTTTGTGTAGGTGTCGCGCCGTCAGTTATGAAGCATCTCCAGCCTTCAGATGCAATATGAACTCCAATATGATTTATCAGTCCCCACTCCACATCATTCACCAACAATCGATCAAAATCCTGTTTAACCAGCAGGTGATTTTCTCTAGCTTTGAGAAAAATCACAAGCCAAACTTCTCCAAGCTCAACGTCTGACGAAAGTGAGAAATATGGCCGCCGAGAAACCTGTCAGGAACGTATTTAATAAGGCTCTCACTGACGCTTGATTAATCTTCATAAAATTGATCGCGCTGTCAGAATCTGCGCTCTGAAACGGTGGCCTCCAAACAACAGGCTTTAATATAGAGCGTGTGGATGTGTGCTTTATTGTACAGTTGGTTCTCAGCAGGCCGGGCTCTTATTGGAGTGCTATTGATTCAAGATTCATTAGAGGCGCAGACTAATTTTGTGCTGAGTAGTGGAGCTCTGGCACTTTGAATAAGCATTCATCTGCTCTCTGAAGCCGCTCACGCGCAGGCCTTCAGCGACAGATGGCGAAGATGCTGTTCCACTTCCGTTCCCTGAGGAAAACCGTCCGCCGGGATTCCAGCGTATTGTGCGTCTTAGTCATAAAGCTGGTCAGTGTTTAATAAAGCGCCGTTACAGTCACACATCAATATATCATGATGCTTTTCCCCCGCGATATTGCTTTGATGCTTTAAATCCGTATGTCAATATTTCTTATTTATGTGTGCATTCAGAGGATTTCCAACTGTTCAATAAATGAAGCTGCAAGTGGACTTAATAAACATAAATTCCAAAAATAAATCAATAAATAAAAATGCTGCCGATGGGTGTTTATGTAATCCAGTTATTTGATGAATTCATTTTTGCATGTTGATCAAGCAATTTTGTGTCAATTGTGACAAGTTATTCAGGCCACATCTTTGATATTTTATAACCAAGTCATACTTAAGATCTAGTTTTTATTATTTTATTAATTATAAGTTTTATTGTAAATAGAATGACCTGCATTTTTTAAATATGTATGATTGATTATTATTTATTTATTTATGATATTTATGTGCAATATTATATAATATAAATTATAATTTGACAAAATATTATATATATATATATATATATATATGGTTTTCAGCATCTAAGTAATGCTAATAAATCTAAATTATATGTCCAATGCATGTATAAATAGTTATTATTTATTTACAATTATTTACAATTTACATATACATATATATATATATATATATATATATATATATATGGTTTTCATCATTTTATTTTTTATATTTAAATCTAAATTATATGTCCAATGCATGTACAAATAGTTATTATTTATTTACAATTATTTACAATTTACAAATGAAGAGTTCAGATGCAAAAGCCTCTAAGTGCCATTTGAAATTTTCTTCTAGAATGATCATTTTTATCAAGCTTGTATGTTTAAGTTCAGTGATTTCACTTAAATGGCAATGATAATTACCTATTAATTGTTATTTAAGTGAAATTACTGAACTTAAATATACAAGTTTGATAAAAAAAAAATCATCATTAAAGAAGAAAATTTCAAATGGCATTTAGAGGCTTTTGCATCTGAACTCTTCATATATATATATATATGTATATAAGATTTTTTTATTTATATATTCATCTAGATTAATAATTTCTTTGTAAATAAATTGTATATAAAATACACACACAAAAAAAGAGTTAAAAATTGTATTATACATAAACTAATTACTAACTAACTATATATATATAATTTATATTCATGCTATTTATATTTATTTAGATATTTATATAGCATAAAATCAGGAATTGTAATTATCTGTAAACAAGGCCAATAGATTTCAGGACTGTGGTAAGAGTGAACGACCACATTTATTAATCGACCGATGCTGATATATCTTCGGGATAGTGCTCGTTTAATCAGTCGGGCTGACATCACCGGTCTCGGTTCTCTGAATCTCTTCGGGATTTGATTTTGGGAGAGAGAGAAAAAGAAGTGCTGATGTTTCTCCTCTGGGGTCGGAGCTCTCCACTGATCTCTGTGAATTAAGACCAGCTTTTTAATTCTGCTTGGAAGATTTCCTTCTATTTTCATCCTCCCATCAGTTCCCACAATGGCTCCTGGGAGAGCAGTTCGTGAATCAATGCACAGGCGTCTTGTCCGGCGCTGGTCAATAGTTGTGGAAGGACGGTCTCTCCCTTCATTCCCCTCCCCCGTTTTCCAGAAAAACCTCATCAATGTAAGGGTCAGCAGGGTCACGAGGACCACCTGGTAAATGGGTCATCCCGGCAATAATCAAAAGAGAGCGCATTACACATCGCTCTTGTTTTTTTGTTATCTTCATGATTGTTGGCCCGCGTCTTCGAGTAACCGATAACGTTTGACATTGACTGCTGTACTCCACCACAGGTCTACGGATCAATACAGAAAACACGATCAGCACTTCAAACCCGGGAAGTTAAAAGCCGACGGCCTCGTTAGCCACATCTAAGCAGAGTTTGGATTAGCATGTGGAATTTATCCAATGTCTCTGCTTGGTACATAGGCTTTGGTCCAACTAATTACTTAACCTACATTCAGATATTAGTGTGCTCCGAAGTTTGCCCTGGTTACCTTGAAGATATCCGACCGGGAGAGGAGAAACGGCCCCACAGACTGGGATCTACCGTTCTTTTGGCCCAGTTACTACTGTATTCTAACTGCTGGTGGTTTTCATAATGTCTTTAGGGCTTGATGATATTGGTGGGAAAAACTGACATTGCGATATTTCTGCGATTATACCCTTCCATTCAAAAGTTTGGGTTCAGTTCTAGAGATGCACCGATATATAAAACTGTAATAATATGTACACTGTAAAAAATGAAAATTAATAAACAATTGATAATTGGTTAACAAAAAGTTTTCTTAATATATACGGTAAATAACTGTGAAATATACACTCACTTTCACCTTCAGAACTGCCTTAATTCTACGTGGCATTGATTCAACAAGGTGCCGAAAGCATTCTTTCGAAATGTTGGCCCATATTGATAGGAAAGCATCTTGCAGTTGATGGAGATTTGTGGGATGCACATCCAGGGCACGAAGCTCCCGTTCCACCACATCCCAAAGATGCTCTATTGGGTTGAGATCTGGTGACTGTGGCGGCCATCTTACTACAGTCAACTCATTGACATGTTCAAGAAACCAATTTGAAATGATTGGCGCTTTGTGACATGGTGCATTATCCTGCTGGAAGTAGCCATCAGAGGATGGGGACATGGTGGCCGTAAAGGGATGGACATGGTCAGAAACAATGCCCAGGCATTTAAACGATGCCCAATTGGCACTAAGGGGCCTAAAGTGTGCCAAGAAAACATCCCCACACCATTACACCACCACCACCAGCCTGCACAGTGGTAACAAGGCATGATGGATCCATGTTCTCATTCTGTTTACGCCAAATTCTGACTCTACCATCTGAATGTCTCAACAGAAATCCAGAAAACATGTCTTCAACTGTCCAGTTTTGGTGAGCTCTTGCAAATTGTGGCCTCTTTTTCCTATTTGTAGTGGAGATGAGTGGTACCCGGTGGGGTCTTCTGCTGTTGTAGCCCATCCGCCTCAAGGTTGTGTGTGTTGTGGCTTTGCTGCATACCTCGGTTGTAACGAGTGGTTATTTCAGTCAAAGTTGCTCTTCTATCAGCTTGAATCAGTCGGCCCATTCTCCTCTGACCTCGAGCATCAACAAGGCATTTCCGCCCACAGGACTGCCGCATACTGGATGTTTTTCCCTTTTCACAGCATTCTTTGTAAACCCTAGAAATGGTTGTGCGTGAAAATCCCAGTAACTGAGCAGATTGTGAAATACTATACCGATAACCGATATATTGGCCGATAAATATAAAGAGATGTTGCACTGAATTGTTTTTTCCTTTTCGAAGTGAATCCAGTCATATTTTAAGTAATTAAAAACCAGCATGGTGAACAGTGCACGTCTGAATTGTCTTGGATGAAGGAAATAATCCATTATTACAGTATCGGCCAAATTTTCGTACCAATGACGATAACATTAAAAATTAACATAAATCGGCCGATACCTATATATTGTGCATCCCTTGTCAGTTTTTTTTTGTGTGTGTGTGTTGAAAATAATTCTTTATTCAGAATCAGTGCACATTATAGTAATGGAAAAAAATCAGGGTTTCCATAATCTTTTATCAAAATATAATTTGCACCATCTCTAAAACTACTTTTCTCATCAGCTGACATCATCAATCCCTCTTATTTTTTAAAAATCTCTCATACCGAGACACTTTTCACCATTTGATCAATTCCTGAGTCCTGATTGATTTTAAAAAGTGCAATATGCACTGCATTATGGTGGTGAAATAGGTGAAAATGATAAGAGAGAGAGACTATATCTATATCTGTTTCAGAAAATCCTGCTATAAATTCATTTTCATAAATGCATTTCCTAACCCGTGCAATATTGAGTGTTTTGTTTTTCATAAGTGTGTTTTGAGTGGTAAACACTTTATGCAGTCACACATGCACATACTTGAGTCAGTCGATGAAATGAAAGCGTCTGGATCTACATGTAAATATGATTTAATCCATATCCTCTAATGAAAATAGCAGCGGCGCTCTGAGTTTTTCATATTCAGTGTCTTCAGGTTATTCAGGGGCTTCTTGACACACAGGGAATGGACATGTTCCCTTCACTTCTTCTCAGCTTTCAGTCCTGTCACTGCTAGGCCGTGTTCATCCTGCAATTGAAAGTCATCAGGTACAAACTCTGGTTATTTGCCGTGAAGTGTATTCTTTCAACTTGCATCGCTTCGCCGGCTTTAAAAGCCTTTCACACGGCGCTCGCTTCGATTTATTCACTGCAAATGAATCACTGGTGCTTTTGTAATTAGGTGATGACAATATTGCGCTGTGTCTCACACACTTTCTGTTATGAGTTTTGTCAAAATTATGCTGCAAACGTGGAGAACTCGAAATGAAGATGTCAAGAGAGGTGCATGAATTCATTGTTTGTTTTTCCCTTGTACTTTCCTTTGGACTATGCTACGATGTTAGAAGACGCACACAGAATCTGCACTCGAAATGTGTTAAAGGAGTAGTTCACTTCAAAAAAATTTTTGCTGATAATTTACTCACCCCCATGTCATCCAAGATGTCCATGTCTTTCTTTCTTCAGTCGAAAAGAAATGAAGGTTTTTGATGAAAACAATCCAGGATTTTTCTCCATATAATGGACTTCAATGGGGTCCAAACGGTTCAAGGTCCAAATGAGAGTTTCAGTGCAGCTTCAAAGGGGCTTTAAACGATTCCAGACGATGAATAAGGGTCTTATCTAGACAAATGATCGCTCATTTAAAACAAAAAACAAAAAAAAACAAAGTTTAAGTTTTATAAGCTAGCTCAAATGCTCGCCTTGCTCTGTTCTGTGATGCACGTTCGTGACTCTCCTATTCAAACTCGTTCATCAAAATGAACGAATCTTTTCCTGAGTCAACTCGTTCATTTAGTTTGTTGAATGAACCAAATGACTCGGAAAAAGATTTGTTCATTTTGATAAACGAGTTGGAACAGGAGAGTCACGAACGACTGAAGAAAGAATGACATGGACATCTTGGATGACATCGGGGTGAGTAAATTATCAGCAAAAGTTTTTTTTTAAAGTGAACTACTCCTTTAAAAAATGAGAATTCACAAAGTCTTATACCCGGGCCCCTGGGATGTGCATATAATAAATTGTTAATTGTAATTTTGCTTTCATCTATGAATTAGAGTGAATTCTTGTCAGTATTTAAATGTATTTTTCCTCCAGAATAGGCACAGAACAATAAAAATCTATAATAAGCATACTGTACATAACGATAGCATTTTTTAATTAAATTTGTCTAAATGTAATTTTAACACATTAAGATGTATGTCCCGAGAGGATGATTGTCATTGCTGTTACAATAATGAGATTTATCTATTTATTCATTTTTTGCATTACAGTAATGCGTTTGTTTTTGGGGGCAAATGTGCTTATTAAATAATGTCATAATGCAAGAAATCCTAAATATGCTTCATGCTTCCGGCTCTGTTTAATGCATCTTGCCATGTAAAAATAGATTTTTTTCTGCAGAATCAGCACAGAATATGTGAAAAAAAATTCAGTTTTCCTTTTTATATATATCATATACAATATAATCATACACAATGTTAGTATTATATTTGGACAAATTTAATTGTAACAAATACAATATTTAAGTAGATTTTTCCTGAAAAACAGTACAAAAACATGAAAATAGATTCTGTTAGGTTTCATTTACATCACTTTCTCTCTTTCACTGTATATTATGACACTATATCATCATTATAATCCTCATCACCACCATGCATATTCACCGCAGTCTTCCTCACTGGACTATATACACTTAATCTGTTGTCTTTCTGCATGTTTCCCAAAAGTTAGATCACTTGCCCCAAACAGATGCTTGTGATGCGATTTGTTAATAGTTTAAAGTCCCACTGTGGTGAAATTTAATGTTGTTTATAGTCCCACTGTGGTGAAATTTAATGTTGTTTATATGTATATGAGGTGTTTTTAATATGCCTGAATACAAAACGTGTAAATTCAAAGTCGACAACCAAAGACAGTCTCAAAAACACGGTTTGAAATCGCTGGTGTTTCTGACGTCACAAACGACCAATCAGATCAACGTGTGATCGTCAACCAGTGGATCTCTGAGCTGAGCGAGTGGGTGGAGGGTGGGGCTCATTTGCATATGATATTTTAAGGCATGTTTAAAAATGTCATTTTGGTGATCAAAAGTGAGTTTTAACGGGTAAAATGATTGACTAAAGGGGGACTTTAACCTTCAAGCGGTCTTCGTTTCCTGTTGGGCTTCGGGGTCTATACGACCCCAACAAATGATTGAGTCATTGTACAAAAAATATACATTTTTAATCATACAAATAATATATCATTTTTTTTGTTTACTTCTCATCTATTCATTAATGCTGTGTTTTTGGAGATATAAAGTACTTTTGTATCCATATAACCCACAATGCCTCAACTACACCTACTTAACTACTTATTATTTTAATTTTAAATTTAATTTCTTATTATTTAATTTTTTATTATTTTTAATTTCTTCTTATTTTTTTTTGTGATACATTGCATTTATGCTCTAGTACTAGGCCTTCATTTCTGTGTAAAAATTTTCAGATTTATGCCGGATTTTTTTTTTTTTTTTTTTTGACACACGAAGAATATATATTTAGTTTTTTTCACATATCCCATTCATTTCAATGTGGGGTCATACTGACCCCGAAGACCAGAAGTATAAACATTTTTTTTTACATACCTTCAGAACAACCGAATCAAGCCCAGTTTTTTTTTTTTTGTGTGTGTGTATAGATAGATAATGTATGAAAAGTCACAAAATCTTATTCCACTGAGATGAAGGGAACCTTTTTTTATTATTAAGTAAAAGTCGATTGGGGTCGTATAGACTACGACTTTTGGCTGAAGACACCATTGTGCATAACTAACCTTAAACACCTGCAGAAAGGTTTAAATTCACGCATTGTATAATTCACCCATTCTCATCATCCTCTTCTCTCTTGGTTTCCCACCATCCGAGCGCTGAAGTTTAGATATAACTCTCTCCCGCTGAATCAGAATCAATCCTTCGGTCTGTTCTCCCCAGCGGCCGCTGGCTTCCCTTCAGAGAGAGTTCAGAGAGCGATAGATGAATAATCCAGCCGCTATGATCCATCGCGCGGGCAGATAGCAGAAGAAAGATCGGCTCATGTCTGTCGGGTGGGCCGCACAAGCAGATTTGTCTCCTTCAGAATTAATACACTGTTGAAACGCAAACGCGCTGTGACAGACTGAACCGAGCGTCTCGGTGGATCTGTGTGTTCGCTATACGACGGGCATTATTCAGAGGTCTGACAGTCTTTAGGTCTCAAAGAGCTGCGAGCGATAGATGAAAAGACCTTTATATACAGCATATAATGAAGATATGAAGAGCAATAATTATGTCATGTGATCTGGTCATTTGCTCTCCTCATTGTTTCTCTGTACGCTGCAGTGTTGGCCTGTGTTTGACCTGCTTACACGTGACCGATGGAGAGATGTCACGATGCCAGGACAGGCTTTTGTAGGTGGGAGACCCTTCAGGTCAGATTGCGCTGACCGCTGCGTTCTGCCAGTAGACAGGTTTCATGTGGAGCCAGTCTGACCCGCTCGAGCAATAAAACCGGAGACAATCGTCCAGACTCGACAGAAAGATAAAGCCTTTCAATGCTGTCATGATGCCTGTGACCGAAGTCATCATTGTTGTGTCTGTAGTGTTAAAGTTGGACTGAGAATGTCTTAAAAGAGACAAGTGCCTATTTTAACACAAAATCAAAAGGATTTTGTGTTTTCCATTTTCATGCTTTATGCTTATGCACATTTCCCCCATAATTTGCATAGCTAAAATGCTACAAATATTCCATTGTCATTGCTGTAATGTAATTTTTTTTTTTAAAGAAATGAAGGTTTTTGATGAAAACATGCCAGGATTTTGTCCATATAATGGACTTCAATGGGAACCAAACAATTCAAGGTCCAAATGAGAGTTTCAGTGCAAACTGCAAACTGTTCAAAGGGCTTTAAACGATTCCAGACGATGAATAAGTGTCTTATCAAGCGAAACGATCGCTCATTTAAAAAATAAATAGCAAAGGTTAAGTATTATAAGCTCAAATGGACGCCTTGCTCTGTTCTGTGACGCACATTTGTGACTCTCCTGTTCGAACTCATTTATCAAAATGAACGAATCTTTTTCCGAGTCAATTCGTTCGT
Source organism: Pimephales promelas (assembly GCF_016745375.1). The sequence continues at coordinate 40,192,984 of NW_024121210.1, read as the reverse complement.
TTTGTTTGTTGAATGAACCAAATGACATGAAAAAAGATTCGTTCATTTTGTTGAACGATTTCGAACAGGAGAGTCACAGAACAGAGCAAGGTGACCATTTGAACTTACAACATGTAAACTTTGTTATTTACTGTATTTATTAAATGAGCGATCGTTCTGACGTTTGTATGAGAAACTTCTGGAAAACACTTAGTTGCAGTGTGGACGGAGAGCATTTTGAAACAAAGATGCAGTTTTCAAATGTATCCGGATTAAAGGTGTAGTTCACTTTTAAAAAATCTTTTGCTGATAATTTACTCACCCACATGTCATCCAAGATGTCAATGTCTTTCTTTCTTCAGTCGAAAAGAAATTAGGGTTTTTGATGAAAACATTCCAGGATTTTTCTCCATATAATGGACTTCAATGGGAACCAAATGGTTCAAGATCCAAATGAGAGTTTCAGTGCAGCTTCAGCGACACCAGACGATGAATAAGGGTATTATCAAGCGAAACGATCAGTCATTTCAAAAATAAAAAGTTTAAGTTTTATAAGCACAAATGCTCGCCTTGCTCTGTTCTGTGATGAGCGTTCGTGACTCTTCTGTTCGAAATCGTTTATCAAAATGAACAAATCTTTTTTCGAGTCGTGACTCGAAGGGTCCTAGATAAGACCCTTATTCATCGTCTGGTGTCGTTTAAAGCCCTTTGAAGCTGCACTGAAACTCTCATTTTGACCTTGAACCGTTTGGTCCCCATTGAAGTCCATTATATGGAGAAAATCCTGGAATGTTTTCATCAAAAACCTTCATTTCTTTTCGACTGAAGAAAGAAAGACATGGACATCTTGGATGACATGGGGGCGAGTAAATTATCATCAAACGTTTTTTTTAAAAAGTGAACTACTCCTTTAATGCAGATGTAGCCCAAGCGGTCATCTGGAACATATTGTATTTGTAGTCTTGTCTAGCAGATAAAGCGGTCACAGGCTTTGCTTTATGCATTTACCAGGCGTCAAAATCAGGTACATGTCAATGTCAGAAAACCCAATTCCTAGCCACATGTCAATGTCCAAGCATCACTGCTTCTTTAGCAAGTTGTAAGGATCACTGTCGAGTCCAACTGCCTTGATGCAGGACGTTTTGAGAAATAAAGGTGACTTGACATTGGCCTTTTGAAAGGGCCTTTAAACACACACACACATACACACGAGGAGGAAAATCCAATCACAAACAGTTGATTTCCATCAGAATTGATGTATATCTCTGTCTTCCCAATATATCATTATAGGCATATCTCATCCCACCTCATTCTCCCCGCGGAGGTTCAACTCTACATTACAATTCACATAATCTGTCCAAAATAGTAATGTGTGACCATCATCACTACAAATAAAATAATTGCACCACTGGCAGCTCAAGGATTACGCTAAACACTGAAACACAAACACATTTAAACCTGAATCTGGTCCGTATGTTAATGGAGTATAAGGACTAGATATCTTCCCCACGCCTCCTGATTTCCAGAAGGATTATCAGCGGGAAGCAGCCGCCCGATTCATAGATGTGGCACAGATTGACAATGGCGCTTTGATAGTGTCGACTGCAGGTACCCAGAGGCAAGCGGGAATCAATAACACTGAGACGTTGATAACACGGTGTCATTGACTTCTGATTGTCTCAGACTGCCTGGCCACAACACTGACGAGTTCAATTTCTCTCTAGTACACACACACACACACACACACACAGACAGAGTCCGTGTCTGACATGTCTGTCTCATATTTCGCTCCAAAAGCAATACTGAAATGCCTACCAAATGATGCCCATCTCTGTTTTTAAGATTTTTTTCAGTCACACTAATGCAAAGTGTGCTTATCGTCATGATGCGAGTAGTGTAATGCAAAAAAAAGGTATTTAGGTAAATTAGGTAAATTAAAAACCGCTAAATACAGTAATGTAATACAGTAATGACAATTATCTTGCTCATACATGCATTAAAATTAAACTTAGACAAATTAAATTAACAAACTTTACCTTTATACATAAGTAGTAGAGTAGTTCACTTTTCAAAAAACATTTGCTGATAATTTACTCACCCCCATGTCATCCAAGATGTCCATGTCTTTCTTTCTTCAGTGGAAAATAAATTAAGGTTTTTGATAAACTCCATATAATGGACTTCAATGGGGTCCAAACGGTTCAAAGTCCAAAAGATAGTTTCAGTGCAAACTGTTCAAAGGGCTTTAAACAATTCCAGATGACGAATAAGGGTCTTATCAAGCGAAAGCTCTCCGACTAAATCTAAAATATCTAAAACTGTGTTCCGGAGATGAACGGAGGTCTGACGCGCTTCGGAAGGTGAAAGTGAAAGTTAATAATACAACAGGCACAATAGAAATATAAACATGCATATCTATTGGTTCAGTATGTGTCATCGTTTTCATCGCCGTCTCAGTGTGGACAGAAGGCCAAAACGGACAGAGAAAGATGCGTTTTATTTGTGTGGACAAGGCCCTTTATTGTTGTACGTCATCATATCGCCCAGCCATAAAACTTATTAAAGCACTAAGCTAAGGTTTCGTCGACGTCGAGATAACATTATGACTTTCGGTAAGCTGCCTGGAAACGATGTGTATTGTGAAGCGCTATACAAATATACCTGACTTGATGCTGGGTCTTCTCCAAGACAGGATTTGTCTGCTAAATTCAATGGATTTTCTAGTTGTTTCAATATATTTAGTAGAAAACTGTCGGCTGTTAAGAAGTGCTATCCATTTATCCATCTATCTGTCTAACATTATCCAACCATCTTGTAGGCCCATCATAGTGGATCATTTTTAATAAATGCTGACAATTTTTTTTTTTACAGTTACTCAAAATATAAGATGGTCAATATTTAATTCAACATATCTGACTGCAAATCCATGTTTCTCTGCCTGGATCCTGTTGTTTCTGGCGATCAAATTGCTTCTCTTTTCTGTAGCTTTAGGCAATCTGTAAAAATATACCTCAGATTCCTTGTTGAAGCTATTTTTAGATGTGTGTTGTATGTTTTTCACCGCTTTCAAGCACTAGACTCCATCTACCTCTGTTCGCATATGTGTAATTGTTGCTATGTAATATGTATAGATGAACTTGGTGAAGCCTGGTTGCCGTTATCTGCAGTGTTTCTCTGGCATGAGTCGAGTCTTCAGTTGTGTGCTTGATGTACAATTAGAGCCAGACCGATATATCGGTCGGCCGATTAGACATTTTCTATAATATCGGTACACTCTAAAAAATGCTGCGTTGTTTTAACCCAACTTTGGGTCAAATATGGACTAACCCAGCCGTTGGGTTAAATTTTTACATTACATTTTTAACCCAACATTTCGGGTTTGTCCATATTTGACCCAAAATTGGGTTAAAACAACCCAGCATTTTTTAGAGTGTATCGGCAGTTATAAATGGCAGATACATTAATATTTAAAAAATAAAATAAAAACGGACGAAACACGCTTTAATCATCTCTCCTTGGCCTGTTATATTGAAAATGTATGTTTTACAATTTGCAGTATGATGTTATCTATTGCTAAATTATGGCTCATCATAGACTAGCTAACCACAAAGCAAGCTAATGCCACTATCATCAGTGGAAGACTGCTAACGTTAACATTAATGAGCTTGGAAACCACAATGAACTTTTTCTGCCTAAATAAAGTAATGATTACCATATTTATAACTAGCATATCTCTAGTTACAGTCCCTGCATTGTAAAATGTAAGTTATACTTGCGAGGAGTGAACTTTTAGACATAGAGAAAAAGTATCAAACTTATCTTGTGCAGAAAAGTTAGCTTTTCTTTTACACGTGTGTGAAATCCAACAATATTTAAAAAAAATAAAAAATATCGGCCGATATATCGTAATATCGGATTTTAAAACCCAAAAATATTTGTATCGGTATCGGCCTTCAAAATCCTTTAACGGTCGGGCTCTATGTACAATCACCATTAATACATTGACATTTTATTATGACCACCCTCGGCAATCCAGGCATCATTAGCAAAACCCATTCCTGAAGGCAAGGTTACACTCAATTGCTGATAAACTTGGAGGAAAGCTGTGTTCATGTCAGCCGTATTAGTAAATATGCAAAGCTCCTTCACACTGGAGCCACGAGAATATGTGAAGGTCATCTGGTCTACTGACACACTGCTCTGTTTCAGTGCTGCGCACGCACACACACTTACAGCTGCATTACCACCATAATGTTATGGTGTATATTTGATATAAAATCAGTTATATAATATAGTTATTAAGTATAAGTGTCTTTTTTTGTGAACCAGATGGAGGCAAAACAATTGATTTGTTTGAATTGATTGTTTAAAATATCTATTCTCTAGTCTTATATTGCTTATAAATATGATTTCCTATTGAGTGGCATTTAACCCTCTGGGGTCTAGTGTTTTTTTGAGTCCTTGAGATGTTCTGACATGCCCTGACATTTGTACTTTGTTCAGTTGCATATAAACATATTAATGGCACAGGTGAAATTACACTATATTTAGCACAAACAGGGCTACCATAATATGTGAGCAACATGTATGTACATGTTTGTGTTTTTGAGAGAATATTGTTTATGCGTGGTTATTGGAAAAACTAGTAAGTACTGATAAGAAAAAAAGTGAGCGGGTATCGCCGGTGATACCGTCGACCTCAGAGGGTTAAAGTTGTTGTAAAGCCGATACATTCAGACCTGTGACGGCACGTCAGCAATGTTTGGTAACACTTTATAATAAGGTCCAATTGGTGAACATTAATTAATGCATGAGGTATCATGGACTAACAATCACTAACAGCTTTTAAAGCATCTGTAATCTAGGTTTGTGTTCATTAACTATTATTATGCTGTATGTTGCATATGTATGTGTGTTTGTGTGTGTGTATGTATATATATTTATATGCGTGTATATATATATATTGTATGTCAGTGTTATATTTTATTAGTTTAGTTTTGTTATTTTGAGTTAGCTTTTATTTTTATATTTTTAGTTTTTATATATTTTTTTTGTTATGTGTTTTTGTCATTTTATTAGTTTTTTTGATTTTGTTTTAATATTGCTATAGGTTTCATGTATTTTTATTTCAGACTTTTGTTTTAGTTTAGTTTTATTTATTTCCAGTTATTAATTTTAGTTCAACTTTTTATTGCCAAGGCAACATTTACATTTTTAGTTTTTCAACAACAACAAAAAAAAAATATATATAATTTTATTTTATTTTATTTTTTTTCTAATTAACAATAACACCTATACATAAGTTGTCATATATCATATATATATATATTTAAATATAAATGTATTTTATATTTATTTAAAAAATAAAGATTTTATTGTTTGGTAACTTCGCACACTAATGAAACAATTTTCTTTAGTCGGTATCATGAACTACCAATGGACAACAGTAGTTATTAATCATAATGTTAACCATTTATTGTATTCATGTTGAGTTGTGGTGTTTCCTCAATCTGCATATAGTCACTGGAAAGAAATAGAATAATGCTAAAAAACGAATAGTCAATTAAGCTGACCGGCGTCTGTGGCACGATTAGCAGCGTACGGCTTCTGATTACTATCAGATTTTTTTTGTGATATAAACCATAAAGCAGAATCTCTTCCGGTTGACACATTTCTGCTTCTGCACGGTTCTTCTTGCGTGATTTGTCTGTGCTTGAAGGCTCGTTGCAGGGAGAAGGAAGTGTAGGCGAAGAGTCTCACCTTTTCTTGTAGCTACGAGACAGTGAGTTTCAGTAAGTGCTCATTATAGACTGCTCATTACTAACAACTGAGGCTGCCAAACATCTAGACAGTCTAATGAGATCTCTTTTTTCCTAGCAAGTTGCATTTAGAATTCACTTTCATTCTGTTAATTTGTCTTGACTTTACTCTTCTGTGATCTTTTTATTTAGTATGGTCATTGTATGTTCTTCACCAAACAATCAGTAGCACTTTACAATAAGGCCTCATTTGTAAACAAACATTTGTAAACATACAAATTCATAAAAACGTCCGGATTTTCCATACAAGGCCATAAATTACATTTAGCCACGTCTTAAATTGATATGCTCATTCATTCATTATCACTAGGGTTGGGTATCGAGAATCGAGTATCGATTGGAACCGAAACTAACTTTTCGTTTTTCCCGGAATCTTTCAAAAGTTAAAAAATTCGATTCCTAGTTTCGATATTCACAGTCCGGCGAGCGGAAGAAGAAACCACTGAACAACACCAATGAAGAAGCGTCTACCGGAAGTTTTGGCATAACCACGCGAGTCGAACATGAGTACCTTACGTTGGCGATCCAAAGTGTGGCTTCACTTTTCTAAAAATAACGAAATCTCGTCAAAATGCAAAATTTGTGACAAAAGGAGTATTTTTACAGAAGGAGTATTTCCTTCAGAAAGGATTATTTCCTTCAGAAAGGCCATTGGTTAGCAAGGTTAGCTAAACTTTTTTGACCCCGCCTCTTAAAAGAATCGGAATCGAGAATCGTTACGAACCGGAATCGAAACAAGGAATCGGAATCAGAATCAGAATCGTTCAAATTCAAACGATACCCAACCCTAATTATCACTATACAATTTTTCGCGATAAAACGATATCAAGTTCGAGTCAAAATCGTCAATACTCGATATCAATATAGAGTTCGATAAACGTTCGATAATGTTTATGTGGCAAAAGCACAATGAAACTCATTTGACGCGGGCGCCTCACGGACTGTTTATCCGCTCGGCTCAAAGTCCAAACGGCAGCGCGAGCTCACTAGAGGTGACGCGTTTACTCTGATCGGCGCTTCAGAACTCCTGACCTGATATTTAGATACACTATGCATTAAATATATTTGTTTGACAGGGAAACTGTGTGCAAATAGTAATATGTATTTTCTTAAAAAAATAAAATAAAAAGCACCCCAGAAAAAAGGGCACTTTCTCTCCAGGAATAAAAAGGGCAGGTGCTCAAGCCCCCTTTGATGTCTATGTGTGCACATGCCTGGTTCACAGTGCATTTAAGCTACATTATGTAATTTTTTTCGCCACTAGGGGTCGCTAACCTCTTATGGTGCGTTCACGCCAGACGTGAATAGCGCGTCAGGCGCGAGTGATTTCAATGTTAAGTCAATGCAAAGACGCGTTAAAATTCCTGCGCGCATGAATGAGGTGTAGAGTGCGGGTAGAGCGAATACGCCTCATTCGCACGTCAAGTTCGCACAAATGGTGTGAATTGAGCATATGACGTATTGAGCGTAACGCGCGAATGATTTTAAATTTTTTTTTGTGCATTCACGCGTTTGACGCGAATTCGCGTCTGGCGCTCGAGTTGAAAAATCGGAACTTTGGCGTCAACTCAAAGCTGAAAGCGGCCGTCATCCAGGTGCAGCTCCTGGACCGAGCCAAACTGGGTTCGCCTCCAAAGGGTCCGGTGGACAAAAAAACAGCGGCGATGATCCCCACGCCGCTGTTATGCTCTGCAGAGCAAATACAGACCGGTGACTCTCTCGATGAATGCTCGATCAGCATAAAAAATTTGGCCGCCAACAGGTTTAGATTCCGACGTGCGTAAATTTCGCTTCAAACTTTTGTTTTTTTAAGCTCGTCAATTTCGCTCTTGACGCGAGAAGTGTTCAAGCATATAACTAGACGCGGTAGGTGTGATTTTTGACGCGCTATAGCACGTCTGGTGTGAACGCATAGTTACAAGAACAGGCGTAGGTTGATGACGCACAAGCAGAATTATGGAACTTGTCGCCAAGCCGAAGGATCTACTAACGTTTATGAATGAGTGAATACATTGATGTTTTTAACATGACTGTCGTGTGAAGTGGGGCGTGTTTGTTAATGAGAGACAGATAGCAGCGCCACACGCGAGTCCCGCGGATATAAAGAATAAGGACATTTCATCCTACCGAACTACCCCCAAGTGCTGAATTACTACTCATACAGGTCAGTTTATTAGACTAATTAAACTCGAGGTAACGCAGCACTGTTTCATTTGGTCTATACTATCATACTAAACTGGATTTGAGTGTGTTGAAAGTTATGATGTTATTCTGTCCTAGATTGTCCGTGTAGCCCCTTCACACGGATAAAGTGACCCGGGATTTGACCCGTGTTCGTTTGATTTTGGTTCATTCACACTGCCAGTGATTTTTCGGAATCAGAGAGTAAAAATCCCGTAAAGACACGTGACATTGACGTGAGGTAATATCTCAGCAGCGTCTTACGTTTGCTTATGAGCTGCGAATTCTCTTTCAGGAAACCACACTTGTGCATTTTTTTTTTCTCTGATTCGATCATAAACTAGCGCATTACGTACCGTTTGACGATACCAGCTTCAGCGTCATCATTACAACACGGCATTGATTACGGCTTTTGTTCACACAGCGAGCGTTCCGGGACTGAACACTGCAATGTTACTCGGTCCCCAATCCGGCATCAATCCCGAGTCGTGTTTGCGTTCACACAGAAGGCGTTCTGGCAATTTCCCGGGATCAACGCACTGTGTGAAAGGGGCTTATGAGACTAGCAGTAAGCTAGATCAACATAAAAAAAAAAACATACTGACCTGAGCTACTGTATATAACATTGATTAGTTTTAGTTTTATGTGCAAGAGTGGCGTCTACACTCTTAGAAGAAAAGGTTCTATATAGAACCTTAAAAGGTTCTATATAGAACCTTAAAAGGTTCTATCAGCGCTACGTATTTGGAGCCCCTAAATAAAAGGTTCTATACATTATTAAAAAAAGGGTTCCTCTGGTTCTCTATAGAACCCTGGGGTTCCATACTTGGTCAATAGAACCTTTTACCAAAAAAAAAGGTTCTATATAGAACCATTTTGGAGTTCCATATATGAAGCGGGGGATGGAAGCATTTCTGGTTCTAAATAGAACCATTTCTTCTAAGAGTGTATTTCAAGTTGAAGTTAGTCGCGGACGTGGAGCTCTCGGCTTCTCTAAAACGCCAGGCTGATATTGATCCTCGTTTTAGTTCTCCTTTTGTCCCAAAGTCTGCTTGCCATGGTCCATAATGTTTGAACGAAACAACAACAACGTGAGCGTGCCGCTTGACGTAACGGAGTTGTCCACGTCTGTCGCCATGGTTACTATGGCAATACGAGAGTAAACCAGGCATAACGTGGATATTGCGTCACTGACGGGCGACAAGTGAACATGGACGAGCCATTCTTTAAATCTGAATTTCTCTGAAATTAAAAATCTTTGACAAGTTTTGAGATGTTGTAACTAAGTACACATCTGCAAGATTTGTGATTTATGGATATTTTATTACCAAAATCGTACATATTGTAGCTTTAACTAATGTATACTGATACAACTTTTAGTAATGAATTAGTAAATGTTGAACTTAAAACCCCAAATTGTGTTTTTCCCTTTCCCTAAACAATCACAGCGAGGCAATTTGTAGGCCTGTTTCGTGAGAATTTCCAACACATGTCATTAATGCACAAGCACACAGATGCATTAGTCTGTAGCCTTCATGACAAACATTAATATTTCACAGAACAGGTGTCAATATTATGCCCTGTCTTGGGTTTCCAACACGCCGGCGTTCTTGGCCGCGGTTCGAGCCCCATGGAAGCCCCGGGAACAGATGCCCGTCAGCAGTCTCGCTCTTCCCCAGCATCTGGCTCTGGGATCCTGCGTCCGCTCACCAACTGTGCTCTCGCGCACACATAATCTCGGCTGACAGTGATAAACACGCACGCTTGACTGATAAACACGAGGAAAGAGCAGTGTGGGATACTTCTCTGAAGGTCAGTCAGTCAGGCGTGAGTTCTGGTTCTTCTTAATTGCCTGTAGTAGTTCTCAGCTGTAGGATAGACCTCTCCAGATCTTTTATTTCGTTGCTGTGTGTCTCGGTTGGGGGATGTTTTGACATCTTGTCAAAGCGAGCGGTGTGCTCCAGGGGTCACTGTTGGGCCCGTTGGATCTTTATTGCATTTTCAGCTCCAGTTGTGCTCTCCCTCTAACCACTCTACCATGGTTGGTGAAAATCTTTTAATGTTATTGAAAGAAGTCTCTTATGATCACCGAGGCTACATTTATTTGATCAAAAATACAGTAAAATTGTGAAATAATATTCCTATTTAAAATAACTGTGAATATATAGTAAAGTGTAATTTATTCCTGTGATCAAAGCTGTATTTTCAGTATCATTACTACAGTCTTCAGTGTCACATGATCCTTCAGAAATCACTCTAATATGATGATTTGCTGCTCAAGAAACTTTTATGATTATTATCAATGTTAAAAACCGTGATTATTTTTATTTCAGGATTCTTTGATGAATTGGAAAGAACAGCATTTATTTAAAATGGAAAACTTTTGTAAGATTATACAATTGTCACTTTTGATAAGTGTAATGCATCCTTGTAGAATAAAAAGTATTGTTGTAATCTTACATTTAACTTTTGAATGATAGTTTATCATGGTTTCCACAAACTCTGAAGCACCTGTTTATCAACATGGATAACAATCATAAATGTTTTTTAAGCAGCAAATCATCATATTAGAGTGATTTCTGAAGGATCACGTGACACTGAACACTAGAGTAATGATGCTGAAAATTCAGCTTTAACCACAGGAATAAATTATATTTTTTCATTTTTTTAACATGGAAATCTTTTCTTTTAATTTATAGACATAATAATACCGTTTTGATTCCATTTTTTTTAATTGAATAGCTTCAGCCTTGGTGAGCAGAAGAGACTTCTTTCATAAGCATTACAACAAACTTAATGATTTTAAACCTTTGACTGGTAATCTGTGTGTTAGATTAACATCAATAATGTGTTTGTTGATGCCACATTTGGGGATTTGATTGCATATTAAAGCAATGCATATGGACGGTCTTCCAGAGCACACAGCTCTTTGATAAATTCAGGAGTGGCGCATTATTTGTTTATCATCGTCTCATTACTCACCGTATGCAAATGAAGAGCATGGCAGATACATAAAAATATATTTAATGGTCGTGTAGAGTCTCTCTATGACAGTGCAGTTAATCTTAATGACCTAATGACTGCATTACCATTTTGTTTCTGCCAGGATGAGCTTGATTTGTGTTTGCTCTCGATTGCTGGACGGATATGATCTCGTCTCAGTGAAACATCAGAACCCCTGAAGAACCCAAGTGGGTTCATGGGATACTAAACATCACGCCTCATAGCCCATAAATCTTCATGAACTGGACAGAAGTGGGAAAGTGGAAATACACACTGATCTGGATCGCTTTCTTGAATCCAGACGGTTGAAATCTGTTTCATTGTGTGTTTTAGGATGTAGATGCCAGAAGTTGGCAATAGTGAGGTACTTAACTGATTCTGGTTCAGCTTAATTACTTTTAAAGAAAGGTAACATAATTTAAAGTTTCATTGTTTTAAATTAAAGTATGATTTATTACAGCTAATGCCTGTTCTTAATCTTTAACTAAACACTCATATAACCCGTCTATAATTTAAGCTTCTCAATGCACTGTAATTGTTTTATACATTGCAATACTATCTCCTATTCCTTTTTAACATGCCGAAAGAACTATAATACAAATGAATGACTCGTGTGAACCTGCTGTTAGTGAAAGTATACTTTGCAATCAATAGAATAGATATTTAGATGTTGGATGTGTAGAATAGATGGTTTCTCTTGAATGAATGAATCTTTATGAGCAACTCTTTTTACTGAATCAAAAACATGTTGCGCAAGTCGTGTAACCAGTTTATTTTGACTCCCGATCAAATGACTCCTATGAACTGATAGATTGCAACCAGTGTAGACTGATTCCTGAATGAATGACTCTTTATGAGCCGACATTTCCTAATGAATCAAAAACATGTAGTGCAACTTTTGCAGTCCGACTCCCAAATGAATAACACTCATGAACTGAGTCCTCACTGGTCCTCACTGCAGAACATGAAATCCACGGGGAGGAGTCGGATCCAGATCCAACTCCTCCCACCTTACTGTACATATACCTAAACCTATTCAGCTCCACCCCCTGATCCCTAAACCCACCACTAAACCTACCCGACTCCACCTCCTGATCCCTAAACCCAGCCCTAAATCTACCCAGCTCCACCACCTGATCCCTAAACCCACCCCTAAACCTACCCGACTCCACCCCCTGATCCCTATACCCACCCCTAAACCTACCCAGCTCCACCCCCTGATCCCTAAACCCACCCCTAAACCTACCCGACTCCACCTCCTGATCCCTAAACCCACCCCTAAATCTACCCAGCTCCACCACCTGATCCCTAAACCCACCCCTAAACCTACCCGGCTCCACCCCCTGATCCTCAAACCCACCCCTAAACCTACCCAGCTCCACCCCTGATCCCTAAACCCACCACTAAACCTACCCGGCTCCACCCCCTGATCCCTAAACCTACCCAGCTCCACCCCCGATCCCTAAACCCACCCCTAAACCTATCCGGCTCCACCCCCTGATCCCTAAACCCAACCCTAAACCTACCCGACTCCACCTCCTGGTCCCTGATCCCTAAACCCACCCCTAAACCTACCCAGCTCCACTCCCTGATCCCTAAACCCACCACTAAACCTACCCGGCTCCATCCTCTGATCCCCAAACCCACCCCTAAACCTACCCAGCTCCACCCCCTGATCCCTAAACCCACCCCTAAACCTACCCGGCTCCACCCCCTGATCCCTAAACCTACCCAGCTCCACCCCCGATCCCTAAACCCACCCCTAAACCTATCCGGCTCCACCCCCTGATCCCTAAACCCACCCCTAAACCTACCCGACTCCACCTCCTGGTCCCTGATCCCTAAACCCACCCCTAAACCTACCCAGCTCCACCCCCTGATCCCTAAACCCACCACTAAACCTACCCGGCTCCACCCCCTGATCCCCAAACCCACCCCTAAACCTACCCAGCTCCACCCCCTGATCCCTAAACCCACCACTAAACCTACCCGGCTCCACCCCCTGATCCCTAAACCCACCCCTAAACCTACCCAGCTCCACCCCTTGATCCCTAAACCCACCCCTAAACCTACCCAGCTCCACCTCCTGGTCCCTAAACCCACCCCTAAACCTATCCGGCTCCACCCCCTGATCCCTAAACCCACCCCTAAACCTACCCGGCTCCACCCCCTGATCCCCAAACCCACCCCTAAACCTACCCAGCTCCACCCCCTGATCCCTAAACCCACCACTAAACCTACCCGGCTCCATCCCCTGATCCCTAAACCCACCCCTAAACCTACCCAGCTCCACCCCCTGATCCCTAAACCCACCCCTAAACCTACCCGGCTCCACCCCCTGATCCCTAAACCTACCCGGCTCCACCCCTGATCCCCAAACCCACCCCTAAACCTACCCGGCTCCACCCACTGATCCCCAAACCCACCCCTAAACCTACCCGGCTCCACCCCCTGATCCCTAAACCCACCACTAAACCTACCCGGCTCCACCCCCTGATCCCTAAACCCACCCCTAAACCTACCCAGCTCCACCCCCTGATCCCTAAACCCACCACTAAACCTACCCGGCTCCACCCCCTGATCCCTAAACCCACCACTAAACCTACCCGGCTCCACCCCCTGATCCCTAAACCCACCCCTAAACCTACCCAGCTCCACCCCTTGATCCCTAAACCCACCCCTAAACCTATCCGGCTCCACCCCCTGATCCCTAAACCCACCCCTAAACCTACCCGGCTCCACCCCCTGATCCCAAACCCACCCCTAAACCTACCCAGCTCCACCCCCTGATCCCTAAACCCACCACTAAACCTACCCGGCTCCACCCCCTGATCCCTAAACCCACCCCTAAACCTACCCAGCTCCACCCCCTGATCCCTAAACCCACCCCTAAACCTACCCGGCTCCACCCCCTGATCCCTAAACCCACCCCTAAACCTACCCAGCTCCACCCCCTGATCCCTAAACCCACCCCTAAACCTATCCGGCTCCACCCCTGATCCCTAAACCTACCCGGCTCCACCCCTGATCCCCAAACCCACCCCTAAACCTACCCGGCTCCACCCCCTGATCCCCAAACCCACCCCTAAACCTACCCGGCTCCACCCCTGATCCCTAAACCCACCCCTAAACCTACCCGACTCCACTTCCTGATCCCTAAACACACCCCTAAACCTACTCAGCTCCACCCCCTGATCCCTAAACCTACTCAGCTCCACCCCCCAGATCTGGATCCGACTCCGCCCCCTGGATCTTGTGTATTGCAATGAGGTGCTACTGCATGAACTGGTTCTTTTTAGTGAATCAAACACAGAACTGTGAGACAAATCATTATAGTTAATCACTGGTTGTTTAAATGACAACTGTGTGTGGTTAAAGATGCACGTCAGTAGTTTTTTCTGAAAATAGCTGAATTAAATATGCTTTGCATTTAGCAATTATTACTTTGCATTTACCAACTATTAACCAAACATCATGAAAATGACTCAGTTCCAGTATTTCTTAAAACCTGGTTCTGTACGAGAGAGTTCTCATTACAGTAATTCCAACTCTCCAATCAGAAAAATGAAACCTCTTTTTTATCCTTCTTTTACATTTGTGAAAATTCACATGTTTTGCTCTCCAGAAGATGAATCTTGAGACGTAGGCTTCGTGCCAGGGTTTGTTTGCCCACGTCTCCAGCTCCTCGCGCGAGGTAAATGAGATCGTTTGTCTTGTTGAGATGGCTCCTCGTACACCCTTGTGGAAAATTAATTAACGCACTTTGTCTCCTTTTCTTTTCTGTGTTTGGTGTCGTTCCCCTCCCTCCCACTTATACGCGGAGTCCATTGATTCATTTCTCTGGCTCTTGTCTCGGCTGACAGTTCGTGTCATTGGCTCACAAAATCAGTGAATTCCAGCGTTTTGGTGGGTGTCGAGGGCACGGTAAAACAGCCTCGGGTTCACGCTTCCGTAGGCACTGCGGCAGCCGTACACTTCGCTCTGCGATGGGAAATAAATGGAGCTCCTCGATGTGAACATGCATTAGACGTGCCATGATGGACTGCACTGGCGCTGTCAGTAAACTCTCTTTATGGCCAGGCCGTGTGCCGGAGGGTGATGTCGGCTCGGCTGTATACTGTTATGTTTCTCGCATTAATTTCTATGACTTTGGGGCTATAGTTTATTTTCCGGGGTGTAGGTTTAATTGTGTGTGGTTGCTTATTATAACCACAGGCTCAGATCAGTCATGATTTATGTCAACATAACATCGACACTGACCCCATTAACTTTCTTAATTCACTTCTGGCCTGCGATTCAATCAAAGTTGGAAGTGTTTTAACTTTCCTGACTTCCCTCATGACTCCCGTAAACCTGTTCTTTTTAGTGGATTAAAGCATACGGTTCAACCAGTGTGGATTTTTTCCCGAAGTAATGACACTTTATGAGCCGACTCTGTTTAGTGAATCAAAAACATGTAACGCAGCCTGCAAGTCTGACTCCCGAACAAATGATTCCTACGAACTGATTGTTTTTAGTGAATACAGCTTAAAACTGTGGGACTTAAATCATTACTTAAATAGTTACTCACTGGTTGTTTAAATATTATTTTGTAATAATAGATGGCTCAATGTATTTTAGTTGCATTTAAAGGATTAGTTCACTTTAAAATGAAAATTAGCCCATGATTTACTCACCCTAAAGCCATCCTAGGTGTTTTTCAAATTTAATATGACAATACTTCAGACAGAACGTCACATTATGACATTATAGTTGCAAAATGGGTTTGCAAACATTGATTCTTGATAACATTAAAGCACACTAGTGTATACTTATCCAGAAAAATTGATACTTAGAAACTTAAAAATAATAATAATAAATATAGCTGCAAGCAGCCATTACCGGTGCCAAGCTCAAGAGCAGACGACAAGACATGCCAACATGGCTGGGAGTTTCAGACCAACTGCAGCAAGGCGCAATTAAAGACATTTAAAGATGAATTGAGGCAAAATGGCTGCAGTCACATACATTAAACATTTACATTTATTCGTTTAGCTGACGCTTTTATCCAAAGCGACTTACAATTGCTATATATGTCGCACACCTCTGGAGCAATTTGAGGTTAAGTGTCTTACTAAGGGACACATTGGTGTCTCACAGTGGATTCTAACCTGGGTCTCACACCAAAGGCATGCGTCTTATCTTTTCCCGCCGGTAAGGGGTGCAATGTGTGATTTTTAGTGACATCTAGCGGTTCGGTTGCACGTTTTCACTACGGTGGCTAAAATGGGACAAACATCTCGTCGTCTGTAAGCCAAGAGTCTGTAACATTGTCACTGTTTCTGTACCACAGTCCATTATAAACCACATCATGGTTAAAGTTTACAAAGCCATAGTCAGGTGAGGATCAAGGGTCAGCTGATTGTCTCACAAACGTAACCAGCACATTTCTCCCCACAGCAAACCCATAATACAGCGAGGGAGAAGAACCACATGAAACTATGCAACTATATATTTTTTCTAA
This sequence comes from Pimephales promelas, assembly GCF_016745375.1. The sequence goes on along the minus strand of NW_024121210.1, from coordinate 40,176,499 downwards.
CTGGGTAGTAAAAGTTTAGCTGGCTAATATGAGCTGTTACTTTGGCTGAACTGGTTAAAGCGTAAAGCTGTGTTTACTCGACGCGTCCGCATAAGCGCAAAGGTGCGCGCGGCAAAAAACTACATGATTGTAACAGCGCGCGCGCCTCCGCATCCCCTAGAAACCATTTACTACACACAATAGGCTTTTTTCTCTGATTTTGAAAACTCTTCGTAATCGACTTAAAATGCTTCCAAGATCAACTTGTCGACCGCGATTGACGGGTTGTTATTGTGTATTGTGATACGGTCAATGACATGAGTACTAATTAGCAGTCTCACGAACGTAACTAGCACATTTATCCCCACATAGCAAAGCCATAACACAGCGAGGGAGAACTAAGTTACATGAAAAAAATCCTAACTACATATTTTACACCACTGACAAGGGAAAAGTCACTACTCACGGTGTCTATGGCTAGCTTTTAGCTTTCTGCGGCTATGGTAGAAACATGACATCACAATATGGCGACCTTCATAGTAGGTTATGTTGATATACATGTCTCATTCTAAGGTAATAAAAACATTACGGTTTATTAAGTAAGTTCTTTATACACCACTGAAAACATAGTTATGGATGTCATACTGCGTTTCTGTTAATAGATACTCAAACTTTTTACACATTGCACCTTTAACTAAAATATGATTTAGCAGATTATCTCTTTCGACCAACAGGTGGCGCAGTTACTAAATCGATGTGGTGTGGTCAGAGTGAGGTGACAATGACACATACAAAGTTTGGTGTCAATTTGTCATGGCATTGCAGAGATAGAGCCTGAATAGTCCTTTTGGCAGCGTGCCTCAACTTTGCTAATAATAATAGTGAACAGTTGACTGAGGCTGTGAAGGTGACTCAAAAAAGTCATTGCTGTAATAAAATCTACCTCTTCATTAGCAACCGGTGTAGATAAATCTAAAAGTTGTGACCCTGCGCAGTGCATTGAGTCGTAACAGACGCCCTGTTTAATCACTCCACCTGTCTGGAGACTCACATCCACAAATGGAGCTCACAGTCTCGAGGTGACGGGACGTGTTGGCTTGAAGCGAGCGACCGCTGATGGTTAAGTGGCTGTCAGAATGGGGACCATCATGCCTCTGTGATTTTGGGGGTCCATCTGGTTATGGGGCGCCCCCCTCAGGTGAGCAACAAATGGGACCCCAGATGGTGGTTCCTCTCGCTGTGTGCAGCGTATCCTGATCCAGTGTGCCACTAATGACCTCTTCCTCTTTCTGTCGGATACGCATTTTTGGATTAAATCCTTGGAAAGGGTTTTGGCTTAGATATGGAGTATGTTTGGTTACTGTGTGTGTGTGTATATATATAAATAGATTCAGCATTGGCTAAAATGAGACTAAACTTAAAATTTTACATATATATTAGGGCAGTCAAACGATTAATCGCGATTAATCGCATCCAAAATAAAAGTTTGTGTTTACATAATATATGTCGGTGCACTGTGTATAATTATTTTATATATATATAAATACACACACACATGCTTGTATATATTTAAGAAATATTTTCATGTATATACTGTATATAGATTTATATATAAATATTTTATATTATATATAAATATAAATATTTTATATATAAATAATATTTTTTTCTTAAATATACATTCATGTCTGTGTATTTATATATATATATAAAATAATTATACACCGTGCACCCACATATATTATGTAAACACAAACTTTTATTTTGGATGCGATTAATCGCGATTAATCGTTTGACTGCCCTAATATATATATATATATATATATATATAACATTTTAAAGTTTAGTCTCATGTTACCCAATGTTACCCAATAAATAAATAAATATATATATATATATATATATATATATATATATATATATATATATATATATATATATATATATATATATATATATATATATATATATATACAAAATAATTATACACCGTGAACCCACATATATTATGTAAACACAAACTTTTATTTTGGATGTGATTTAACGCGATTAATCATTTGACAGAGCTATATATATATATATATATATATATATATATATATATTGATGTATGTATATATGTATATCTATATGTGTGTATGTATCTGTCAAGTTTAGTTTCATGTTACCACTGTTCTATTGTGAAATATTATTAACTGTTTTCAGTTTTAATGTTTTCAAATGTAATTTATTCCTGTGATCAAAGCTGTTTTTTTTAGCATAATATAATATAATTTGTTGCACACTTCTATACTGCTTGTACTATATTTACCATATGCTGTATGTAGTTTATATGCAAATTTTCAAAATGCACTGAATACCCAAATAACTTTTTAACTACATAACTAAACAACTACATTATATACTTGCTCGACTACTACCTTCACAGTCTATACTTGCTCAACTAAACGAAGTGACCCTAAAGCCTCGATCTCTGTCATTATTTGAATCATTGCCCAAAATGACATTTTCGAAAAAAAAAATGATTAAAATTTAACCGAGGTGATAATTAGACACCGTTCTTTTAACTAAATGTGCACTCTAATGAGGTCATGTGATAACTGTGTACGTTGCAACAATTATCACTGCATAATATTTTACATACTATTTTTTTAGCAGTAGTCAGCAGTGTATGCTGCTCAGAATGCAGTGTTACTCCATTCAGAACATATGCATTGACTGTGTGTGTGTGTGTGTGTGTGCAAGCAAGCAGATTTTGTTTGCATGCACATCATGTTATATATGTTGTCATATTTTCTTGTCCATGCTGTAGTCTGTCCTTATTGTGTGTTTGATATTTGTGTATTGAGTGTCTGGTTGTGCATGCTAGCCCGCGAGTGTTGTGATGTGTTGCTGGAGTTAGCCGTAGCGCGGCTCTTCATCACGCGGCTCCACGGGCTGCTGTCACACAGGTGGTGATCAGTCAGTGAATATGACCACGCTGGGCTGGAAATATCTCAGTGTGTGTGTGTCTGATCCAGAACCACTCGCATAGAAACACTCAAGAAATCAAACTGAAGACTGAAGCTTCATACAGTAGCTGCAACAGATCGCTGATCAATGCTTTTCATTTTCTTCTCATGGCATCAGGAGTTAATGTTATGCTGGCAGCCTCACATGCTCACACAGTCTATCATTCCTTCCACCCATCCATCAGTCTATCATTCTATCTATCCATCAGTCTGTTATTCTATCCATCATCCATCCATCCATCCATACATCCGTCCATCAGTCTGTTATTCCATCCATCCATCCAAGGACGGACAGACGGATGGATAGATAGAAAGAATGATAAGCTGGTGGATGGAAGGATGGATAGAGTGATAGACTTATGGATGGATGGATTAATAGAATGACAGATGGATGGGTGGATGGATAGATGGATGGATGGATAAAATTATTGTCCGTCCGTCTATAATTTTATGTATCCATCCACCCATCTGTCATTCTATTAATCCATCCATCCATAAGTCTATCATTCTATCCATCCTTCCATCCGCCAGCTTATCATTCTATCCATCCATCCATCCATCCATCCATCCATCATTCTATTAATCCATCCATCAGTCTATCATTCTATCTATCCATCAATCTGTTATTCTATCCATCATCCATCCATCCATCCATCCATACATCCGTCCATCAGTCTGTTATTCCATCCATCCATCCGTCTGTCCGTCCTTGGATGGATGGATAGATAGGTAGAAAGAATGATAAGCTGGTGGATGGAAGGATGGATAGAGTGATAGACTTATGGATGGATGGATTAATAGAATGACAGATGGGTGGATGGATGGATAGATGGATGGATGGATAAAATTATTGTCCGTCCGTCTATAATTTTATCTTTCCATCCACCCATCTGTCATTCTATTAATCCATCCATCCATAAGTCTATCATTCTATCCATCCTTCCATCCGCCAGCTTATCATTCTATCCATCCATCCATCCATCCATCTGTCCGTCCGTCCATCCATCCATCCATCCATCCATCCATCCATCCATCCATTGTATATCTATATATAGATATTGTTCTAATGTTTTTACATTATTTTAGTGTATCTAATTCTTCTACCTAACATTCTATTTGTCATTTTAACGTTCTATGTAACGTTCTATCAATTATTTATCATTGTATCTATCATTCTAGCTATCGTTCTAGCTTTCAATCTTACATTCTAACAATTTGGCATCTTATCTATCGTCGTAATTTCTATCTATCATTCTGAATTATTGCAAGATTTCCAAGTATTTTATGCAGCTGCTAGGATGTTCTAAGCTTTGGTTGACAGTTGCTATGGAGTTCTATGTGGTTGTTAGGGCATCACACATTCTTTTCTTGGTGTGAAAAGTGTCCTCTGTGTTGTGCTCTCCAAATACGCTCGGGTCCCTACATCTGTGGGCTTTTTAATCCGTTTTATTGTCCAGCTGGTGAAAAGGACACTTGTCTTCAACAACACACATGATTTGATAAATCATTCACGTCTGCAGCTTTGGATACTAACTTTGACTTATATTACTAGTGATGTTTGATTTACTAAACAATTTTCATAATAGTGGTTCAAAAGGTTTCTCGTTTAAATTTATTGTGTTTTGATATTGCTCATCAGTAGGAAATCCTCTCGGCTATGATTCTGTTTCATCCGTTTCCAATCTCAGATTGCAATAAAGAGCTCAGCCATGCTGATAGTGTGAACTCCACCAGCGTAATCTACTGCATTCATCACATTAATATAGATGCTCACATGATCACACACACACACACACTACTGCATGATTTAAACTGCCGTGTTCTATTGCGCGGCTCTTTATTCAATCACACACACACACACACACACACTACTGTGTGATTTAAACAGCCATGTGCTATTGCACGGCTCTTTATTCACACACACACACACACATTAGAAGAGAGTAGTCCTGGGATGGGGTTCCTCGACACTCATAAAAGACTGTTTAATAATTTAAACCAATATTGTAAAAGGGGAAGGGAGAGGAGAAGTGTGTTCTCAATAAAGAGGAGCTCAATGAAACCCTGTCGTCATGTTCCTTGCGTAGCTCATTGTATGTAGGCTCTGTTCCAAAACCTGGTGACCTACTCGCATCCTACTGATGTGTATGTTAATCCCCCCCCCAAGGCTAAATATCGATCTGATTAAATGTAAGTTGATCTGAATTAAAATGTGAAAGTGCATAAAAAAATTCTTAGCCTAAATGTTCCGATACAGGTGAAACTCGAAAAAATTTAATATTGTGCAAAAGTTCATTTATTTCAGTAATTTAATTTAAAAGGTGAAACTAATATATTATATAGACTAGGACTTTCAAACGATTAATCGCATCCAAAATAAAAGTTTGTTTACATAATATATGTGGGTACACCGTGTATAATTATTTTGTATATATATATATATATATATATATAAATACACACATATGCATGTATATTTAAGAAAAAAATTGTATTTATATATAAAATATTTATATTTATATGAAAAATAAATTATATATAAATGTATATACATGAAAATATTTCTTAAATATATACAAGCATGTGTGTGTGTATTTATATATATATATAATAATTATACACAGTGCACCCACATATATTATGTAAACACAAACTTTTATTTTGGATGCGATTAATCGTTTGACAGCCCTAATATAGACTCATTTCAAGCAAAGTAAGATATTTCAAGCCTTTTGGATGATTATGGCTTACAGCTTATGAAAACCCCAAATTCAAAATCTCAGAAAATTTGAATATTACATAAAATCGATTAAAAAAGCATTTTAAATACAGAAATGTCGGCCCCCTGAAAAGTGCAATCATGCACATGTACTCAATACTTGGTGTGGGCCCCTTTTGCAATGCGCCTGTGGCACTGCGGAGGTGTTATGAAGACCAGTGTGCTTCAATAGCGGCCTTCAGCTCTTCTGCATTGTTTGGTCTCATGTCTCTCATAGATTGTCAATGGGGTTCAGGTCAGGCGAGTTTGCCAGCCAATCAAGCACAGTAATACCATGGTCATTGAAGCAGGTTTTGGCACTTTTGGCAGTGTGTGCAGGTGCCAAGTCCTGCTGGAAAAGGAAGTCAGCATCTCCAGAAAGCTTGTCTGCTGAAGGAAGCATGAAGTGCTCTAAAATGTCCTGGTAGATGGTTTCGTTGACTCTGGACTTGTTTGTTGTTCAGGAGCGGCTTGACGAGGAATACGACATTTGAAGCCCATGTCCAGGACCCGGGTGTGTGTGGTGGCTCTCGATTCAGTAACTCCAGCCTCAGTCCACTCCTTGTGAAGCTCTTGCACACATTTCAGTGGCTTTCTCCTGACAATCCTCTCCAGGCTGCGGCCATCCCTGCTGCTTGCGCACATTTCCTTCTATTTACAGCACTTGAGAACATCCAACAACCTTTTGAGGATTTCCCCCCTTGTGTAGGGTGTCAGTGATGGTTCTCTGCTCAACTGTCAGGTCAGCAGTCTTCCCCATAATTGTGAATTCAACTGAATCAGACTGCACTCTTAGAAGAAATGGTTCTATTTAGAACCAGAAATGGTTCCATCCCCCGCTTCATATATGGAACTCCAAAATGGTTCTATATAGATGGTTCTAGTTTTGCTATTAGAATGGTTCTATATAGAACCATTTTTTGGTAAAAGGTTCTATTGGCCAAGCATGGAACCCCAGGGTTCTATATAGAACCCAGAGGAACCCTTTTTTTAAGAGTGTATAGAACCTTTTACGAGTTCCAAATACGTAGCGCTGATAGAACCTTTTCTTCTAAGATTGTGAGGCCCTGTTTACACGAGAACACTCGCGGGTGAAAACGTAAAAATATTTTATCGGATGTGCCTTTCGTGTACACGGCGACGGCGTTTTGGGGGCTTAAAAATCCAAATCTTAAAAACGCTCCACCGCCGCGTTCCAACCCGATCTCACGGGAATTCGTACAAATGTTACGAGGTGGCTAATTCGTAACAATTCATACGACCTCACTCGTACAAATTAGTACAATTTTGCTAAATCGTATATATTTTACAAATACGAATTGGCCAATTCGTATGAATTCTTACGAATGACCTACCCCTGACCCCGCCCCTAAACCTAACCATCACATGAGTTTAGACAAATTGTATGAATTCGTACGAGTGAGGTCTTACGAATTAGCCACTTTTTAATCACTCGTACGAATTGGTCGTGAGATAGGGTAGCGCGTTCCCGTGTAAAAGGTAAAAACGTCAAAAGTCTTCTAGACAGTGAAGATTGTACGCAAGCGCTTGGACTTGGTGTTGTTGTGTGGCAGTGCTTCACATGCTACAGTAGCTGCCTGGAGTGTATACTACATAGAATTTCACACACTTTTGCGTCACCATATGCGCGCAGATTTCCCACCCAAAACGCTCGTCTAAACACAGAATTTAAAAAAAAAAACATAGCCTGAGAGGGCATTTAACGGCACAGGAACCCTTTGCAGGTGTTTTGGATTAATGAGTATAGTGTGACACGTTGAGCCTACAATAGTGAATCTTTCACAATATTCAAACTTTCTGAGATTTTGAATTTGGGGTTTTCATAAGCTATAAGCCATAATCATCAAAATATAACAAAGAAAGGCTTGCGATATCTCACTTAGCATGTAATGAGTCTATATAATATATTAGTTTCACCTTTTAAGTTGAATTCCTGAAATAAATGAACGTTTGCATTTACGATTTTTCGAGTTTCACCTGTATAACATTATAGTTTTGTTTGTTGTTTTGCTATCAAATGCGTTCTGGAATTGCCTTCTGAGTAGGGTTGGGTATCGAGAATCGAGTATCGATTGGAACCGAGACTAACTTTCCGTTTTTCCCGGAATCGTTCAAAAGTAAAAATTTCGATTCCTAGTTTCGATATTCGCAGTCCGCCGAGCGGAAGAAGAAACCGCTGAACAACACCAACAAAGAAGCGTCTACCGGAAGTGTTGGCATAACCACGCGAGTCGAACATGAGTAACTTACGTCGGCGATCCAAAGTGTGGCTTCACTTTTCTAAAAATAACGAAATCAACAAAAGGAGTATTTTTACAGAAGGAGTATTTCCTTCAGAAAGGCCATTGGTTAGCAAGGTTAGCTAAACTTTTTTGACCCTGCCTCTTAAAAGAATCGGAATCGAGAATCGTTAGAAACCGGAATCGAAACAAGGAATCGGAATCGGAATCAGAATCATTCAAATTCGATACGATACCCAACCCTACTTCTGAGTGACAAATACATGCAGTGCTGCTTTAGAGAACAGCATTTAGGTTTGAAAAGACATGTGGGTGAGTTAATAAAGACCTGAATTTTCATATTTTGATCATCTATTCCTATAAAATGCTGCCTGCCGTGTCAGCTCATAGGTTTTGGGCTTGATGCACACCGCTAATGAGATCACTGATTGAAACGTTACCGTCTACAGAGTGTGCAACCTACACGGATGCGCAGTAATTTACAGATACATATAGAGAACCGTTGAGTCGGGCGTGCGAGAGGAGAGAGAGAGCGAGGAGCAGCATCTCGAGGGCCTGACTATTACATTTCCAATCAGACGCTGGCAGTGAGATGGCAACCATAAAACACAGATTCCCATGGTGAAACAAGCCAACTGAAAGAAAGGCCATTTGGAGTATTTCTTGGCGAGAAATGTGTGTGAGTATGTGAAGTGTTCAAATTTGAAGACAAACAGGAAGTGCTTTGCCACTGGTTTTTTGTTGGTTTGAGAGGCGATAATCACTGGCGACCAGCGTGCCACGTCCCGTCCTCATCATACACACGTACTCCCTCTGCACAGATTAGCTCTTAATCGCACTAATTGAGTCGCCAGATGGATTTTTAAAAGGCTGGAAAATCAAAATGGCTCTGCAGTCATTAGCATCTTCAGCGCGTGTAAAGACACGTGTGATAGTGCCGAATATTTGCAGTGACAACATGCGTGTGTGTACATTTTAATTGTGTAGTTTGCTTCTGAGGTTCTGAAGCATGTTTGAAATCATTAAAGATAACGTGAACGCCATTTGCAATGCAATTAACTTGCATATTGTGCTTTATTTTTAAGTCTAAGAACATTGAGGAAATAATGCAGGAGTTCAGGTCGTCAGTCGGGATTTGATTGGATCGTGAAATGTATTTCAGAGTTACTGCGTTAGTCATTTAAACATCATTTCACATTGTGCGTTTATGAAGAAAGTAAGTATGAAATGTTGGCTTTGACCTCTGACCCCCACCTCACAATTCAACATCTCTTTTCAGCGCATTGATTTGCAGCTGAGGTACGAGCTTATCCTGGTGGGTGGTGTTTCGGTTAAAGTGTTTCTTGGCTGTCAATAGGCCGCGTCCGACACACGGAGGGGGGAAATATTTTCTTCGTGTGACACTCGAGTGTCATGACGCTGGGTCTATATTGATTCAGGTTAATTACTTTTAATAGAACTCACTGTCAGGACTGTTTACAAAGCGACTGTTTTCACCATGTGTGTGTGTGTAGCACTGCTTGGGTTTTGTTTATATGCGATTGATTATCTTGTGGAAAGCTGTGTAATGATTTTACCGGCCTTGAGAAATTAAAGCAATCGCTTAAATAAGAATTTCTTATTTTTTTCAGCTTTTTAACCAGATTAAAAATAAATAAATGTGATTATATATATGTATTCATTCCAAGAACGTATTCATTCAGGAATGAAGTGAATGAGTCTCTTCATGAATGAGTCATTGAATCATTGGTTCACCTGATTGATTCGCTCAAAATGCGAATTCATTCAGAAATGAAACTCCGCTGTTGCTCGGGGACGCACAACAGTTATGCTCTGGCTTAAAGGAGTAGTTCACTTTTAAAAAAACTTTCTCTTGATAATTTACGTCAAAATGAACAGAGTCATTTGGTCAATGAAACGAACAAATTGACTCCGAAAAAGATTCGAACAAGAGAGTCACGAACGCGCATCACAGAACAGAGCAAGGTGAGCATTTGACCTTATAAAACGTAAAATTTGTTATATATTAATTAAATGAGCGATCGTTTCGCTTGATAAGACCCTTATTCATCGTCTGGAATCGTTTAAAGCCCTTTGAACAGTTTGCAGTTTGCACTGAAAGTGTCTTTTGGACCTTGCACCGTTTGGTTCCCATTGAAGTCCATTATATGGAGAAAATGTTTTCATCAAAAACCTTAATTTCTTTTCGACTGAAGAAAGAAAGACATGGACATCTTGGATGACATGGGGGTGAGTAAATCATCAGCAAAAGTTTTTTCAAAAAGTGAACTACTCCTTTAATAACTAATATTTTTTTCGTTGGCAAAATTGAGCAAAAGGAAAAAATATTATGTCTAAAATATAACCCATTATTAACTTCCTATTAAACAGTTGTATAAAATCAATATTACATGTGCACATGCGCTATTTGGGTGTGATATTGCTCTTGTTACTCATGTGATATTACTTAACTATATCTTATGATATAAATATAAGAAAAAAAATAACTCATACTAGCCTTTTTTGCCCTGATATCTTTAGGATATCAACTTTAGGAGACTTACAGTATAACTGCATTCTATAGGCTCCGTCACGCAAGTTGTTGTTTTCATCATCATCAATATATATAACATTTATGCTTGTGTATATATACAGATGTGGACATCATCATTTGATTCAAGCGATACAAAAAACACACTTGTTCACAGTAGGACACAAAACCCACTTCAGGTACACACACACACACCTGCCACGGGGTTGGTGTTTATCACTGCCTTGCTGTTAAACAACCTTGTTGCCAATATGCAGTCAATCACGATGCATGAGATCTGTGGGACTGTGAAATGGAGAGTAATGACGCAGGTCAGCGGCGGCCGTGTGCTGTAAATGGAGGCTCAACCAGGGTGACCCTTAACACAGCGAGATAAATGAGCCCTGGAGCAGCCGCATAAGCAGACATGTGATCAAATCGGGCATACTGATTCTTAGCATGTGCACTGCATTAAAAATGTCATTCATTTTAGTAGTATTTCCCCCCGTCCCCCTTGAGCTCCACTTAACTCCCACTGAGCAGAATTGTAAGGCCTTTATGGGTGAGCTCACAATGTAAAGTCCCTTCCAAAAATAAGATGCATAAACTTGGGCAAATTTTAAGGCAGAAATATTGTGCATTTAGACAATGCAGTGGAATAAATATATTTGGGCCTTTCAACAGAATTGGTTCAAAGTCATAGTTGAAAACATCTTGAAATTTTTGAAAAAATGCAAATTGTATTATATATCCACAGTACACATTTCTAGTAATTGTGCAGTTAATTATCATATTGTATTTTCAGAAAGTTTTGGAATTTCAAATTTGTCATTACCGAAACGGCATAATAAAAAATCATAAGAAGGCTTATATTGAGTTATTAATATTTTGTTTACATCTACCTTGTAAATATATATGTTTACAGTTTTCACATGTAAATCAATAACAATTACAATTTTAACAATATTTCAAGTGTCTTTTATAAGATTTGTTGTATTTTAAACCCGATCTTTCTTTGTAAAAACCATTAAGTTAATCATATTGAGTTCAAAGTTAAGTATTTATTAGTTTTAATATACATTGAAACAGACACTATAATGACATCTTAGTTGATAATTCAAAACACTTTATTTTAGACAAAACATGTATGTTTCGGTCGTGACGGTAATGTTTTGCTAGCGACTACATCGCATTACAGAATTTTAACTCGCATGTACTAAAACATACTAAGATACTAATGATTTGCATAACTGCACTAAAATATTTATTTTCCCCAAATAAATGATTATGGGTTCCCTTTTGTCACTACCAAAACAATGATAACATGTTTCGGTCATGATTGTTTCGGTAGTGACTATTTCAGATACTTTTTTAGGCTAACCCAAAGATGCTAATCAGCACATGGTTAACTAGCACAAGTACACACACTCGAATAACACTCAAAAAGCCATGATGTCACAACCGAAACTTTACCACATGTTTCGGTAGTGACAATTTTAGATACTTTTGAGCAAAGCTAATAACCTGCACATGTTATACAGTTGTACATACATAAATACACTTTATTTAGTAGGCTAACACACACAAAAAGTTTACTTAATTGCAGAAAAAAGGTGTTTGGTAGTGACAAAAGTTACACACAGATATTCAGACTTTTGAACACTTTTCCCTCAATATGATGGTATCTATCTACAATGAAAGAGAGGCTAAGAGAGAGAGGGACGGGAATATTTCCTGATGAACATGTCGGCGTGTGATTAAAATGCTAAAACACACATTGTTTCGGTAGTGACATTAAAATGCACTACATATTTTTTTTACATTAAAGTTTCATGATTTAAAAATTATATATATATATATATATATATATATATTACTTCACTTTTTAAAAGAAATCAAAAAAATTTTTTTTTAAAAACAGAAAAATTTAAAAAAAAATTAATTTCACAAGTTGAAATTTAGGGGTTAGTGTTCAGGACAGCCACCTCCCAATTGAAAGTACCCAATAAATGATGATTTTATATATATTAAGCTTACTGATATTTTAAATATTATTGTGGGATTCAATAGATAATAGAAAGATCTTTGTAAACATCTTAAATTGGAATACTTAAATGGTTTTTAAATGTGTTTTTTTGGTTGTGGGACAGCAGTTTGCACCAATTCTGTAGAACGGCCCATTTATGAGAACTGACTAAATGTGAATTGACTGATTTACACGTTATTTGTATAAACCATGTGTTTTAATTTTAATTAGATCTTAAGTAGATTTGAAGCAGATGCCAAACTCAATTGAAATCAATTGTGTGCTTCGTGTCATTTCTATGATGTATAGTGATTGTTCCAAATCATATGCAAATGAAGGAAGTATACAAGAAGGTTGCTGAATACTTTTGGAATACCGCACAAGACAAAATCATAATTAAGTTTTCATGGCAATTTTCCACCTCTGTTTAATTTTGGGACCGTACCTTTAAGACTAATATATGAGCTCTGTTGTGATTGGTGGAGTTGAGTGTGGGCGGGTCTAGATGCTGAAAGGTGTATATTATGTAAATGTTGGTTGTACATTAATGAGCTCATGGTTGTGTTGTCATAATCATAATGATTTCTGATTGAACATATGGTTTTGTTTCTGTAAATGTTCTGGATGAACTGATGAGGGAGTTTTTGGAGACTTTGTCATCAAGCACTTCAAACTAAAGTGTTTTTCTTTGTGCGTTGCTCTCAGAACACTTTTATCTCTGTTATTTAGGGCTCTCAGGTTTCTTCTACATCAGGCTGGATTAAAGGCCTTATTAGGACTCTCGGTGTTATCCCGTTCTGATCTCCTGACCCGCTGTCCCATATCCCGGCCTGTTCTTCATCACCGCAGGAACGTGTTCAGTAATCATCAGCGAGCACACGAGTAAAGAAACAGGGTTCAGTAAGACTCTCAGAAATTGATTCATTTATGTGAATCAGTTCAAATTGTTCAGTGAATCATGTGTGCTAACAATATAACATTTTTACTGCCTAAATTTTAATGATTTGTATATATCCTTCAAAGAGTCTTAGAAGCATTGTGATGAACTAAAAGCTATAATATAATATAATATAATATAATATAATATAATATAATATAATATAATATAATATAATATAATGTAATATAATATAATATAATATAATATAATATAATATAATATAATTGAAAAAAAATGTACAAGAAATAGGGCTGACAAATGAGTAATCGCGATTAATTGCATCCAAAATAAAAGTTTGTGTTTAAATAATATATGTGGGTGCACTGTTTATAATTATATATATATATATATATATATATATATACACACACACACACACATGCTTGTATATACTGTATATAGATTTACATATAATTTATATTACATATAAATATTAATATTTTATATGTAAATAATGTTTTTTTTTCTTAAATATACATGTATGTGTGTGTATTTATATATCTATACAAAATTAAAAAAAATAATTATACACAGTGCACCCACATATATAATGTAAACACAAACTTTTATTTTGGATGCAATTAATCGCGATTAATCGTTTGACAGCCTTAATAAGAATAAATAAAAAATTTCTGTTTTACTCTATATTTGTATTTTTATTTACAAAATCAGTTCAAAATGACACATTAAATGAATTATTAAGTGTTCACAGAAGTCGCCGAGTGACATAGATTTAAAGATTTTTTTTATTATTATTTATTTATTTTTTACAAGAACTATAAAAACTGAATTGTTGATCTTGATGAATGCAGGCTACACCATTGTGTAAAAAAAGTAAAATAAATAATTAAATAAATTAAATTGAATGAGAATAATACCTCATTAATACCCAATTAGAAAAAAAAGATGAAATATACTTTTTCACTCTTTAATTTACTCTTTACCCTCTTGTATGAACGATGCATTTTATTTATTTATTTTGCGTTAGTTAATTATTTATTAATAAACTATTTAGCTAATCATTTTTAATTACTAAAAAACAAAAACAAAAATTTGACTCTTCCAGGTGTTCATTAACATGAAATGCATGTTGATCAGACTAGATTTCTCTTATTTGTTTCTAAATTTTAATATAAATTTAGCGTGAAACACTGTTTTGTAATTGGCTACAAATTCAAAGTACTTTTAAGTTATTTTTGCAAATGCATAAATATGCAGATATATATGAAATTAAATGACATCGCCCAGCTTTAGTAGGAAGACTTTCCCCATCTTCTGCATTTGCATGCCTGGATGTTTGCGCTCAGTTAACTCGCCATAAATATGCGGTTAACAGTGTTCATGAAAAAACAATGAAGTGGCACCAGCCACGAGCGTAAACAAATAACCAAGACGCTGCATTATTGATAGGGCGCATGCCGCATGCAATCTGAGCTGCGGGTCTCTCTCCCAGCCTCGTGTTTCAGGAGCAGGCACCGGTTACACACACCCAACCCCGGGAAACAGCTTGCAGGGATTTGAGCGTCTCTTTCCGTGGGTGGATGGGGTTGGCAGTCGAGACGGGGCAAACTTGTGCCAGGTTTCTCTGCCTGACAGATGTAATCTCGACAGCGTGGCACCAGGTGTACCAGCTACACACACACTGTGTGTTCACTATCATAGTACGTTTGAGGCGCTTTCCATGAAGATGATGCTAAATAGGGCTTAGGACTTTTGCGTTGCTGTTTACACAAAAATATGTTGCAGAATTTTTTTTTTGAGCATCAAATCATATTAGAGTGATTTCTCTAGAGAAAATTATATTTATTATATTTATATTAAATTATATAAATTATATTTTAAAATATATTCACATTGTTTTGGATTGTAAAAATATTTCCAAATTTTTACTGTATTTTTTTTTATCAATTTAAGAATAAGAAAACTTAAAAACAACTTACTGATCCCTAAACTTTTTAAATGTATTAAATAGGAATATTTGAATTCAATGTATATTATACATAGATTTTTTGTAGCATCAACATTTTCTGCATATATAGTTATATATTATATATATAATATGTAAAATTTGGAAATATTTTTACAATCTAAAACAATGTGAATATATTTTAAAATATAATTTATTCTTGAGAATCAAATCATCATGAGTAATGATTCTCTGGAGTAATGATGCTGTTAATTGAGCTTTGATCACAGGAATAAATTAGTTTTAAACTATATTCACATTGTTTTAGATTGTAATTATATTTCTAAATTTTTACAGTTTTTACTGAATCTTTGTTTTATCAATTTAAGAATGAAAAAAAAGCAAAAACAACCTACTGATCCCTAAACTTTTGAATTGTAATGTATTAAATATGAATATTTGAATTCAATGTATATTATACATAGTTTTTTTTTGTAACATCAACATTTTCTGCATATATTATATATATAATATGTAAAATTTGGAAATATTTTTACAATTTAAAACAATGTGAATATATTTAAAAATATAATTTATTCTTGAGAATCAAATCATCATATTAGAGTGTTTTTTACTGATTTTTTTTAATCAATTTAAGAATAAAAAAAACATAAAAACAACCTACTGATCCCTAAACTTTTGAACTGTAATGTATTAAATATGAATATTTGAATTCAATGTATATTATAAATAGATTTTTTTGTAACATCAGCATTTTCTGCATAGAGACAGAGTTATATATTCTTGCTAATTAAATGTATAAATGGATTATAAAACACACCAGAATGGGTCACAGCGTTGCAGATTCATCTTAAATTAAGACTAAGGTTTTGCTAGTTATGTTGGTTTATAGTTATTGATAAACGTATATTTTAAATAAGAATAACATTTTGTTTTGATGAACGCCGTCAACTCGACAAATTATGTAAAAACTAAGTCATCTGGATGAGATTGTTTACTCATTGAAATGATTTGTTTATTAATGTAATTAATTTAAATGAAGCAATAATTGATACAGATGATGTCAAAATAATAATACTCTTATGATTTGAATTGTTAAAACAAATCAAGCGTATCAAATGGCTCTCACTCCTTTGAATTGTATATTTACTGCTTTGAATATAGGCAGATCATTGGTACACACAGATGATGATTGAGTGCGTGCTACGCTAGCTGTCCACGTCCCAGCGATCACATCACACTCGCTACGTTTCATTTGCCGTACGCTAGCTTACACAGCTGCTACACACATTTGAAAACTCGAGCTGTCGCTCCCTTGACGGCCGTGTTTGTTTTCACAATGCATGATTTTGGCCATCATATATTTTAACCATCGAGAGCTGCACCGTAAACCCGACTAATTGCATCTCCACTGGTTTAACAGAACCCGGACGCATTAGCATAGCGCACATCAAAACGGGCGGTTGATTTGCATAGGATCACTCTGGAAGCGAGTGTGAGAGATGATGGTGTGTTTATCTGGAGGATTCGTAGCGCCGGTTCCTCTGCTGTCGTTCCTCCAGGCGTTCTTCTGCAGATGTGAACCGCTGAGAGACCATGTGGCTGTTTGTTCACACACACACACACAGATCTTCCAGCGAGCGCATGCTGTGAGAAAGAAGCCATTATGTCTACTACTGCAGTGCAGTGTGTGGCAGCGGTGGACGACACACTCCAAGACATCAGTGTGTTGGCCACTCATAAAATGACCGCATGTTGTGTGTGTCCTTACCAACACAAAAGCCTCCAGGATGTGCACAGAATTGAGATTTGAGACACGCAGACTGTGCTTGGAATGAAATACTAGCTTATTGATTACTTTAGGGGTGTAACGGTTCACTTATTTATACTGAAAATTGCATGTGTACCGAATTAATACAGTGTTGTTTTAACCACTGCATGTGCCATTTTCTTTCTTTCTTTCTTTCTTTCTTTATAAAGCACTATTTCAACAAAGTGCTGTACAAAAATTCTAAAATATGAATTAAAATTAAGTCAAGAAATACAGAATAAAGCACAGGACAACACCACACAAAATCACATAATAAAACATAATGCACAAGTGCTCATCCCTCTACACCTGAAGAGGACATATGGAGTATATCAAATTTCAAAAGACTTTTAAAAGCGCCTATAGTCGGAGCCGACCTAAACATGGCGGCCATTTTAAACGCCATGTTTCCCCCTATGGGAAAGCATTGTGTATGTTTAGGTATGATGTCACTTTGTAGGCCAACCCAGCAGTTCGCATCACGATGGTTCCTTCAACAAAAACCCAATCGGATTTTCCCATAGGCTTTTGGATTATCGCTGAAATCAAGCTATGATACTTGCACGTTTTGTCCATTAAGATAATTATCACAGATGAACACAACTTTTCTTAAAAAATAAAAACATTAATTTACTTTTTAAAGGAGTAGTTCACTTTAAAAAAAAAACTTTTTCTGATAATTTACTCACCCCCATGTCATCCAAGATGTCCATGTCTTTCTTTCTTCAGTCGAAAAGAAATGAAGGTTTTTGATGAAAACATTCCAGGATTTTCTCCATATAATGGACTTCAATGGGGTCCAAATGAGAGTTTCAGTGCAAACTGCAAACTGTTCAAAGGGCTTTAAACGATTGCAGACGATGAATAAGGGTCTTATCAAGCGAAACGATCGCTCATTTAAAAAAATAAATACCAAAGTTTAAGTGTTATAAGCTCAAATGGTCGCCTTGCTCTGTTCTGTGACTCTCCTGTTCGAACTCGTTCATCAAAATGAACAAATCTTTCATTTCGTTCGTTGAATGAACCAAATGACTAGGAAAGAGATTCGTTCATTTTGATGAACGAGTTCGAACAGGAAGTTGGAGTTTTTCACACCTAAATTTCCCTCGCGTGACCTTTCCACGTGATTACGTAATGTGCGGCGCATCACAGCTAGTGCAAGACCAGTATTTATGGTTAAAAAGCATGTTTTTTGATTTTTATTTTTAAAATGGCCGATGGTTTGTCTAGATAAGACTCTTATTCATCGACTCGGATCGTGTAGAGCAGAGATGCCCAAAGTTGGCCCGTGGTATCCTTTGATTTGGCCCGCCATACCGTCCGGGGAGAGGGGATTTCTTTAAAATGCAAAACTTTACAACTTCCTTTTCAGTCGGCATTGCGTATACCCACTTCTAAATCCCCTCTGATGCGCATCATTTAGTTGCTAATCCAATTTCGTGAATAAAAAAAAACACCCAGTTAGAGTCGTACCCGTAATATTAACTCTAATTTGTTGCTGCAATGATTCTCCCATCGTGACGATAACTGACCTTCTCATCTGATCCGCTTACCGCTCGTCAATGTCAAAATGTTCGTGAGACCAATCAAAGAATGCATTATTTTTGTTTGCAGAAGCGCGAGCCGAGCGCGAATCCCAACGCGACGCTTCGCTTCAGTTAACGATCATACAGTGCGAGATAAGATGCAAGTAGCTCAAATTTACGGCTGTTTTTCAATAGACGTTTTAAATGACCGACAGAAATAATCAGTTTTATTAAAGACAGTGGAAAGTATAAGCTCAATTTAACAACACAAGCACCCTATTAAATATATTGCCATTATTATTGTATAAATATATTTGTATAACGTTTTTTTTTTATGTGTTTGAGTTTTCGCTGTTTTTATAACTCCGCTTGTCTGTGTTTGCGCCACTTGCATCATTAAACCAGAGGGTGGCGACAAGTGACTGTCTTTTTGAGTGAGCAATTGAACCATTAATTAAATTAACAGATTAGTCCAAAAACATTGATTAATTTAGGAAAGAAAAGTCGCTGAAACTGGAACTGATTCTCATGTTTAAGAATCTGATCAAATAGGCAACTTCATGCTTTTAAAGCTACTGTTGTCAATTTTTTTGGCCATCAAAACACCTTAAAATGCTCATTTTGAGATCAGGAAAATCAAAATTTCCCTTGGGCATGCCCCCGTACCCCCCTAACAATATAATTTATGGGACCTGGCACCTGGGTATTTAGAAAACCATATGAGCGACCCTGATATGCAAGGATACTGATTCTATCTATTTTATTCATTATACTCTATTCTATAGTCTTGCATATTGAATACTAATGCAAGACTAGTAGTCTTACATGTCACTGTTTATAACACAGAGCGTTCATCCTTTGCTGGGACGCTTAAAAAATATTGGGGGCATAAATTAAGAGTATACCCACTTCTCCAGGCACCACTACATCACTGCGTTTGATTTATGATGCAAAATTTACTTTTGGCCCACGGACCACAATCAAGTTTGATTTTTGGCCCTTCGTAGGAAAAAGTTTGGGCACCCCTGGTGTAGAGACTTTGAAGCTGCACTGAAACTCTTGGACCCTGTTGAAGTCACTCTGAAGAAAAATCTTTTTTTCCTCAACTCGACTGTAGAAAGAAAGACATGAACATCTTGGAAATTTGAATTCTGAAGTGAACTAATCCTTTAATATTTACGATCTGTCTCTACACTGCGGAAGAAGCTCGGATGATCTGACAACATCAAAAATACTGACAAACAAGCATTTCTCAAATGACATTAAATTGTTGTGATTATAATTTTATGCAAAATAATCGTGTATTGTCAATCTGCACACCTACAGAAAAAGGTTTATTTTTTAGTGAATATTTACAGAATACATTAAATGCAACTCAAACAGTATGTTGTATGGTAGTTCGCCAACACAGTATTTGCAATAATAGTTTTGTTATGTCTCCGACTGCCGCAGATTCAGTTTTGCTGTTAATATTCTGCCCAGCTGTACTGATCACACTATTAATATCCGAGCACAACAGCGGGAACAGCGGCTCCGCTTGGCAGCCTCGGCTACCGGTGCTCTTCACTCGCCAACTCAACTTTTACTGCCAAATGCTATTGTGTAAACATAACTACATAGATTTTGATACTGATGTAAACAATCACGCGGCTCTAAAGGCCAGCAGGCGTTCTCCAGAGGATAGATAGATCTCTCTTTCTCTCTTCTTCTGTCTCCGTCTTATTGATTACTGGCACACCTGAGCGTCTTGTAAACACTGTTGCTTGAGTTTGCAGTTGAAATTGGAGACGTCAGACTCTGGTGTACATGAGCAGATGGTTTACAGCAGCCTAAGGCCAACGTCACTGCCAAAGTTCAGGGTGTGCGTCATCATGCAGGGCTTGATGTGCTGTTACTTTATTAAAGAATCAGACAATTTTCACCTGCTGGATGAGAAAAATCACACAGACTTGCATTAGACGAGGGACTCGAGCCAGTCACCTAGTGGCTCCCTAGCGACCAGCATAGAAACGTGCCTTAAACTGCTCAGAATATACCTTAGTAATGCAGAACTGGCAACTTTTGCATATGCGTTATGTAAACATCCATCCATCCATCCATTCATCCATCATCCACCCACCCATTACTCCATCTAACCCATTCCTCCATCCATTCCTCCCTCCATCCACCCATTTCTCCATCCATCCATTCCTCCCTCCACCCATCCATCCATCAATCCATCGACCCATCCATCCATCCATTCCTCCCTCCATTCACCCATTTCTCCATCCATCCATTCCTCCCTCCATTCCTCCACCCATTTCTCCACCCATTCCTCCATCCATCCACCCATTTCTCCATCCATTCCTCCCTCCATCCACCCATTTCTCCACCCACCCATTCCTCCATCCACCCATCCATCCATCAATCCATCGACCCATCCATCCATCCATTCCTCCCTCCATCCACCCATTTCTCCATCCATCCATTCCTCCCTCCATTCCTCCATCCATCCACCCATTTCTCCACCCATTCCTCCATCCATCCACCCATTTCTCCATCCATCCATTCCTCCCTCCATTCCTCCATCCATCCACCCATTCCTCCATCCATCCATCCATCCATCCATTGACCCATCCATCCATTCCTCCCTCCATCCACCCATTTCTCCATCCATCCATTCCTCCCTCCATCCATCCATCCACCCATTTCTCCACCCATTCCTCCATCCATCCATCCATCCATTGACCCATCCATCCATTCCTCCCTCCATCCACCCATTTCTCCATCCATCCATTCCTCCCTCCATTCCTCCATCCATCCACCCATTTATCCACCCATTCCTCCATCCATCCACCCATTTATCCATCCATCCATTCCTCCCTCCATTCCTCCATCCATTCACCAATTTCTCCACCCATCCCTCCATCCAGCCATCCATCCATTGACCCATCCATCCATTCCTCCCTCCATCCACCCATTTCTCCATCCATACATTCCTCCCTCCACCCATCCATCCATCAATCCATCGACCCATCCATCCATCCATTCCTCCCTCAATCCACCCATTTATCCATCCATTCCTCCATCCATCCACCCATTTCTCCATCCATCCATTCCTCCATCCATTCACCCATTTCTCCACCCATCCCTCCATCCATCCATTGACCCATCCATCCATTCCTCCCTCCATCCACCCATTTCTCCATCCATCCATTCCTCCCTCCACCCATCCATCCATCAATCCATCGACCCATCCATCCATCCATTCCTCCCTCCTTCCACCCATTTCTCCATCCATCCATTCCTCCCTCCATTCCTCCACCCATCCACCCATTTCTCCACCCATTCCTCCATCCATCCACCCATTTCTCCATCCATTCCTCCCTCCATCCACCCATTTCTCCACCCACCCATCCTCCATCCACCCATCCATCCATCAATCCATTGACCCATCCATCCATCCATTCCTCCCTCCATCCACCATTTCTCCATCCATCCATTCCTCCATCCATCCACCCATTTCTCCACCCATTCCTCCATCCATCCACCCATTTCTCCATCCATCCATTCCTCCATCCATCCACCCATTCCTCCATCCATCCATCCATCCATTGACCCATCCATCCATTCCTCCCTCCATCCACCCATTTCTCCATCCATCCATTCCTCCCTCCATCCATCCATCCACCCATTCCTCCCTCCACCCATCCATCCATCAATCCATCGACCCATCCATCCATCCATTCCTCCCTCAATCCACCCATTTATCCATCCATTCCTCCATCCATCCACCCATTTCTCCATCCATCCATTCCTCCCTCCATTCCTCCATCCATTCACTCATTTCTCCACCCATCCCTCCATCCATCCATCCATCCATTGACCCATCCATCCATTCCTCCCTCCATCCACCCATTTCTCCATCCATCCATTCCTCCCTCCACCCATCCATCCATCAATCCATCGACCCATCCATCCATCCATTCCTCCCTCCTTCCACCCATTTCTCCATCCATCCATTCCTCCCTCCATTCCTCCACCCATCCACCCATTTCTCCACCCATTCCTCCATCCATCCACCCATTTCTCCATCCATTCCTCCCTCCATCCACCCATTTCTCCACCCACCCATTCCTCCATCCACCCATCCATCCATCAATCCATTGACCCATCCATCCATCCATTCCTCCCTCCATCCACCCATTTCTCCATCCATCCATTCCTCCATCCATCCACCCATTTCTCCACCCATTCCTCCATCCATCCACCCATTTCTCCATCCATCCATTCCTCCATCCATCCACCCATTCCTCCATCCATCCATCCATCCATTGACCCATCCATCCATTCCTCCCTCCATCCACCCATTTCTCCATCCATCCATTCCTCCCTCCATCCATCCATCCACCCATTTCTCCATCCATCCATTCCTCCCTCCATTCCTCCATCCATCCACCCATTCCTCCATCCATCCATCCATCCATCCATTGACCCATCCATCCATTGACCCATCCATCCATTCCTCCCTCCATCCACCCATTTCTCCATCCATCCATTCCTCCCTCCATTCCTCCATCCATCCACCCATTTATCCACCCATTCCTCCATCCATCCACCCATTTCTCCATCCATCCATTCCTCCCTCCATTCCTCCATTCCTCCATCCATTCACCCATTTCTCCACCCATCCCTCCATCCATCCATCCATCCATTGACCCATCCATCCATTCCTCCCTCAATCCACCCATTTCTCCATCCATTCCTCCATCCATCCACCCATTTCTCCACCCACCCGTTCCTCCATCCATCCATCCATTTCTCCACCCACCCATTCCTCCATCTATCCCTCCATCGATCCCTCCATCCATTCATTGATCCATCCATCCATCCACGCATTCCTCCATCCACCCATCCATCTATCCACCCACCCACACATTCCTCCATCCATCCATCCATCCATCCATCCACCCATTCCTCCATCTAACCCATTCCTACATCCATCCATTCCTCCATCCACCCATCCATCCATTCCTCCATCCATCCATCCATCCATCCATCTATCCATCCATCCATCTATCCACCCACCCACATATTTATTTATTAATTATTGGTATTAATCTGTTTATAAACCAAATTAGTAATTATTTATTTGTTTTTTAATTAAACTGATTTATAACTAATTTATATTTTTATTCATTTATAAAAAAGATTATAATGTAGATATAACTTTTTCATTTATATTTTATATGTTTATTCAGATAAAAACAAATTTGATTAAAATTTGATTTAATTTGATTAAAGTAAATAATTAAAATAACATTATAATATTTAATAATATAATTTTACAGTGGAAATAATAACTACATCACCTTTTTTGTTTTGTCAGAAACTTGGTTAGCAGATTCTGTTTCTGTACGGGATGTGTTATGCACATATAGAAATGCATATGTGTCATGTGAAACATCTTGGGGGTTGTGGGGGTTTCTGCTGGAATAAAGATTAGCTAGTTAAAAATGCTTAAGTATCCATTCTGAAGCCGGACCCAAATAGTTGACCGCGGTCAGGAGAATTTACTGAATGAAGCAGACGATAACATGTCAGAAGGATGGATGGCACACGTTCCCTCTCTCTCGAATGGAATTCAGAGTGAAATCAGGAATCTCGCTGTGATAAAAACAACACTATCTCTTTCTCACCCCGTTCTCTTGTCACGGAGCCCGAGGGCAACGTGCCTGCCTGTTGCCATGGAGACGTAATAGTTTTCCTTCCTGTAATGTGATATGTCTTATCAGGTTCAGGTCGAAAAAAAAAATTCTTCTCAGCTTTTTTTATTTCATGCATCGTTAAACGTTTTTGAGCACTTTGCACAGAAGGCACGTCAGCACGCACGTCGTCCATACATCAAAGTGTGAGAAAGCAGCAGCGCGTGGCTTTAATACAGCGCTTTGTTTTTCTTTTACACACTTTTAACAGTTTAATATCCGCTATAACTCAACACTCAGACGCAAACGCCTTCCATACAACAAAACTGCTCGGATCCAGTCGTGATGTGACCAGTCATCTATACGTGCCATTCTTCAGTCAGCAGTAATGCTTTTAAAAAACATTACTTTACAGTTTTAAAGGATTATAATAGCTTTCATTTTAAAACATTTAAGACAAATCTGCACAGATTTAATGCAAATGCTCAACTCGTGAGTCATATGATATATTAAATACAGTGTGTTGCCCAGAATTTGCTCATATCTGGCTTATAACGTGTCACTAATCAACAAATAACGGCGCACTTGTTCATTTGCATTGAAGCAATAGCGAAGATTAAAAAGCATCTGGTTAACAGAAACAAGTTATTTTCCAACATCCTACATTTTTCCATGTTCTTTGTATTAATCTGTCCACCTAAAACACTTTTTTGGTAAAAAGGATGAGGATGAACTCATTTCTTTCTTCTTCTTTAATTTTTTTGAGTTGATGTTTAATTTATATAAGTCCTCTCCTTTCCCAAGCTCAAGGACGCTTCACAATAACAGTAAAGAACAAACAATCAGTTCATGCATAATAAATGGACAATAGACTTTTGCCCAGTCCAAGAAATGATATTTACAGGCAGCACAGAAGCTGGGCAACTGAAGCAAAGGTCAGATGTAAAAGACTAATGGTGCGCAAGGAAACATTAGGACTGTAATACAGTTATTGAGTATAACTATAACTGAATATATACAACTAAATCTGCCACTTCCATGAGATCTATTGATCAGCACTGTCAGTCTTCGGAGATCCCCGTTACCATTGAAAGGGACAAAGATATTGCCTCCATCTATCCATCCAACCACCCATTCCTCCACCCACCCATCCACCAATTCCTCCATCCATCCATCCACCCACTCATCCACCCATTCCACCATCCATCCATCCATCCATCCATCCATCCATCCATCCATCCATCCAACCACACATTCCTCCATCATCCATACCTCCACCCATTCCTCAATCCACCCATCCTCCATTCCTCCATCCATGCACCCATCCATCCACCCACCCATTCCTCCATCCACCCACCCACCCACCCATCCATCCATGCACCAACCCAATCCTCCATCCACCCACCCATCCATCTATCCACCCACCCACCCACCCATGGACCAACCCATTCCTCCATCCATCCATCCATCCCCCCACCCATCCACCCACCCATTCCTCCATCATCCATCCATCCACCCTTTCCTCCACCCATCCACCCATTCCTCCATCCATCCACCCATCCATCAATCCATCCATACATCCACCCACCATCCACCCATTCCTCCAACCCATTCCTCCATCCATCCACCCATCCACCCATTCCTCCAACCCATTCCTCCATCCATCCACCCATCCACCCATTCCTCCAGCCACCCATTCCTCCATCCCATTCCTCCATCCATCCAACCATTCCTCCATCCATCCACCCATCCATCCATCCACCACCCGTCCACCCACCCATTCCTCCATCCATCACCCACCCATTCCTCCATCCATCCAACCATTCCTCCATCCATCCACCCATCCATCCATCCACCCACCCGTCCACCCACCCATTCCTCCATCCATCCACCCACCCATTCCTCCATCCATCCACCCCCCCCCCATGAATATATCATTAACCTTTAGAATGAAAGCTGGATCATACCCTATAATTGAAATATATGCAGTATAATATAATATAAGCAATCACACTCTATTAGATTGGCTGCTGCATTCATGTAGCATGAAAAGATCATTTAATTACCTCTTCATCAAGTGTTTTTCCAGGATTTTCCACCTTGTTCGAACCCTGGTAATAAATGTTTTAAAACAGATTAAACATTTTTAGAGAATTTAAGAAAAAATGTATTTGTCAAGTTGTCTCTCAGAGCCTCTCACTGAAGAATCTCTTGTAGACTTGATTCTTCACCCTGAGAGTTTGAGCAGTCGGTCTCACACACCAGGACAGAATGATTTAACACAGGTCCGTCCAGCTGTAGGACAGGTGCGTTAGAGTTTCTCTTCAGGTCAGAGGTCAGCGCTTTGAGATCTGTCGGGTCACAGAGCGGCTGTAAGTCAAACCGGGATCCTTTCACCAGCTTATCTGAGCATTGTTATGCATTACTGAGGGATTCAGGGTGGTTTTATGCAGCTGAATGTTTTTTTTTTTTTTACTTAACGTCCATTTTAAACACTTTGTAAAATTTCCACACAAAATACAATTTGGGAAATGATTGTAATGCAGTTTATGTGCAAGTCCGGAACAGAGATTGGACAAAAAAAAAAAGTGTGTTTGGAGTAAAAAAATTCATTGCATCTCTAATCACATGTAGTCAGCCTATCTAAATATTCTATATCATTTAATGATATTACTTCCAGTTAATTTGAAATAGATGGGGAAGTTGAGTGTGTTGCATTGTGGGATACAGTATTCCACGCAGAATGCTAAAGGAATAATTCCCATAAAGTAATGGTTTATGGTTCATTTACAACATAGACTGTAAAAAAAATATGGACGTAGTGTCTTTGACGTCACCCGTATTGTTTCTAAAGAGCATTTTTGAAGCCCAAAGTGGGCGGAGCCGGCCGCGCATCACTCCCGGATAACCGAAAATGGACTGACGAGACGTGACGCTAACAGACAGCAGACAAACAGCTAGTAGTGACATCAGCGGCAATCCACCTGTCACTCAAGTGGCCACGCCCTTAATTATGCCAAACTTTAAGGCTTAATATAATTTAAACAGATGAGTTATAAAAACATTCACCCCCCTCACAGTCGTCATGAAGGGCAAAATTTGCTATATAGACTGAAACCACTTTTTGTACCAGAATGTAAACATACTTTTTTCTGCTGTAAAGTTGGACATTTTAACATGGGAGTCTATGGGACTGACTCTCTTCTGCAGCCGGTCTCTAGTGGCCAGTCGATGAATTGCAGTTTAAGTCACTTCCGTGTCGCATTCAAGAGAGAGACCGTAAGGCTGCCGCTTGATTTAGAATTTGGAATTTTAAGTATTTTCAATTTTACAGTTTGGATCTCTCATATAAACAATTTAGATACAAATTATGACTCAGAAATTAGGTTAAAAACAGCCAATGAGAGCAGCGTTTCAAAGGCCAAGTGGATATAAGATCAATCCTGGCATGAATGCACCTGCCCAAACGTGGTCTCGTTTTCATTGGTCAAGGTCGTTTCTCTCTGGGTGGATCTGTCCAATTAAGACTGAATGCTGGAGATCGATGTGCCATGGCTGGAAAGGCAGATATCCATCCGCAAACTCCATCTATAAAGGTCTGTGCCACTGGGCAACCCTCTCTGTCCAATTAACACACAATGGTGTAGATGTGATATCCACTGTGAGCCATTTACCACAGTCAACGGGCGGCGATTAAACCCGCCTGAGAGAGAGAGAACGATAACCGCCCTAGCTCAACGTGTCAGTTTAACCGCAGCGCTTTCACCTTGATTGCGTTTGCGTGTGTGTGTGGGAAGCGTGCTGGCCTCAGTCTGGGTGGTTAGAGCTCATGGAGGCTGATGCAAGAAAAACACCAAGATGATTTTCAGACTAGCTGGATTGTGTTTTCTTCAAACCATCTTATGAGCTTTGACTCTTTTGTGTCTTCTTCTCTGTATGCGGTAGGTCTTTGGCTGTGTTCAGAAAGTGTACTGCTCACTGCATGCATACTACACTGCATAAACTGTATACCGTCTAAGAGTTGCTGACATGGCGTATACTGGATGTAAGCAATAAGGTACGAGAGGCTGTGCTGTATCGTGAATAAGTAACGGCTGAAGGGCGTTGTTAGGTTCGACGCGAAGTGGAGTAACCCCTTCAGCCGTGACTGATTCACGATACAGCACTTGCCTCGAGTACCTTATTGCTTTTATAAAACGGTTACCACACAATAAAAATATTAAAGTAAAAAAACATGTATTAGTGCAACTTTCATGAAGTAAAGTCGCTAAAAGCCTTCCTTCCGCTAGAAAAAATAGTCCCTGACCGTGAACAGCAACAACGTTTCAATCTGTAATATGCATGAAAGCTCAAATAAACCCCAACATAGGAACTGCAGTGTTGCGCAGTGATACACAGAACCGTTGGGCGACGCGGTCATAGCCGTGTGTTATCATGAATAAAGCACAGCTATTGACCAATCAGAATCAAGGATTGGAACTTACTGTTTTATAAATATATATACAAACATACAGTCGGTCTCTTCTGCTCACCCAAGGAATATTGTGAAATATTGTGAAATATTACATTTTAAAATAACTGTTTTTTATTTAAATATATTTTAAATGTAATTTATTCCTGTGATCAAAGCTGAATTTTAAGCATCATTACTCCAGTCTTCAGGGTCACATGATCCTTTAGAATTCATTATAATATGCTGATTTTCTGCTCAAGAAACGTTTTTTATTATTATTATTATTTTCAATGTTAAAAAGAATTATGTAAAAATAAAGTTCCGCTGGAATTTTTTTATTTTATTTTATAAATAAAATTCCGCTGGAATAAAATTCCTCCCCCTGACCCCCCAATACAGTAAAACTGCACATTTTAGAGTGGCCTTTTATGGTGGACAGCCTAACTGTGCGTTCACACCGCGTCTAGTTATACGCTTGAACACTTTGAATCTATTCATTCGTCAAGAGCGAAATTGACGCGTGTAAAAACAAAAATTTGAAGCGAAATTTATTTATTTCTATCAGAATCGAAACCCGTTGGCGGCCATCTTTTTTATGTTGATCGAGCATTCATCAAGATCACCGCTCTGTATTTGCTCTGGAGACTGGGACAGCGGCGTGGGGATCATCGTCGCCGTACATCGTCGCCGACCGGACCCTTCGGAGGCGAACCGTTTGGCTAGTTTCACCATTTGCTCGCTCCAGGAGCTGCGCCTGGATGTCGGGCGCTGTCAGCGGTACTTCCGCCTGTCCCGCGCCCAGTTTAATGACCTGTTGTCCCGCATCGGAGCGAGAATCACCCTCGCCCTCATCCACCTAATTTGTCATTCATTTTTGTGTTGTGATGATAAATAGAGCTAGCCTCCAAAATTTATAACCTGTCTTGCGTTTTTTTTATTTTTTTGCGAATTGACGCCAAAGTTCAGATTTTTCAGAACTCGTGCGGCATGCGCGAATTCGCGTCAAACGCGTGAATGCACAAAAAGCACGAACTAAATCATTCGTGCTTAACGCACCAGATGCTCAATTCGCGATATTCACCATTTAGGCGTATTTGCGTGTACCGTGCCGCACTCTACGCCTCATTCACACTGCAGGAATTTTTGCATTGACTTAACATTGAAATCATTCGCGCCTGACGCGCCATGTGTGAACGTGCCATTAGGCACACCTGTGCAATAATCCTGCTGTCTAATCAGCATCTTGATATGCTACATCTGTGAGGGGGATGGGTGATCTCGGCAAAGGAGAAGTGCTCACTAACACAGACTTAGACAGATCTGTGAACAATACTTAAGAGAAATAGGCCTTTTGTGTACATTGAAGTTTTAGATCTTTGAGTTCAGCTCATGAAAAATGGAGGCAAAAACAAAAGTGTTGCGTTTACGTAAGCAATAAGGTACGAGAGGCTGTGCTGTATCGTGAATAAGTAACGGCTGAAGGGCGTTGTTAGGCACGACGCGAAGCGGAGTAACCCCTTCGGCCGTTACTGATTCACGATACAGCACTTGCCTCGAGTACCTTATTGCTTTTATAAAACAGTTGCCACACAATATTAAAGTAAAAAAACAATTTATTAGGCCGTGTGTCCACCAAAGCGTTTTTATCCAGCTGAAAACGCTAGACGCTCTGCTGAAGACGCCGTGCTTTGGGCGCTTGAGAGCGTTTTGGCAGCGCAGCGTTTTTTCAGTTGAGACGTTTCGTTGCTATGATACAGAATATCCGCAGCAGTTTGAATGTTGTGACAGTTGGTCGGTGTGGTATTAGTCCCGCCCCTCCTCCACTGTAATTGGACGGCTGGGTATAAAGTGACAGTGATGAGCGCTGCGTTTTATCCAAAGTTGAATATTTTTCAACTCCCAGCGACCAGTAAAAAACGCTTGGCGCTCGGCGCTTCAGCGTGAAAAAAACGCTCAGCGCCTCGGTACGCACATGGCGTTTAAAAAATGCGGCGCTCCCATTGAAAACAATTGAAAACATACGCCAGGCGCGTGGAAAAACGCTTTGGTGGACAGACGGCCTTAGTGCAACTTTCATGAAGTAAAATCACTAAAAGCCTTCCTTCCGCTAGAAAAAAATAGTCCCTGAGCGTGAACAGCAACAACGCTCCAATGTGTATTATGCATGAAAGCTCAAATAAACCACAACATAGAACCGCAGTGTTGCGCAGTGATACACAGAACCGTTGGGTGAAGCGGTCATAGCCGTGTTTTATCGTGAATAAAGCACAGCTCTTGACCAATCAGAATCAAGGATTCGAACTGACCGTTTTATCCAATTTTGTTAAGTGTATTTATAATGTATAATGTATGCATGTCTCTTATACAATGCTTGCATATCGTCTACCATTTGATTTGAAGTTACATGTTGCATTGTGGAATTGCTCTATTGTATACCGCACATTTTCTGGGTTATTTGAACACGTGTGCATACTTTATGGTAGTACGTAATCCCAAACACTCTTTCTCTTTCTCTTTCCCTCCACCTCTTCTCTTCTCTGGCATGACTTTCAGGCTGATGCATCCTGGCAGTGTGTGGAATTGGCAATGCCCGCACGAGACCTACCCGGCGTGAGCCGTGCCTGGCACCGGGATGAGATTAGTTTCCTCTCGTTCCCCACGTTTGAGATGGAAAGCATGGCTGTTGTTATTCATAGCCCAGTGGTTTACCTGACCCGAGTCAAAGGCGCGCGGCAAGGTTTGTTTTGCGCGTGCGTCTGCGAACCGCGAACACACTCTGTAATCCATTCGTCGAGTGTTTATTTCACAGTGGACTAGATTCACAGCTTCGCTGGCGCTCAAGGTCGTGTGCCGCAGCTGTTTGAGTGCGAGGGAAGGTATAAGAGATGCAACAGATGAGTTTTACGGGGAGATCTCTCCTTCAAATACGGCCCTGATCTGTCAGCCGGCTCACGAGGAACATGCATGAGGGAGAAGATCAGTATAATGCCTAACTCGGATGAAGTGGTGGTGTAGCAGACATCTGTCCTCTGGCTGACAGGTGTGGGCTTCTATCAGATGTGTAATATAGCTCTCTGAGAGGACCGGCTGTCACTTATTTTCTCTGAATAATGGAGACGAGAGGCTGTCGTTAGATTCGCTGGTCTTCTTTAGCCTGCAGACTCAGATCCAGTCCAGCCGACGCTCTGTTAGGAGTGTGTGTGAGAGATGTGAAGAGAATCGGAGGCACGGAGATAATGGCACAACTTCGATGTGTTCAGCTCTGTTCTTTTGGTTTTCATGTTTCTTTTACTCTCTTAACTGGATGTGTTTTAGTGCTAATGCAGTGAAATGATGTTTCTTTCATATACTGACTGATATGTATTTTTGGCGGGGTTTCATACTATTGTATGGAAGATGTTTCCACCACAGAATGAAACATTTTAAAAGATAATTATGACATTTTATCTCACAATTGAGAGTTTATATCTTGCAATACTGACTTTATTTCTCACAATTGTGATATAAATAGGGCTGTCAAACGATTAATTAATTGCATACAAAATAAAAGCTTGTGTTTACATAATATATGTGTGTGTGGTGTGTATAATTATTTTGTATATATATAAATACACACATGCATGTATATTTAAGAACAAAATTTAATTTATTTTTAATAAATATAATATAATTTATTTAAAATATTTTATATTTATTTAAATATAAAATATTTATATATAATATAAATTTTATATAAATCTATATACAGTATGAAAATATTTCTTAAATATATACAAGCATGTGTGTGTATTTATATATGTAAAATAATTATACACAGTGCACACACGTATATTATGTAAACACAAACTTTTATTTTGGATGCGATTAATCGCGATTAATCGTTTGACAGCCCTAATATAAAGTTGCAATTGCATGTTATAAAGTCAGAATTGCAAGATATAAACATTCTGTGTTATAAAGTCGCAATTGCGAGAAAAAAAGCCTCCCAAATCTGACTTTATATCACTCAATTCTGACTTTATATCTCTGATTAAACTCGCAGTTGTGAAAAAAAGTCGCAATTACCTTTTTTGTTTCATTCTGTGGTGGAAACAAGCGTCCATTCTATTGTGTATCAGCATAATGCAAAATGAGTACAATACTAAATTGCACAGTCAACTTTCAAAATATATTTTATTAATATAATAAATATAAATAGTATATACATTCCTAAGAAACCTTTCATTTCGGGAAAAAAAACCCTTGTAATTATGACTGTAGGCATTATTAGAATAATTATTTTATTTTTAATATATATATATATATATATATATATATATATATATAATATCTATCTCTCTCTCTCTCTCTATATATATATATATATATATATATATATATATATATAACTATATATATAACTATATATATATATATATATATATATATATAATATCAATTTTAAATAATTCATAATAAATATATATTTGGCATTCCAATTAGCATTGGTACTTTTTTCTTGCATTTTTTTTTGTGTCATTTTATAGTGTAAAATAGATTCAAAATATTTTTACTGTGTACAATTAGTTGGCAAACTAATAGTTTGTAAAATATGGCTGATCAGCGTCTGTTCGATATTACAGTGCAAACACAGCTTCATAAATTCATCAAAGCTGTCGTGTTTTATTAGCATGCAAGGTGTGTGTGTGTGTGCTTGTATACGCATCATCTGTGTTTTCCAAGGATGAGTGTGTTTGTGTAAGTGTGCATGTGTCTGTATAATGAAAACACTGAATGGACTGACGCTGATGGTGCAGTCGCTGCTGTTGTTCCCCGGGGGTTTTCAGTTCCGGCTCACTTCCTGTGGGGAACAGGAAGTTGGCTTCATTGTGTGGGAAAGCGAGGGAGGGCCTCTTTCTCTCCCGCCTCATCCGGGTTTCTAAATTCTGCTTTAATCCGCACTTTTGGGTTCGTACACAATGCTTTACACCGCCGTTACATCAGCCTGCGTTTGCCAAGACACAACATCACTGCAGGAAGTCCACGCTATCAGCGGGATGATGGGAAATCTGCTTCCCATTCTGATTCCACAGAACGATTGCATTGATTTTTCTCTTTTTTTTTGGTTGTTTGGTGGAAGTCTTAGTACACTGTACTAAACAAAAATGTTGAAGTATTACTATATACAGTCAAACCAAGATTTATTCAGACAACATTTCTGACATTATAACAGTTTATTCGCTATAGTTTAGAAAATGGTGATAAAACATGAGCAGAACTCAGTGGATATTTGACTGGTTTTGTCCGTCCTTCTGTTTCGACTCTCACACATGAATTATGTTGAATATCTGTCAGCTGTTAAATTTAATAGATAAAATAATACCAGTTTAGCTCAACCAGTGACCAATGCTTCATGTGTTTAAAAAGAGAATTAGCAATTACAGAAAACAGAAAGTGTTTTTGGGAATAATATATCACAGTTTACTTTACTTTGCCATTCTCACTTACATACTGTAAATTAACTACAGTGTCCTGCACACACTAGTAAAAAATATCAAAAATTGGTCTTTGTGTCTGAATAGCTTTTGGTTTGACTGTACATACTGTGAACGACAGTGAACAGTGACTGATTCACACATAAATGACTCATTTGAACTTGTTCTTTTTAATGAATCAATTAGCTGCACTTACTGATAGTCTCATTTACTGATCAGCAATAGTAGTTGATCCTGTCAATTGTATATATTTGTATTGAATCAATCATATAATCATCTTCTTATGAGTGATTAGTGTAGTTTTTAGTAGAACTGTCCTCCTGTCCGCTCTGATCATTTGCAGTGTGTGTTCAGTGAACTCTGCTCAGGTTTGTTCAGCACATCTCTCGTGTCGTTCACTTTCCAGTGAGAGGTTCGGCTGCAACCGTGGAGGTGAGATGATCAAAATGAACATGTCACCCGGTCGGGTGGCCTCTGACCGTGATTGGCCGCTGGCCTGCGAGTGGGCGGAGTTACGGGGTGATTGATGACCGTGTGCCGGTGAAGAGCGGGGCGTGAAATGTGCTGCACGAGATTCCTGACAGGAACAGAAACAACATGAAGACGATGCCTGGGAAACGCTGACAGAACGCCACCTGTACATAACTCGCCGTGGCTATCATTTTTTTGGTTCGCACTTCTGTAAATCTCACCAGATTCAGTGACATTCACTGATTTCTCCAAGGAGTCGACATGTGCCGTGGTAACGTGGCTTAGTTCAGACCTGAGAAAGAGATTCCTTTAAACTGACTGATTGATGCCAACATTAATCTTTCAATTCTCATGAGAGCTTCCTACAACAGAAGCACAAAGGAGGGGCTTTGATCATAACGCTAGATTAAGCTGCGCTCGCTCGCACACACACGCGCGGCTCAGGGGTGGTTCACACCCGCGGGCTCATTTTTCACTCTCAGTAAATCGAGATGACTTGTGACTCATCACTCAAGCCAACTGGTTCATTGTAAAGTTTTACACTTGTGTTGGTATGAAATTAGTCTCTAATAGGGCTGGGTGTTGAGACAAATTTCACAATTCGATTCGATTTCGATTCACAAGCTTGCAATTCGATTCGATTTCGATTCAAAATCGATTATTTTGGATATCAGTTTCAATAAATGGCCAATTTTCTCAAGGGAATCAACTCTCTTAAATGCTTAAACTATGGGAGTCTAGTTTTTAGTCTAGAATACACTTTTATTCATTTTTATAATAAGAAGATTATATGAAATATAAACATTTAAATGGTGGCTGTCATAAAAAACTTGCCAGATTTATTCAAATATGCATTAAATATTGAAGAACATTAGGATTATAATGCATATGTAATATGGAGTATATATTTAGCAAAATGCTCCTCTCTAGAGTTATTTTTTCTAGCTGACTAACGAGTTTATGTGGGTTTTCTGAGGTAAATATGACGATGACATTGATTACAAGCTGTTTAACTGACGTCTTTCCACGGTTGAAACGCTGATTGAGCGAATCAATGTGACACGATATTGATTTCGATAAGTTGTACTCTATCTTTAACACACTTTCAGATGCTCATTCATGTTTATTTGGCGCTGTGACTGGTATTATTAAGCCGGAAGAGAGATCAGCGCTGCTGCTTCTCCAGAGCGATCTCACGCCACAGCGCCAAAACGCTATTTATGTTTTTGAATTTCTAAAGAAAATGGACGTAATTTGAAAATTTAGACTTTGTTTCATATCTATAGTAACAAAGGACAAAGATTATTGCGATTTTTTTTGGATGCGCGCAGCCGCGATACAATGTCTCATTCATTCAAATGAAACAGGATGACTAATCGATTCTTGAGATTTAAGAATCGATATCGGTTTGTAAAAATGAGAATCGATTAATATCAAGAAATCGATATTTATTACCCAGCCCTAGTCTCTAATATTGATCATTCAGGATCCAGATACAGCGTTCGTCCACAGCTGAACATGATGGATGAATTGTGAATTTATAACTGGTCAAATGCCGTGTAGTTTTTGTGGCTTAATCTCAGGAATATTCCACATTTGTGTCAAGTTCTGGAGGAAAAATACAACTTTAATCATCTTGGATGAACTTCTGAGGTAAAACGTAAAAGTCTAAAAGCGTGAGTTGAGACAGTCTGTTTTGCTGTTTGATTTCTCATCGCTTACATCAGCGCTCTTCCTCACCACTCCTAATAAAGTGTTCATTTTGGACACCGTGTCTCCTGTGACCTCTCATCTGGACTCTGGATGTCGTGTTTGTGGCCGATATCCGTCATGCTCGGTCCGTTCTGAGGGTGTTTGTGCTTCACCGTGTCCGACTGACTCCTGGAGGCCTGTCGCTTCACCCTGACCTCAGCGGGAGCCTTTGCTCAGATCTGATCGGAGAGGACAGGTGGAGTCACCGGCGGAGCGAGTGATCATGATACGAGCGCTGCTAGTGACTTAACCCATCTGCTAAAAGCAGTGATGCTGTAACTGCTGATGTCAGAACGCTGTAGTCACTTTCTCAGTTTTTTTGTGATTGTTGCGGGCAAAAATCCTTGATTATGCGGCCCGTTTTCTTTAAAAATGCGATGGAATATGCGGGATATGTATGCAATTTTATGCAATTAAATTGCGGGAACTTGCAAAATTGTTGAATTGTCTGCAGTGTTATATGTGCACCTCAAACACCCCATGTGTGCGGGTAATTTCTATTTGATGCTAATTCTTTTATCTTATGTTGTTTATTAAGTAACGATGTGACGGTAGAACGTGTGACAGAGTTATACGAGTTCGATTTGTGAGATGTCAATCGCCTCCGTGAGTCTGTCTGGCCTCTGCAATAACTTCAGCTGTGAGCTATCCCGTCGCGTAATTGCGTCACTTCATAACGTTCCCATGGAAACAGGGGGAAATGGGTCCTCTTTCGTGAAGCAAACACAACATTTTTCAACTTTCTGCTAAGATATATGTGACTTTTTTGCAACAAAATGCGAGGATTATGAAATCATGCAAACCCCGCATATTTTGCACGGAAATCGGCAATTTATGCGGCGAAAGTGCGGCGTATTTGAAAAAATGCGGCCCCCAAATAAATATGCGGACTTTGGCTGATTTTGCATCGAATTCAGCGATCGCATAATCGCGTTTTTCTGGAGGGACTGTTTTATAGCATTATATACACTAGAAATTGTTTCTAAGCAGCTTCATAGTAATGAACAGCAAAACAACAGAATTATGGATGCAAACTTCTGCAGGAAAGCAGCTGTAGCAAAATATCTATTCAGCTCAATTCAGTTCAATGTTGATGCAGTTTAGTTAGCGAGAGGTCAGAGGAGAATGGGCCGACTGATTCAAGCTGATAGAAGAGCAACTTTGACTGAAATAACCACTCGTTACAACCGAGGTATGCAGCAAAGCCACAACACACACAACCTTGAGGCGGATGGGCTACAACAGCAGAAGACCCCACCGGGTACCACTCATCTCCACTACAAATAGGAAAAAGAGGCGATAATTTGCAAGAGCTCAGCAAAACTGGACAGTTGAAGACTGGAAACATGTTGTCTCGATTTCTGTTGAGACATTCAGATGGTCGAGTCAGAATTTGGCGTAAACAGAATGAGAACATGGAT
This sequence comes from Pimephales promelas, assembly GCF_016745375.1. The sequence continues at coordinate 40,138,476 of NW_024121210.1, read as the reverse complement.
CCATCATGCCTTGTTCCCACTGTGCAGCTGGTGGTGGTGGTGTAATGGTGTGGGGATGTTTTCTTGGCACACTTTAGGCCCCTTAGTGCCAATTGGGCATCGTTTAAATGCCTGAGCATTGTTTCTGACCATGTCCATCCCTTTATGGCCCTCTGATGGCTACTTCCAGCAGGATAATGCACCATGTCACAAAGCTCCAATCATTTCAAACTGGTTTCTTGAACATGTCAATGAGTTGACTGTAGTAAGATGGCCGCCACAGTCACCAGATCTCAACCCAATAGATCATCTTTGGGATGTGGTGGAACGGGAGCTTCGTGCCCTGGATGTGCATCCCACAAATCTCCATCAACTGCAAGATGCTATCCTATCAATATGGGCCAACATTTCTAAAGCACCTTGTTGAATCAATGCCACGTAGAATTAAGGCAGTTCTGGGGTCAAACCCAGTATTAGTGTGGTGTTCCTAATAATCCTTTAGCTGAGTGTATGTATACAGTGTATGAGAGAGAGAGCATATGTATTTATAGCATTAGCTATTATATATATACCTCTCGCTCATCATGGGCTGTAAAAGCAAGGTATCGCTATTACCCTCCCTCTTCTCAGTTGCGTATCGATTGACACGTGGATTAAAACCACGTTACATAACCAGCCTCCTACTTTTGAGCAAGAAGGCTTTGAATGGTTTAATGTCGATGAGTGGTAGACCAGTGCAGGTGTGACGCTGCTTGAAATCAGTGTGAATCTCCTGCAGAAGTTCCTGTCAGGAAGTTCTCGTTTCTGTAGTTTTCACATCGAAATATCATGAAATATGTACGACGCTCTGCCCGCTAACGGCTCCCGCTGGACCAGAGCACAATAACTTCCTCCACCTGATCAATGCTCTCGTCGGGTTAATGCGCCGGTTTGGGTGGGAGTGGGAAAGTAATTAGATTATGGAGCTGGATGGGTTTCCCCGCTCCGCTGCGGTGGCAGAGCTGTTTGTTTAATAAATGTCTTTGTGTGGTCAAATCATTCGGCTCTACTTCTGCAACTGCTTTACTTAAAGCAGCAAATTAAAGGCCTTAAACTTTTAGACAAATGGAAAGAAGCATTAAACACATTTTCCATTGTGCAGTCTGATGAGAATGGGCGGGTCGGTCTAATTAGTTTTTAGAGGCACATTGGCATAATCAATGTTACGCAAAGTGAAAATTGTGTTTGAATTTTCCAAACATTCAGTTGATTATTTTAATGAGTCTTTGTGATTAACACGTTGTGACCTGATATCATAATTAGCCCATATGTATATGTGTGTATCTGTATATATATTGTACATACTGTATATAATATATATGTAGCCTATGTGTGTGTGTGTATATATATATATATATATATATATATATACTGTATATATATATATATATATATATATATCCAAAGGTATTTATTTAATTTTTAAAAATGAACTTAATTCAAGATACATTTTCTTTTTTAAATTTGCTCTTCATCTTGTTGAATGGATGTTTAGGTTTTGTAACTGGAAAAAAAAGTCAAAGATACTCGTTAAAGGAGTAGTTCACTTTTAAAAAACTTTTGCTGATAATTTACTCACCCCTATGTCATCCAAGATGCCCATGTCTTACTTTCTTCAGTCGAAAAGAAATTAAGATTTTTGATGAAAACATTCCAGGATTTTCTCCATATAATGGACTTCAATGGGGTCCAAACGGTTCAAGGTCCAAAATACAGTTTCGGTGCAAACTGTTCAAAGGGCTTTTAAACGATTCCAGACGATGAATAAGGGTCTTATCAAGTGAAACGATCGCTCATTTAAAAAGAAAAATTAAGTTTAAGTTTTATAAGGTCAAATGGTCACCTTGCTCTTTTCTGTGATGATCGTTCGTGACTCTCCTGTTCGAATTCATTCATCAAAATGAATGAATCTTTTCCAGAGTCAACTCATTCATTTCATTCGTTGAATGAACCAAATGATTCTAAAAAAAGATTCGTTCATTTTGATGAACGAGTTCGAACAGGAGAGTCACGAACGATCATCACAGAACAGAGCAAGGTGACCATTTGAGCTTATAAAACTTAAACTTTATTTTTTTTTATTAAATGAGCGATCGTTTTGCTTGATAAGACCCTTATTCATCGCCTGGAATCGTTTAAAGCCCTTTGAACAGTTTGCATTGAAACTGTCTTTTGGACCTTAAACTGTTTGGTTCCCATTGAAGTCCATTATATGGATAAAATCCTGGAATGTTTTCATCAAAAACCTTCATTTCTTTTCGACTGAAGAAAGAAAGACATGGACATCTTGGATGACATGGGGGTGAGGAAAAGTTTTTTTAAAAGTGAACTACTCCTTTAAGCATATCATTTTTGTTGCAACACCTTTTAAGGGTGTTATTTATGCATAATGAGACGCTTTCTTGTTTCTTGCTCGTTTGACCCGAGTGCTTAAATATCTAGCATCTTTACAATGACCGTTCATATCTTGCCGTGGTGTGTGAAACTATGAATTCACAACTACCCCATGCGACAGAAAGAGAGTAAAAGGATAAAAAAATAGCAAGAAAAGAATAGCAGGAAAAGTTGGTTTGCCGCAATCACATGAACAGGCGTGACAAATAGAGCTGCCAGAAAGAGCCGGAACATTTCATGCTCGTTAACTCAGAGAAGCCGCTTTTTCCCACAGCCACAAAAGGGGGATTTTACTTATTATCAGGTTCAAGACTTTGATACTAACCTCAAGCCTTCTTTAAGCCCATTACGGCCCTGCTCCCCACGCACATGCAGCGGAAACACACGAGCAACTGCATGAAAGCGCTCGAGTGGCTGAAGGGAGTCGCTCTGACACAGAACATCACTGAAGTTCAAAGACAAAAGAGGGGTGGAAACACTCCAGCTCAGGCTTATTTACGGCTGGAGAACATTTCAGGTCGAACCTTACAGAGAGACAGGAGGGTCAGAAGGGATAGTAAAGATAAGAGCGTGCCCAAAAAACACAATGCACTCCATCTTCAGCGAAACCACCAGATTTAACATTATACTAAAATTGTTTATCGTGCAGAAGTTACAAAAATCAATCCAACATCGAGTGTGTTTGCATGCCTGATCTTTGACTGAATATGCTAAACCCCCCTGAAAGCGCATAAGGTTGTGTAAATATTTGAAATAGATAAAGGTCATAAATGGTTTAATCAAAATCGAATCGGTCTGATTTCACTGCATGTAAATGCATTTACCAGCTTGTGAGTCTCATGCTAATATTTTTTAGTTGCATTGTCAGGTTTTTATTATAAGCTGATCTGGGTTTTGTTGTGCATGTGAACACACTGAATGCCATTGGATTAATATCACCCTGAACAAAGTACGATATAGGCCTGTCACTTGAAAATAATGCTTGGATAAATAATGTATTATCCATGCTACTGAATTTGCATCAAAAAACTGTAGTTTGATTAAATTTGTGCATTCACTTTATTTCTAAAAACGTAACGCCAAAAATAAACGAATGCCCACCAAAAGAAGCCGTCAAGCCACTTTCACACATCCGGAAAGAAGCACACTGAGGTGAAACTTACACGTTTTACATTAGCTGCCGCGCGAGCACCAGGTGTGTGTGGGGCTGTAATGAATTCAAGTCTTCCCCTCACGGCTGATCGCCTGGGTTTGTTAGTAGAAGCATGTCTAAGGGCGTCACATGTGCCGTTATCTCTGTGTCGTGGTGATAAATCATACATATCCTCCCTTGCACTGCATCTGATTATAAATGAGAGCCGTGAGTGATTCGTGCGATGCTAGCCGTGATGCTAGCGCTGGAATTTGACCCTTGTAGTTTCTCTTTGACGTACCGAGTGCTTAGATTCACCCTAATGATTTCTGAAGGATCATGTGACACTAATGCTACTGAAAACGCAGCTTTCATCACAGAAATAAATACATTTGAAAATATATAAACAGTTATTATGTTGGCTTGAGGCTAGCAAATCGTTGTGCTAGGTATTCTTCTTCTGAAACTAAACTAAACTAGAGCTTGAAAACATTAAACTTGGGTCACACAGACCTTCAGATTGGCTTTGCTAAATGTTTTCTAACTGATCAGACTTATGATTTCCGTTGATCAGACGATCAAAACAAGATAAAAAAGTCCCATAAACTTTCATTGAGGGGGTCTAAGTATTTAAGCTTCACTAACAAAGCCTATGTTAGCAACATGCTTAAACATGTTAGCAAGTAATATGCTAATCCATGCAAGAAACATGCTAAAACATATAAATCCATCTTAGCGACATGTTAAAATAAGCTAGCAACATGTTAATTCCTGCTAACAACACGTGAAAATATGCTAGCAACGTTCTAAATCATGCTAGCAATGTGCTAATTCAAGCTAAAGCATGCTAATTCACGCTACCATAATGCTAAATCATGCTATCAATGGGCTAATTCATGTTAGCTAATCTAATTGTCGATCTGTCTGTCTGTTTTGTTGCTTTCAAAACCTTCAAACTTTAAGCTTTAAGACTATGTTAAACTTCAAACTACTTTTATTCAAATATTGCGTATCGATTGTATTGAAACCTGGTCAGGCTTTCTCAAACCAACGTCATAGTTTGTCTTGACAAACTTTTTTTTAAATCTAGTTTTAAGTTTAATATTTCACAGTATTATTGTTTTTCTGTATTTTTAATCACAAAAATGCAGCCTCTGTGAGCAGAAGTCTTCCCGACCCTAAACTTTTGAACAGTAGTAAATCTCAGCATTTGTTAAGTGGCAAATCTAAAAATATCTTTTCAGTTGAACATTTTAGATGCTGTACACAAGGGATATTAATGTGGCTTTTTGGACTAACATTAGCCCTAGCACTTCACAGACAAACACACATTCAAAAACACACTCACACACAGGCACTCAAAGCTGAAAATGCTGTTATCTCCGCCAACACCAGGGGACCACACAAACCCTGCGTTTCTCTTTGTTTGCATCTTCAGAGTGCGTTTGTGGCTCCGCTGTGCTGTGTTATTATTGATCTGGGTTCAGATGAAACCCGACTGCTCTTTAACAGCCGTGTTGATTTAAACAGCATGTTGAACTCCGTTACGTCAATATCCAGTGCAGATGAATTATTAAATGCAGCTTTAAAGAGTCCTGTGTTTTTGTATAAAGTATTTTTATATAAATAGCATCCCTTTGTAGATAAACGGGACTATGTTCATTACAGTAATTGGGAATAGCCATTAGAATTTTTGTGTGTGTGTATTAAACTTGTTGCCACAAAGCAAACCTTTTGTTGGTGGTTTTGTAATGGTCCGTTAATGGTTATTTTATGTATTGATATGTGATTGGGATGTTCTTGATGATTGCTGCTGTGTGGTTGCTAAGGTCATTTCTTGCTGTTTCTAGGAACAATTTATTTTCTAAGCTGTTGCTAGGTGGTCTTTAGTGTGTTCTGAGACATTTTTAGCCATTGCTGGGGACATTTTTAGCTCTTAGTGTTTTGATATGTAATTCCTTTTTTAAAAAGCATTTTAGCAGTTACTATTGTTTTTGAGCCATTTATAGAAGTTGGTAGATGGTTGCTAATGTGTTCTGAGGCATTTTCTATAGTTGCTGGGGTGTTGCTGTGTGGTTTCTAAGGTTTTCCAGCCCATTTTCAGGAGTTGCAAGAGTTTTCTGAGTATTTTAGTATTTACTATTGTGTTTGAGCCATTTATATAAGTCGGTAGGTGGTTGCTAGGTTGTTCTGAGGCATTTTTAGTAGTTGCTAGGATGTAGCTATGCGGTTGCTAAGGTGTTCTGGGCCATTTTCAGCAGTTGTAAGGGTTTTCTAAGCATTTTTGTAGTTACTATTGTGTTTGGGCCATTTATAGAAGTTGGTAGGTGGTTGCTAGGTTGTTCTGAGGCATTTTTAGTAGTTGCTAGGATGTAGCTATGTGGTTGCTAAGGTGTTCTGGGCCATTTTCAGGAGTTGTAAGGGTTTTCTAAGCATTTTTGTAGTTACTATTGTGTTTGGGCCATTTATAGAAGTTGGTAGATGGTTGCTAGGGTGTTCTGAGTCATTTGTGGACGATGAAGACTGTTATGGTTTTCTGAGCCATTTTCAACTGTTGCTAGGGTGTTGCTATTTGGTTGCAAAGGTGTTCTGACTCATTTTTAACAAGTGCTATGGTTTTCTAAGCCATTTTTAGTAGTTGTTGCTAGGGTATTGCTATGTGGGTTGCTAAGTTGTTCTGGACCATTTTCAGGAGTTGCTATTCTGAGCCATTTCCCGCAGTTGCTAGGGTGTTGCTATGTAGTTGCTAAGTTGTTCTGGACCATTTTCAGGAGTTGCTAGGGTGTTCTGAGCCATTTCCAGCAGTTGCTAGGGTGTTGCTATGTGGTTGCTAAGTTGTTCTGGACCATTTTCAGGAGTTACTACGGTGTTCTGAGCCATTTCCAGCAGTTACTAGGGTGTTGCTATGTGGTTGCTAAGTTGTTCTGGACCATTTTCAGGAGTTGCAAGGGTGTTCTGAGCCATTTCCACCAGTTGCTAGGGTGTTGCTATGTGGTTGCTAAGTTGTTCTGGACCATTTTCAGGAGTTTCTAGGGTGTTCTGAGCCATTTCCAGCAGTTGCTAGGGTGTTGCTATGTGGTTGCTAAGTTGTTATGGACCATTTTCAGGAGTTGCTAGGGTGTTCTGAGCCATTTCCAGCAGTTGCTAGGGTGTTGCTATGTGGTTGCTAAGTTGTTCTGTACCATTTTCAGGAGTTACTAGGGTGTTCTGAGCCATTTCCAGCAGTTGCTAGGGTGTTGCTATGTGGTTGCTAAGTTGTTCTGGACCACTTTCAGGAGTTGCTAGGGTGTTCTGAGCCATTTCCAGCAGTTGCTAGGGTGTTGCTATGTGGTTGCTAAGTTGTTCTGGACCATTTTCAGGAGTTGCTAGGGTGTTCTGAGCCATTTCCAGCAGTTGCTAGGGTGTTGCTATGTGATTGCTAAGTTGTTATGGACCATTTTCAGGAGTTGCTAGGGTGTTCTGAGCCATTTCCAGCAGTTGCTAGGGTGTTGCTATGTGGTTGCTAAGTTGTTCTGTACCATTTTCAGGAGTTACTAGGGTGTTCTGAGCCATTTCCAGCAGTTGCTAGGGTGTTGCTATGTGGTTGCTAAGTTGTTCTGGACCATTTTCAGGAGTTGCTAGGTTGTTCTGAGCCATTTCCAGCAGTTGCTAGGGTGTTGCTATGTGATTGCTAAGTTGTTATGGACCATTTTCAGGAGTTGCTAGGGTGTTCTGAGCCATTTCCAGCAGTTGCTAGGGTGTTGCTATGTGGTTGCTAAGTTGTTCTGTACCATTTTCAGGAGTTACTAGGGTGTTCTGAGCCATTTCCAGCAGTTGCTAGGGTGTTGCTATGTGGTTGCTAAGTTGTTCTGGACCATTTTCAGGAGTTGCTAGGGTGTTCTGAGCCATTTCCAGCAGTTGCTAGGGTGTTGCTATGTGGTTGCTAACGTATTCCAAGCAATTTTAACAGTTGCATTGTGTGTGTTAAGGTGTTCCGATTGCTAGCCCAAGTCTTTCGGGTATACTGGTCTCTGGGCTGGGCTTATTGCCTCCTTCAATGCATGTCCCAGCCTTTTTGCAGATAATTGTTTATTTGAAGAGTACTAGCACACCTCTCCGCTACATTGGATGAGAAATTTTCCAAAGTTTAATATGTATGTAAGAGGTTTAATATTTGCAATAGTAATGCTTGTCTTAGGTATCTAACACAACTATTAAGTCTCTGTCTATATAAGCAAGACAAATACTGGTCATTAACAGAATGTGAAGTGGTGGAGGTGCTCCGTTTACAACATCCATCTCATCAGCCTCATTTTCTCTAATGACGTCGCCTCGTTTTAATGGCAGATATTCATTTGGGATCTTAACAACAGTGGCACCCTTGGGATTCAGCCGTAAACAGGGGTGATGGGAAAATCCTCGACATTTGTCAGAGCAGCGCAGTGTGTTTGACAATATATGAATTATTGATTAAACTGTTGAATTTTAAACGAGGGTTGTGTCGCGTTGAGGCCCCGCAACATAGATTCATAATTATGCATATTCTGGAAAGAAGGGCCAGCTTTTTACTCTGTGTTTTATTGCTCAAGGATAAACCTTAGTTTGCTCTATATTGAAGTGATATTTTCCCATTCGCATGCATCCACCAAAAAACAACAATAGTACAATCAGATTGACCCGATCGAAGGCTGTTTTTATGGCCTGATGGTGAAACACAATGATGGCAGCGCTCCAGGAGGCTCTAGAGTCTCACACACTCAGTTCGAGCTCGCCGGTGTGTTTACACACCTCAGCCGGCTAAACTTAGCCAGAATGCAGCCTTGAATTGATTGAATTAGCAGTCGCATTGTGAGTGTGAAAGACCCGGAGAGGCGAGGGTAATTCTATTCTCGATGTAATTGCCCTCGGGGTCATTTGAGTGGCCTGTGGCAGAGGCAAATAGTCCGTCTGTAAGGTCAGCATGTCTAATACTGGCCGACAGTTTGATGGTGCTCTAAGAGAGCGTTTCTCCTCGGGGATCTGTTCCCACCGGTCTGTATCTTTGCTTGGTTGAGCACGCTCTTAAAAATAAAGCCTCCAATTAGAGGATTTTACTATCTAATGTCATAGGAGAACATTTTGAAAGGAAAATTCTGTCATCAAGCCAGTGGTAGTTTCTTTCTTTTGTGGAACACAGAAGCAGATGTTTAGCAGAGTGACCCAACTGCAAGAAGGACAAATAAAGGAGCTTGCATATTTATCTCTGTGCTAACCACGATGACACGATGCGATGCCGCGACCTGCAATAAAAGGCATGTTTTCCATGATATTTAGCCAGCCACAACAGTGACAATTCTATTTTACAATAGACATTTTCTGCTTCTGCAACGTCAAACTATGACCGTGGTAATCTCAGGTATTGATTATGTTCTTTATTTAATGTTGTAATGTGAGTTTGAATATAATTTTTCATGACCTTTATAGCCATATTAAAAGCAAATAAATGAAAGGAAACGAGAACATTCGAACAAGTTTATTCTGTGACTGTTTCAGTCACTAAGTTTATATTTTAAAATAATGTTAAAATGGGGCAATATTTATGTAATTATCTTTTTCGTTTTGAGAGCCGTGAGCTTGCAGAGAGTCCGCCCACCCTCTCTTCTGATTGGCTGTGATTTTTGATTAATTTTGCATCTTGTAGTAGAGCCAGACCGATATATCGGCTGGCCGATATTAGGCATTTTCCATAATATCGGTATCGGCAGTTATAATGGCCGATAAATTAATATTTAAAAAATAAAATAAAAACGGACGAAACACGCTTTAATCATCTCTCCTTGGCCTGTTATATTGAAAATGTATGTTTTACAATTTGCAGTATGATGTTATCTATTGCTAAATTATGGCTCATCATAGACTAGCTAACCACAAAGCAAGCTAATGCCACTATCATCAGTGGAAGACCGCTAACGTTAACATTAATGAGCTTGGAAACCACAATGAACTTTTTCTGCCTAAATAAATTAATGATTACTGTATTTATAACTAGCATATCTCTAGTTACAGTCCCTGCATTGTAAAATGTAAGTTATACTTGCGAGGAGTGAACATTTAGACATAGAGAAAAAGTATCAAACTTATCTTGTGCAGAAAAGTTAGCTTTTCTTTTACACGTGTGTGAAATCCAACAATATTTAAAAAATATATATATATATCGGCCGATATATCGGAATATCGGATTTTAAAACCCAAAAATATTTGTGTCGGTATCGGCCTTCAAAATCCTTTATCTCGTAGTTGTATCTGGTGTGGACTGACAAATTGCTTGTCGCAGGAATCTTATCACGTTGCACCTGGTTAGGACACAAAGTAAGTCATCTCCACAAGAAGATGCATCGTGACAGGTATGACTTCAGTGATGCTGAACGAATGCCATTGGTTTTAGTTTCTGGGCGTATTCACTACGAATTTTATCTCAGGAGTGATTCTTCTCCTAAAAGTTCCTAGCTAGGAGTTTTAGCTAAATACCTATTCACAAAACTCTTAAAAGCATGTTTTATTAAGGAACTCTTAATATGAGGGTTTAAGTTACAGAACCCAGAAACCAATATTTTAGACTTTACTGAACAATTTGTACTACAGAACCAGTAACCGATATTTTAGACTTTACTGAACTTTTAAAACAATATTTTAGACTTTCCAGACCCATAAATCAATATTTTATACATTACCTAACCCAGAAACCAATATTCTAGACTTTCCAGACCCATTAATCAATATTTTAGACTTTACTGAACAATTTGTAGCGTTTACAGAACCTAGAAAACAATATTTTACACTCTACTGAACCCACAAACCAACGTTTTAGACCTTACAGACCCAGAACCCAATATTTTAGATTTTACAAACCCATAAATCAATATTTTAGACTTTACAGAACCAGTAACCGATATTTTAGACTTTACTGAACTTAGAAAACAATATTTTAGACTTTACTGAAAAATTTGTAGTTTACTGAACCCATAACTCAAATTTTTTGATTTTACAGAACATTGTTTAGACTTTAAATAACCTATAAACCAATATTCTAGACTTAACAGATGCCAGAATTTTAGACTTTACAGAACCAGTAACCAATATCTTAGACTTAACATAACCTAGAAAACAATATTTTAAATTTTACTGAACAATTTTAGACTTTACAGACCAAGTAACCAAATTTTTATTACAATGGAAATAAGTTTTGTAACTTTCTTGTGTTATCCTTGACAGTTCTGATAAATCTATACTGTCTCTGTGATGACATTTTGCTATGCATTTATTTTATTTTTATTTTACTGTCTAATAAATCAAATCAAATTTACACTTTACAGAACCAGTAACCAATATTTTAGACTTTACATAACTTAGAAACCAATATTTTGGACTTTATCGAAAAATTTGTAGAGTTTACTGAACCCATAACTCAAAATTTTTGATTTTACAGAACAATGTTTAGACTTTAAATAACCTATAAACCAATATTCTAGACTTAACAGATGCCAGAAACCAAAATTTTAGACTTTACAGAACCAGTAACCAATATCTTAGACTTAACATAACCTAGAAAACAATATTTTAGATTTTACTGAACAATTTTAGACTTTACAGACCAAGTAACCAGAATTTTACACTTTACAGGACCAGTAACCTATATTTTAGACTTTACATAACTTAGAAACCAATATTCTAGACTTAACAGATGCCAGAAACCAAATATTAGACTTTATAGAACCAATAACCAATATTTTAGATTTTACTGAACAATTTTAGACTTTACAGACCAAGTAACCAGAATTTTACACTTTACAGGACTAGTAACCTATATTTTAGACTTTACATACCTTAGAAACCAATATTCTAGACTCAACAGATGCCAGAAACCAAAATTTTAGACTTTACAGAACCAATAACCAATATTTTAGATTTTACTGAACAATTTTAGACTTTACAGACCAAGTAACCAGAATTTTACACTTTACAGGACCAGTAACCTATATTTTAGACTTTACATACCTTAGAAACCAATATTCTAGACTTAACAGATGCCAGAAACCAAAATTTTAGACTTTACAGAACCAGTAACCAATATCTTAGACTTAACAGAACCTAGAAAACAATATTTTAGATTTTACTGAACAATTTTAGACTTTACAGACCAAGTAACCAATATTTTACACTTTACAGAACCTGTAACCAATATTTAAGACTTTATATAACTTAGAAACCAATATTTTAGACTTTACATAACTTAGAAACCAATATTTTAGACTTTACTGAAAGTTTACTGAACCCATAACTCAAAATTTTTGATTTTACAGAATAATGTTTAGACTTTAAATAACCTATAAACCAATATTCTAGACTTTAACAGATGCCAGAAACCAAACTTTTAGACTTTACAGAACCAGTAACCAATATCTTAGACTTAACAGAACCTAGAAAAAGAAATTTTAGATCTTACTGAACAATATTAGACTTTACAGACCAAGTAACCTAAACTTTACACTTTACAGAACTTAGAAACCAATATTTTATTGGTATAGTAATTTTTTAGAATTTACAGACCAATAAAACAATATTTTAGACTTTACAGAACAATTTAACAGAAACCAATATTTCAGGCTTTCTCTAAAGGTTGTTTTCTGCTCTCAAAGTGCTAGAACCACTGAAGATACTTTACTTTTGAGAGTTCAATGTATGTCACTTTCTCCAGGGTTCCTCAGTTGAGGCCTATTGAACAGCCAGAACAGGGCTGTGTCCTCCTGACCTCCAACTGTCCCTCACTCAGGGCTTACAGCTAAAATGTGACCCATCTGACCCACGCCTTCCTACTGGGAATTAGACTGGATCTCCAGGGCACCCAAGAACTCAATACATCTTCATCAGAGCGGGAGGGTTCAATTGAGAGCCATTAGTGGGGCCGAGAGTAAAGGTGGAGCAGCTGTTGGGTCTTAGAAAGGCATGTTGCATCTTTTGTGTTTGGAGAGGCGAGGTGTGTGTTTCACGCCCCCTCCTCCGCTCCGTCAGCGAACGGGTGAGTCGAGCTGCTGTCTGAAGATAGAGCCGCTGTGGCTGTGAGATACGCCTCACAACATTAATTAGCAGCTCTCATTATAGCCCGCAGCCTCGTCACTCTGTCACACACACGCACGTACGATGTTTCCTAAGGTCTCGGATTCTTCACAATATGCTTGAGTATTCTTGTTTACCAAGTTGCTTTAAACAGTTGTGTGATTCATTCGGGTGAAAACGAACCTAGAGGGATTTTGCTGCTTTGATTCGGCGCATTATTTCTAAATCATGCCCAAAGAAATGCGAACGCAATTTGTGCTTTATTAAAAATGACATGCAATCAAAATTGGAGTTTTCTGGCTTTTAGTTCACGTCTGTTAGCTTTGAGGTTGTCTACTGCCGAACGCTGACTAAATCAACTTTTAGCAGAGACACATGTTTTAATTTGTTTTCTTTTCAGGAACTAAAAACATTGATGAATCATTCTTTTTGCATGATCTTGTCACATGCTCTTTAAAATAAGGACATTCCTCCCATTAAACTGATTTTAAAAGTTGTAATTGTCAAACTTAGAAAACTTTAATGTCCCCGAAAGGCAATTTGTTATTCAAAACAGTAGGGCTGGGTAATAAATATCGATTTCTCGATATTAATCGATTCTCATTTTTTACGAACCGATATCGATTCTTAAATCTCAAGAATCGATTAGTCATCCTGTTTCATTTGAATGGATGGATCATTGTATCGCGGCTGCGCGCATCCAAAAAAATCGCAATAATCTTTGTCCTTTGTTACTATTGATATGAAACAAAGTCTCAATTTTCAAATTACGTCCATTTTCTTTAGAAATTCAAAAACATAAAGAGCGTTTTGGCGCTGTGGCGTGAGATCGCTCTGGAGAAGCAGCAGCGCTGATCTCTCTTCCGGCTTAATAATACCAGTTACAGCGCCAAATAAACATGAATGAGCATCTGAAAGTGTGTTAAAGATAGAGTACAACTTATCCAAATCCGTATCATGTCACATTGATTCGCTCAATCAGCATTTCAACCGTGGAAAGACGTCAGTTAAACAGCTTGTAATTAATGTCATGTATCGTCATATTTACCCCAGAAAACCCACATAAACTCGTTAGTCAGCTAGAAAAAAATAACTCTAGAGAGGAGCATTTTGCTAAATATATACACCATATTACATATGCATTATAATCTTAATGTTCTTCAATATTTAATGCATATTTGAATAAATATGGCAAGTTTTTATGACAGCCACCATTTAAATGTTTATATTTCATATAATCTTCTTATTATAAAAATGAATAAAAGTGTAATTTAAGTGTTTGTGTAGCTACAAAACAGTTCATTATTACCTTCATGTTAGTCTAATGAAGCCAATAGGCTACAACTAGACTCCCATAGTTTACAGCATTAGTTCAGAGATTTGATTTCCTTGAGAAAATTTGCCATTTATTGTAACTGATATCCAAAATAATCAATATTGAATCGAATCGAAATCGAATCGAATTGCAAGCTTGTGAATCGAAATCGAATCGAATTGTGAAATTTGTGTCAATACCCAGCCCTGCAAAACATGCATATCATTATCAAACATTATCAACACGCACAATATCACATATATTCACCAGTTATACCCCTCCCCACGTCTTATTTGATTGGGTTATGGGAATGAATGAATGTTTTGCTCGATTAGGGTATCTATATCTGCGACCAGAAGGGAGCGGCTTGAACTCCACTGAAAGCGGATGGGTTGTGTCCATGCAAACCTTGTCTGCCTTCTGTGCCAATCTGGTCAGATATAATCGGTACAGGTCTACCTGTTGTTTACCAATGATTTTTCAACAGGTTTTAACAGTCGTCCCCAAATTGTTCCTATATGGGTCACTTTTGAATGTCCATACCAGCATACTATCCAGTAGATGAGAATACTCTCAATAAAAGACTGATAAAAAAGTAAAAATTTTGTTGACAACATTAAAATAATTAAAGGGATAGTTCACTTTGAAATAAATTTTTGATATGTTTTATCTTACCTCAAGGGCATCCAAGATGTAGGTGTCTTTGTTTCCACAGTATTTTCAATTTTGACATTTTTCAGTCAAACCGTTGTTGTCTATCAGTCATACACTGGAGGTTAAGGGGGTCCACCAAAAAGCATGCACAGAGAAGTCCAAATTAAACATGATTTAATGACTCGTAAATGTAAGTACACATTGATGGCCTAAGACACGAAACGAGCGGTTTGTGTGAGAAAACGAACCGTATTTATATCGTTTTTACCTCTTGTAATCACAGTGACGTCCAATGATCTGAATCAGTTGTGCAATGTCCAACTGAACCGAACTGAATCAGTTCAAAGTTACGTCGGAAGTGATCGCTTGCGTGTGACGTCACTCAATATTTACACAGAGATTTCGGAAGTTTTACCTTTTACTAAACGTATTTAGATATACTGAAATCGTCTTCCATTGCGGTTTCCCGTATATCTAAATATGTTTAGTGAAAGGTAAAACTTCCGAAATCTCTGTATAAACAAAGAGTGACGTGGGCACGCAAGCGATCACTTCCGGCACATGCTCAGACCGAAGCGCCCGTGCCGTCAGATCATTTTGTCATGGCTATGATTACAAGAGGTAAAAACGATATAAATGCTGTTGGTTTTCTCACACAAACCGCTCGTTTCGTGTCTTAGGCCATCAATGTGTACTTACGTTTACGAGTCATTAAATCATGTTTAATTCGGACTTCTCTGTGCATGCTCTTTGAGGTGGTGACCATAGACCTCCATTATATGACTGACAGAGAACGGTTTGACTGAAAAAATGTCAAAATTGAAAATACTGTGGAAACAAAGACACCTACATCTTGGATGCCCTTGAGGTAAGCTAAAACATATCAAAAATTAATTTCAAAGTGAACTATCCCTTTAAGTAATAATTAAGTGGCCCTTTTTAAAACGGCATCAGCACATTGATCCCAGGATAATAATAAGAATATCAGAGTCGGAGTGGCTAAAATCAAACACCAGCTCTTTGGTCAATTTATACAAATGTTCTTTTTCTGCTATTTAAAAAGACAAGCACTTTGTAAATGCATCAACACAGGGAAGAAAATGGCATTCAAACCTTTGCATGCAGTGAGTAAAAGTGCAGGTCAGAGTGTTTGTAATCTCTCTCCCATGAGCACACACAGTTTACTGTACCTCGCCGTATCTCTGTAATGCTCTTTCACCATATCCAGCCTTTCATTTCTCCGTCAGCCAGTCCTGAAAGTTGACTGATAAACGCAGTGGGTGTGTGACACAGAAAAACATACAGATGCTGAACGTTTCTGCTACATCACTAGAAGACTATGTTGACCTGATGGGAAAAGCAGAGCCCGTTTGGACACTTTCACTCGTGTGTGTGTGTGTTTCCGGTCACACTGCTGTGCTTGTAAGCACACGTCAGAGCCGGTCAGGCCTTCATTTCACAACTCGCTGTGCTCAACATACTAACACATTGCTTGGGAGTTTTATTAGAGCGGTCCCAAGTGCCACCCTAAACACTCGCGGTCTTCACACTTGAAGGTGTGACGTAACGCCACTTTGACTGTCAGAGTAGAAGCTAAATCGCCCGTTATGGGGGAGCAGTTAAAGTATTACTTTTTATAGCAATTTATAGTACCACTCTTACCCCTTTTCCACCGAAAAAAGAACTGGTTCGGAACTGGTGCTGGTTCAAAGTTGGTTCTGAGTTGGTTCAACTTGCGAACCCGTTCAGAACCTGTTTGTTTTTCCACTGACTAGAGCGCCCAGGGAACCACGTCGTTACGTCACTGTGCATGTCGCTAGAAACGCTTGCAAGTACATTGCTTTGGGATTATCTCTAACTCGTGTACCAAGAAAATTTAAAAACAATTGAAATATGTAAGTCTTTTAATCTTTTCGTTTGATATGTAATCTTTTCTGATAAGTTATGTACCCCTGTCTTTTTTCTTTCCATTTATTTGTTCTATATCGTGACTGTTTTCTTCTTTGCTTGTGTTTCAAATAAAAAAATTAATAAAAACACTTGCGTGTTTCTGCAGTTTCTCCTGGCTTTGCGATGGTCAGAAAATATGTTTCGAACACATCTAAACCCGCCCCAGCCCCCGACGTAAACATGACGTGCTAAAACAACGGTTCTAGTCCAGCAAAGAGTTGGTGCCGCTTTGGAACCAGTTTTCCCGGCTGCGAAACGGTTCTTTGGCTGTCGAAACACAAAGAACTGGTTCGCACGCAGGCACCGGCTCCGAACCGGCTCTCAAAATGCTTTGGTGGAAAAGGGGCTACACATGTAACTTTTATTTTGGATGCGAATAATCACGATTAATCATCCTAAAAATTCTTTACGCTCAGAAACCTTGCACACTGAGCCCGAATGCGCTAAACAATACAAAATGGAGTCTTCACGCAGCGAGGATGATTTTGTTGTTCTCTCTCTTCATAAAAGAGGAAATATTAGGTCCATCCAATCCTGAGATTGCGAAGAGAGGAAGGAGAGTTTGCTGCGGGATTATCCAGAGCGATTTGAAGTTTACTTCAGGATGTCAGTAGCTCAGTTTGATGCTTTGCTAGCAATACTGGAGCCACATATTAAAAAGAAGACCACCAACTTTGGCGTTCACTTGTACGGTGGCTCTGAGTTGTCAAAACACCTCTCAAAATGCTTGCTAAGGATGCAGAAAATGCAGAAAATTGAACCTGATCTGAATTTTTATATTACATACGAAGGTTTTGGGGGCAGTGCGTAAACGTGTTTGACACAACGTGAGGTCGAATGTATTTTTTAACGTGTGAAAATTTCAGACTTTAAAGGAGTAGTTCACTTTAAAAAAAAAAAAAAAAACTTTTGCTGATAATTTCCTCACCCCCATGTCATCCAAGATGTCCATGTCTTTCTTTCTTCAGTCGAAAAGAAATGAAGGTTTTTAATTTAAACATTCCAGGATTTTTCTCCATATAATGGACTTCAATGGGAACCAAACGGTTCAAGGTCCAAACGACACTTTCAGTGCAGCTTCAAAGGGCTTTAAACGACACCAGACTATGAATAAGGGTCTTATCAAGCGAAATGATCGCTCATTTAAAAAAAAAAAAAGAAAACTTTACGTTTTATAAGCACAAATGATCGCCTTCAAAATGAACGAATCTTTTTTCGAGTCATTTCATTCATTCAACGAACAGGAGAGTCGCTTAACAGAGCATTTGTGCTTATAACACTTAAAGTTTTTTTATTTATTTATTAAATGAGCGATCGTTTCGCTTGATAAGACCCTTATTCATCGTCTGGAATCGTTTTAAAGCCCTTTGAACAGTTTGCAGTTTGCATTGAAACTCTCATTGAACCGTTTGGACCCCATTGAAGTCCATTATATGAAGAAAAATGCTGGAATGTTTTCATCAAAAACATAATTTCTTAATTTCTTTTCGACTGAAGAAAGAAAGACATGGACATCTTGGATGACATGGGGGTGAGTAAATTATCAGCAAAAGTTTTTTTTTATTATTATTTTTTTTTTTATAGTGAACTATCCATTTAAGTCCTTTGTAAGACTTTGCTAGGATGCTTACAGTCTCGGCCTCGGGGGACCGTTGGCTGAATGTCTGACGCGGCACACTAAATGTTAAACACTTCGAGAGTTTCGTAGTCACCATCTGATTTGTTGCTTAACCCCCTCATGGACAAAGAAAGCTGTCGCTGTTTACAAATGTGACAAATGAGCGCTTATCAGGATCAACTAAATGCTGGATTTTCAGAAGTATGTGAAGTTAGCTGTGCCGCTGTTGCACAACTTTCTTAAATGAATCATTTATTAGATGCACGCCGGTCTGTTATCATCCGCCAGTAAATATGATGTAGAACAAACTGAACTGTGGCCGGGCCAATGAAAGCTGTGGTGGATGCTTATGATGACCGATCCAAGCGTTAACAATGTTGAGGACCTTTTAACATTTGAGGACTGTTTATCAAATGCTGTAACTCCCAATAAAGGCCAATAGCACAGTTTTAATCCATTACGTAATGACTTTTGTGTCAGTGTAGCATAACTGGCTGTGTTGCCCAGTGGCTGTTTAGATGTTGACAGGTTGTGTTGGTATTTCATCATACAGTGGCTTTTTTATTGGACCTGATATTACTGTGATATGATGGCGTTTGACTGGTGCTGTGTGTGTGGTAGCTAATGGCCATAATTCTTGCTGTTGGGAAAACAGTGTGTTTGTGTGTAAATGCAGGAAATGACAGTGAATCACAGTTTCCAGCAGAGACGCTTCTGTCCTCTTCTGTCCATCCAGAGTGATATGATTGAGGGATCAGGGCAGTGTGTGTGTGTGTGTGTGTGGAGCGGAGACACAGAAACTCTGTCTTAACAAGCCAAACACCGCGATGAGGACGACTCTAAAGATGGCCGTCTTGGACAGAACAGGTGTCCGTCCCGTTACACTCAGCTGTTTTCAGTTATTGATTCTGCTTTCATACACACACACTGGCCCGGCTGGAGTTTAGGATTTCATAAACCTCGAGTGTGAACGCACCGCACACAATAAATGCAATTTGATGCCAATCACAATCCGTTACCAACTGTAATGCCATTCCTTTATATAAACACACTCGTTAATCACACAACCCTGCCGATACTGTATGTTTGTTTGAGGCAGTTTAAAATCATTTTCATTAATAAGACATTAACAAACATCATTACGTTATATAATCCTTAACAGATCATTAATTAGCAAATGTACATTTCGGTTAGAAATGTCACCCAGCTTTCATTTTGTGTATACAGCGTCTGTATTTGAATGTGCATGAACGGGTTATATCTTATAATGTCTCTTAATAATGTCTAGTGTCAGTTATTATGAGATTTAATCATTATCATAATACTTACGCTGTTGTAAAGTGCAAGATAATTTTTTTTTTTTTTACAATATTTTTATTATTTTTTCAGTTTACATATCACATAAAATTACATACTGAATAACAATCATGTAAAACACAGTAAACCTTTTTCACCCTGTTCTCCCTCCCATCACCCCTCCCCAAAAGAAGATAATAATAATAATAATAATAATAACATAATAATAAATAAAATAATAATAATAATAATAAATAAAAAAATTAAAATAATAATAAAAAATTATATATATATATATATATATATATATATATATATATATATATATATATGAAGAGTTCAGATGCAAAAGCCTCTAAATGCCATTTGAAATTTTCTTCTTTAATGATTTTTATCAAACTTGTATATTTAAGTTCAGTAATTTCACTTAAATGGCAATGACAATTACCTATTAATTGTTATTTAAGTGAAATTACTGAACTTAAATATACAAGTTTGATAAAAATCATCATTAAAGAAGAAAATTTCAAATGGCATTTAGAGGCTTTTGCATCTGAACTCTTCATATATATATATATATATATATATATTAAAAGACACCTAAATCAGGTTGGGAGTGTTTCTCATGTCTATTTAGAATATCATGATGCTACTCTACTGCAAGATAACATTTTTATTGTATATTGAAAATATTACAAACCGAAAACATTTTTTTGTAGCCCGTTTCTCTTTAGAAATATAAATCTCCACTCTTTTCTGAAGGGATGTTTGATCCAATGTCTTGAATGGACAGTTTGGGGTTTTGAGCGTATAAAGGTTTGTGCTCGACTACTTTTATCCTCTTTGTGCAGCAGTGGGCTTAATAAATCCTATGTGTGTGTGTGTGTGTTTTGGTAAACCTTACATTATGGGGACAAAATGTTCTCACAAAGATGGGAGTATCCGTAATCCTTGTCCTTGTGGGGACATTTTTTGGTCCCCATGAGGAAAACAGCTTCATAAATCATACATATTTTGAAAATGAAAGTTGTGTGTGTAAGAGGAGAGAATATACAGTTTGTACAGTATAAAAATCATTACGGCTTTGGATAATCGACATACAACACGAAAACAACCTGTGTGTGTGTGAGAGAGAGAGAGAAAGTAAGTGTCTGTGCCTTACATTTTTTTGGTCCCCATGAGGAAAACAGCTTCATAAATCATACATATTTTGAAAATGTACACTCTAAAAAATGCTGGGTTGTTTTAACCCAACTTTGGGTCAAATATGGACTAACCCAGCCGTTGGGTTAAATTTTTACATTACATTTTTAACCCAACATTTCGGGTTTGTCCATATTTGACCCAAAATTGGGTTAAAACAACTCAGCATTTTTTAGAGTGTAAGAACACAGAAAGTTGTGTGTGTAAGAGGAGAGAATATACAGTTTGTAAAGTATAAAAATCATTACGGCTTTGGATAATCGACATACAACACGAAAACAACCTGTGTGTGTGTGAGAGAGAGAGAGAAAGTAAGTGTCTGTGCCTTACATTTTTTTGGTCCCCATGAGGAAAACAGCTTCATAAATCATACATATTTTGAAATGTACACTCTAAAAAATGCTGGGTTGTTTTAACCCAACTTTGGGTCAAATATGGACTAACCCAGCCGTTGGGTTAAATTTTTACATTACATTTTTAACCCAACATTTCGGGTTTGTCCATATTTGACCCAAAATTGGGTTAAAACAACTCAGCATTTTTTAGAGTGTAAGAACACAGAAAGTTGTGTGTGTAAGAGGAGAGAATATACAGTTTGTAAAGTATAAAAATCATTATGGCTTTGGATAGTCGACATACAACACGAAAACAACCTGTGTGTGTGTGTGAGAGAGAGAGTAAGTGTCTGTGCCTTACATTTTTTTTGGTTCCCATGAGGAAAACAGCTTCATAAATCATACTAAGTGATGCATTTTGAAAATGTAAGAACACAGAAAGTGTGTGATGGGCAGGGTTAGTGTAAGAGGAGAGAACATAACGATTTTTATAACTGCATTTTCAAAAGTCGCCATAAAACATGAAAACACAAAGTGTGTGTGCGTGCGTCCGCGCGCGTGTGTGTAGTATAACCAGCGGCTCTATGACCCCGCGGACTCCTCTCCTCCTCCAGCGTCCTCCTCTCTCTCTCTCCCTCTCTCTCTCCCCGCGCGCAGAGGAACAGCGGGGAAGGAAGTTATTAGTGTTCTGCGCTCCAGTTCTGCGCTGTCGGAGGATATCCTTCTCCTTCCAACTCTCAAATTCCAAGGATTTTTCTGTTTTTCTTTCCCACTCCTCCTCCTCGTCTTCTTCTCTCCAACTGGATCCGTCTATTTCTGCGCGTCTTTGAGGGTTTTTTTTCTTGCTCGCGTGCGCGCGCGTGTGTGCGTGTATGTATAGAATTACGCATCATCTCTGGAATCTCGATCCACAGTTATTTCGGGGATTATTTTCCATCAACAGAACTTTTGACGCTTTCGCGCACGTTTGAACGACCTCCCCCGGACACTTAAAAAGGAAAGCGGACTGTTTAGCGTGTAGCGTTTATCACAACGGAAAGTTTTTCTTCTCTTTTCTTCCGCGCGAGGCACATCATCCGCTGTCACGATGGAGAGCGAATGCCTCCTCGTATAGCGTGCCAAGTGTCCCTTCTGGGTTTATATGAGCTTAACCATCTCAATCGCGCGTTTAAACTAGCATCTGAAGCGAAGACGAGCGGATTTCTCCAGTCTGCGCGTGTTGGATTATCAGGAGGACACTAGAGGCTCCAGTGCTCTGCGCTTTTACGCACGCTCGCGCGCCTGGAGAGCGTCATGAATCTGCCGTCCGGAGACACTGTGACTTTACGTCCTCGTCCTGAATCCCACTTCTCTGCCATCGTGATGTTTTGATGCTGTTCATTTTAGCTTTACAAATATGATGAAATGGCAGCCCCGGAAGAAGGTAAGCTCGAGCTCGGATGTATTGTTAAGTTTGGCAGTAGATCAGGAGGGGGAGACCTCTGGATGAACACGATCTTGAAGGTTGTGCTTTGAGGATTTGATGTTGAAATAAAGATGCATGGGTTTGTGCTCAGACGTAGAAAAAAAAATCCACAGCATGCTCATGCATTACAATGCAGTGGTTTCTCTCTTTTTAATGCATTCTCCATTTAACTTCAAATTATGATGATGATGGAAATGCAAAGTCACCTTAACCCGTCCTGTCACGCAGATCTGTGCTGTTTTTACACTGAATCAGTTAATAATAACTTTACTAGAAGCTCATTGTCTTTGAAGCTTTGCTGATCTGACAAGGTTATTATGGCATTGCATATGCTTTGAATCTCATTGCTTTTTAAGGTCTAAACGCCACCGGCGGAATCCGTGAGCTGTTTTGCTGTCTTATGAACTAAATGCTGAGTGTGCCTTTGCCTGGGGCCCTTTGAACACCAGCCAAAACGTGTCGTTGCATGTTCTTCACCACTAGAGGGCAAACCTCCTCAGATGTCCCTTCATAATAAATCCACAACATCCTCTGCTTTTGTTTAAGAGAAGATTTAGATTAGTTCCCGTCGTGCCTGTAATTGTATTCTGCGCATTGTTGTGTTCCCTAGATTAAAGGGCCTTAAATGGGTCTTTTGTGAATCAGACGATGATGACGTTTAGCGAGTGAGTCATTCCTACAGCTGCCGAACACCTCTTAGGGTTTATAAATAAGACCTCCGTGGAAGATAAAACCTGATACGCAGCTGGAGAGCGGCGCCGCAAACAAACTTCATGAAGCTTCTGCGCAGGCGTTTGCGTTTCGACTTAAAGTCAGGTTATAACAAAAGATCTTGATCATTTCGTTCTCAATAGAAGACGAAGTGTATTCAGCACTCCCCGGCGGGAGTCCAATCACGTTGAGCTCACTTTTCTCCTCTATTGGAGGCATAGGCTGCAGTTAATCAAAAGGCACCGCAGGCCTCACTCGACTACAAACACTCACGACATGAAGCGCAAGTTTGGCGTGACTTTTGGAAAGGCCAGAACTCATTTTGAGTGAGCTAATCATGTGTATCCATAATGGTTTGGGAATGCCTCATGATGTAGGTTTGTTTTGGCATGGCTCTGGACAGGCTGGATCGCACAGGTTTTGGCACTCGCTCACATTCTTTTCGGAGTTGGCACAACACATTTCCGACAGGGTTTTGCAGTGCCGCCATTAGCTGAGCGCTACCGTTCAAAGGTTTGGGGTCAGTAAGATTGTTTTTGGAAAGAAATTGATACTTTATTCAGCTGTAAATTGATCAAAAGTGACAGTAAAGACATTTATTATGTCAAAGAATCACGGTTTCCTCAAAAATATGAAGCGGCACGACTGTTTTCAACATTGATAATAATGATAAATGTTTCTTGAGCAGCAAATCATCATATTAGAGTGATTTCTGAGGGATCATGTGACACTGAAGATGATGAGCTTTGACCGCAGGAATACATTACATTTAACATGTATTCACATACACTGTACAAAATAATCGTTATTTTCATGGAAAAATGTTGCAGTGCAAAACTCTTAAAGGAGTAGTTCATTTTTGAAAAAAGCTTTTGCTGATGATTTACTCACCCCCATGTCATCCAAGATGTCCATATCTTTCTTTCTTCAGTCGAAAAGAAATTAAGGTTTTTGATGAAAACATTCCAGGATGTTTCTCTATATAATGGATTTCATTGGGAACCAAATGGTTCAAGGTCCAAATAAGAGTTTCAGTGCAAACTCAAACTGGTTAAAGGGCTTAAAACGATTCGAGACGATGAATAAGGGTCTTATCAATCGAAACGATCGCTCATTTAATAAATAAATAACAAAGTTTAAGTTTTATAAGCTCAAATGCTCGCCTTGCTCTGTTCTGTGATGCATGTTCGTGACTCCCCTGTTCGTTCATCAAAATGAATGAATCTTTTTCCTGAGTCAATTCGTTAATTTTGTTCATTGAATGAACCAAATGACACGAAAAAATATTCTTGATGAGACCCTTATTCATCGTCTGGTGTCCCTTTGAACAGTTTGCACTGAAACTCTCTTTTGGACCTTGAACCGTTTGGTTCCCATTGAAGTCCATTATATGGAGAAAATCCTGGAATGTTTTCATCAAAAACCTTAATTTCTTTTTGACTGAAGAAAGAAAGACATGGACATCTTGGATGACATGGGGGTGAGGAAATTATAAGAAGAAGTTTTTTTTTCAAAAGTGAACTACTCCTTTAATTGGTTAACAAAGTTTCCGTACTATATACGATAAATAACTGTGATAGATCTCAGTGGTAAATTTATTGTAATTTTACTGTAAAATACTGTTCCATTTACCGTTTTTGAAAGTGAAAGAGAACAACTCATTGTATAATTTACAGTGAAAAAACGTAAATTGCCATTCCCACAATTCCCTGCGACACTTCACATTTTATGTATTTTTGTTGAAATAACTGTTTCCTCATAGTTTTCCTCATAGTTTTTTTTTTCAATTCAGTTATGTACATTAGGGTTTTTAACATTTAATGTTGTTAAATTAAAGTTTATTGCATTTTTTTATATATCATGTGTATGACCATGATGGTTTTTAATGTATGTGCGAATAACACTGCAGCTTCTGTATATCAGTATTAACCTTCTAGCGAAAGAGATGCTTGTGGTGAGCTTTGATTGACCATGTGATTCAGTGTATTACAACGGTACTAAACCGATATCAATATTTCAATAGGCGGGTAAATTAATATTAAATCAGATACTGAAATATGATTTATTACAGTAGATTCTAAGTTAAGTCTGTAGAACCAATAACGTCACTACCGTATATTTGACGGTTAAGTTCTGCTGTTTTTTTACCGTAAAAATTACGTTTTTTTTTACAGTATATAGTATACAACTATTTTAAATTGCAATAATACTTCACTATTTTTACTGTTTTTTTTTTTTATTAAACAAATGCAGCATTAATGGGCTTTCAAAAACAATCGTTTCGCTTCCAGTCAGCTTAAACTGTTCACTTTTACTCAACAAGACACATGATTTGGTAAATAATTGCTCATAATGAACTCTAGTTTTTAGCGTTTGGATTTGTTGGAATCTCAACCCGCTCGTATCTTGTGGTATTTTGACGTCTTTGCCATCTATCTTCCAGCTAAGATTGTAGCTCCTGCTACCATGTTAAAGTAGATACAGATTAATAAGTCTTATATCTCCTCCTGCCTTTGTTTTACTACCAGTGTTTGTCCTACATGGATCTTTCCGGTATTAAGACCGTCTGGCCTGAAGATGTTTATCTGCACACAAACACACACATATATAGCGCTGTAATTCAGCTTCCATCTTTCCAAGTCTCTCACAGTAATAGTCTTTTACTTACAGTAAAAGCCCCGTCTCGTGTAGTCCCTGAAGATGAATCCCATATTCGGCTGTTTCTCGCAGTGTGAGTTTGCGAAGACCTTTTAGGCTCCTCAGCTTACACTAATATGTTCAAAAGCACTTTATATTTTCCCAGAACCACTGCTGATAACACTCGGGAAGACTTTGTTTACCGTGGATTACAAGGATTACGGCGCTCTTCTGCCGGTATCATACCTCAGCAGATTAAACATCCCTCCATTACTCACTCAGAATGACTGGGAGAGAGGCTGTGGTTATCTATTACAGGGCAGATGTACAGGACACTTATTCTCCGTGTCAGGGCGGCTGATTCAGGCCTATGGAGGACCGTGGACCCGACCCGCGAGCGCTAATTCTCTCTAACACACACTTTTTAAATCATTTAGTCATGAATAATTTCAGAGATGATGAAAGTTGTTGAAAGATAAGAACCTGGGAGAAGTTTTCTGCTTTCTGGGGCTTTGGTGATGAGCGAGGAGCTCAGTCTTCAAGCTCTCTGAATGGGGGGTTTATTTTTAGGCAGCTTTTGTTCCATGTAGTGCTGCGCTGTCACAAGCGTTGGCTTGAAATGTATAGTTTCGTTTTTAGATGCAAGTCTGTATCGATATTGTATTTGTATTTAAGTTAAAATTTGTATTCAGGATTTTGGGTTGTTTTGAATGTTCCAGAAACCATAGATGTTGTCAGATGTCAGTCAAGTGTTTTAATAACAGGTATTAGCCAATAGTTTGGGATTAGTAAGAATTGTTTTTCTTCCGCAAGAATGCATCTCGATCATTCGATCGTTAAAAAAAAATATATATATCATGACTTCCAGCAGCACAATAGTTTTCCCAAATAATAATCATAAATGTTTCTTGAGCAGGAAATCATCACATTAGAAGGATTTCAAATTGCACATATTGTTATCATTTTAATATTGATTTTCATAGAAAATAAACTGTTTTGTTTAAAGATACACTACATAGGATTTATTTAATCCTCAATATGTTAATAGCAAGTTATCTATAAGCATAAGTGTGCTCCAATACCTTTATAACACATTTATAGCCTAAGACATAAGCATTCAAAACTTACAGTCTGTCACTTCCACCAATAGAGAGCGTAAACCCCTCTCTTCCGCTTCCGGCTCATGGGACCGTATTTCGGAAAAATATCTATAGTACCCAATGGCGAGAGACAAGTTATCTTTTTATTCTGTCTGAACAGTGCCCTGATTTACACATGATATTTGTCAATTTAAAAGATATTTTTTCAGTCAAGAAAGTCACAGTTTGTCACAGAAGAGTAGCATTTAGTTTTATGTGAAAATCGCTCAATGAACTACATCTCCCGGGAAGCGAAACAACGAGCGAGATCCGCTGCTCGTGTGTGTGCAGTCTGGAACAAAACACTCTGGCATGACGGCGTAACGTTAGCTTCAGTAAAGTTAGCCTCAGTAAAGTTAGCTTCTGTAAAGTTAGCCTCAGTTAAGTTAGCCTCAGTAAAGTTAGCTTCTGTTAGCTTCAGTAAAGTTAGCTTCAGTAAAGTTAGCTTCAGTAAAGTCAGCTTCAGTAAAGTTAGCCTCAGTAAAGTTAGCTTCAGTAAAGTTTGCCTCAGTAAAGTTAGCTTCTGTTAGCTTCAGTAAAGTTAGCTTCAGTAAAGTTAGCTTCAGTAAAGTTAGCTTCAGTAAAGTTTGCCTCAGTAAAGTTAGCTTCTGTTAGCTTCAGTAAAGTAAGCCTCAGTAAAGTTAGCCTCAATAAAGTTAGCCTCAGTAAAGTTAGCTTCTGTTAGCTTCAGTAAAGTAAGCCTCAGTAAAGTTAGCCTCAGTAAAGTTAGCCTCAGTAAAGTTAGCTTCAGTAAACTTAGCTTCAGTAAAGTTAGCTTCAGTAAAGTTAGCTTCAGTAAAGTTAGCTTCAGTAAAGTTAGCCTCAGTAAAGTTAGCTTCAGTAAAGTTAGCCTCAGTAAAGTTAGCTTCAGTAAAGTTAGCTTCAGTAAAGTTAGCCTCAGTAAAGTTAGCTTCAGTAAAGTTAGCCTCAGTAAAGTTAGCTTCAGTAAAGTTAGCCTCAGTAAAGTTAGCTTCAGTAAAGTTAGCCTCAGTAAAGTTAACCTCAGTAAAGTTAGCTTCAGTAAAGTTAGCCTCAGTAAAGTTAGCTTCAGTAAAGTTAGCCTCAGTAAAGTTAGCTTCAGTATAGTTAGCTTCAGTATAGTTAGCTTCAGTAAAGTTAGCCTCAGTAAAGTTAGCTTCAGTAAAGTTAGCCTCAGTAAAGTTAGCTTCAGTATAGTTAGCCTCAGTAAAGTTAGCTTCAGTATAGTTAGCTTCATTCATTGACAGAAAATGTGCGCTTTTGGGGTTTGTAGTCTTTGTAATTACATATTTTCAGTCTTATACCTCAACGGTTTTACATCAAACTGCAACTTTCTTGACTTTAAATTGTATATTTTAAATGTACAAACATCATATGTGTAATTCAGGGCACAATTCAAACTAGATCAAAATATTTGTTGTCTCTCTCCATTGACTACCGTACAATATTTTTCCGAAATAAGGTCCCATGGTGGTCGACCGGAAGGACTTAGGCTCTCTATATGGATCAAGGTTTTTGATGACATCACTCTGCACTTCAGCTTCTCATCAGATGTTTTGTCCAATCAAATGCTCTGTAGAATCTGAAGCTCCACCCCCTACACTATAAATAGACGCCGAAGCTTCTGCCGAAATCGCTTACGTGTTCTACGTGGTGAACGGCACATTGTGCACTATACGGGGGATAGGGAACAATTCAGACACTGTAAAGGCCTGTTCACACCGGGACGAATTTCGCGCACGTTATTCGCCAATGTTTAACGCCTTGTGACTAAACAAAGGGCGCCAGTGTGAGCATGCACACCGACGCGTAAAAAAAAACGCCTTGCTTAAAAGCGTAATTTTTATAAAAAAAAAACGTCTTGGGTTCATTTTTCTTAGTTTGACGCCCTGCGTCAAAAGCTATCCGACCAATGAGATTGGAGTTTTGCTCACGTGTTCACAAAAAACGCGTTGAATAATGCCGACGAATAACGCACGCTGATATTTGTCCCGGTGTGTACGGGCCTTAAGTAAATATTCTTGCCATTGGGGAGAATGAAGACTGGTTTCACGTTAGTGTCACGTGAATTCTGTCCAGAGAGACGACAGCAGAGAGCTGATCACATGATTGGGTCGGTGGAGACCCCAGAGATGACATCACAAAAATGACATCACTAAGATGACATCACAAAGCCTTCTTCATTTTCAAGTTGTTTTGTTTTTGTAACGCCAGCGTTTTGTGGTCTAATCAGTCATTTTATTCTCATCAAATATCATTTTTTACTTTAAAACCCTGCAGTTCTTTCCATGCTGCTGCTTTCTAAAAAAATGAAGTGCACTGTCAGTACTGTTAACGGCTTGTTGAACAGCTAGAGATCCCTCTCTCTTGGTTGAATAACCGATACTCCAGTCTGATGTGATTTAGCGTAGATTCGCTGAAGTGGGCTTAACCTTTTTCGGAGGCGATACTCCTGCGCTAAAACCTCATTTAGCAGCTCTTAACCTCTGGGGAGCTGAGAAACCTTATCTCCATTTGATTCCTGCGTTATTTATTAGATCTCTGCGGGGAGGCTATCGCTCTCTCGCCATTATATCCATCAGCGGAGTATCCCGCGGCATCCAAACACAGCGAAGTCTCGATGACAAACATGCTATCGTCTTCCACACCTGTTCGGTGGGTATGTGGCCACATTCGCCCTGATTTCTGAATGTGACTGAGCGTTTCGGGGGTGTGCGTAAGGGAACCGGAGCGCTGTGAGGATCTTGATGAGGAAGGTGTTTTGAAGAGCCTCCCGCTACGAGGAAGCGAGACAGGTGGATGATTAACCGTCGGCAGCGAACGCACCTGCTGGCTTTATGATTTGCCAGCGTATTTACAGCTTTCCACGATGGGCTCAGCATCAGACGGCCAGACTTGCTGTGTGTCTCGCTTAGCTGCGTTTTGAGGAGCCGGCGGGGGGAGTTTTTAGGCAACCTTGAATACCTTCCCTCTGGATCTCATCTTTCAGCTGCTGACACCAAGATGAACTTCCTATTCTGGTTGTTCCCTCTGGTTTTTCACCTCCCAGATTGGCTCATTTCTCCCAACTCGCAACAGAACACAGGCGCTTTTTCAAGATCTTTAAAATCCCCCTGTAGTCAATCATTTTATCCCTTAAAACTCATATTTGATCACCAAAATTACATATTTAATTGTTTTTTCCTTTAAAAACAAAATCTTCATGCCGTAGCCCTCAAACCGTATTCACTTTATAGCCCTTAATCCTGTAATTGTGGACAAATGTGGGCACAGAGGACTCAGGTGTGATCCTAATTTTTATCTATTATAAATGTTATATCACTGTCTTCGATAAAGTTTTGTTTATCCATTTATGGTGTTTATTTTTATTTTGGGGGTATTTTTGAATTTATTTACTTCAAAAAGTACCATATTTTCTATGTAAATTATGCTTATTTCTATGTTTTATTTTTTAAACTACATTAAAATATCATTCCAATAAGTTCTTAGAGTTAAAACCTAAAGATGAAGCGACTTTGCTGTCTTATTTTGGCTTATTTTAGAATGCTCTAAATTACAGTTTTTCCCATTCATTTCTATGGATGCCCATTTTCGACCCAAATACAAGATTAAGGAGTTTTTTTCACCCACTTAACATTGTAGAATTGAGTCTCAAAAAAAAAGTGTGTGTTCAGGAGGCAAACTTAGGAAAAGTAGCCAAGTCTTGTAGCGCTCAGATCAAGGGAAGTATTTTTTTTAAAAATAAATCAAAACTATTTTGCCCACTTATGTCCAGAATATGGTTTTAGTGTTAAAAATATCTTGAATGTAACTCCACCCTTGCCTCATTTAGTATACACGGTTCTATGAATATGCAAATGAGCCCCGCCTCCACTCACTCACTCACTCACTCAGAGATCCACTGGTTGACGATCACACGCTGATCTGATTGCTTACAAGGTTGTTTGTGACGTCAGAAACACCAGTGATTTCAAACCGTGTTTTTTGGTTCACTGCCGTTTTAAGGAGAAAATACTTATGAATTTACACATGGTTTGTCTTAAAGCATATTAAAAACAACACATATACATATAAACAACATTATTCCATTGTTACTGTTGCTAACTCTTTGTAAAATGCCAGATAGGAAACAATTGGAGATGTCTGTGAACTGTGTAAAAGGTGGTGAAAATTTGAGTATCGTTTCTAAAACATTGCATCTCTGTGAAAAGACATTTACTGTCTTCACTAATTCTTGCCCCCATTAGCAATATTAGAGTGTTTCATTGACGACTTTTTAAAAAATAATTTAAGGTGCAGGGAATGTAATGTTCTAGAACACTATCTTAAAATCAGTCGTAACCCATTTTACTCCCGTAGTGTGACCCATTTCTACAATAAGTGAAAGGATATTTGATGAAAATAAATGTCGGGCGATCAGGATACGCTGGCGTTACAAACTAGAATAGAGGACTTGGATGTCATCTGAAAAGGAAAGTTGTTTTTACAGGTGGAGCAAATGAAAGTTTTTTCTGTGGAGTGTGGAATAATGTACACTGATGAATTGTTCACAACAAGATATAAATATAGAATGTCCTATAGAAATGAACCCGAGATATGCGTTAATGGTGTAAAATCTGTTCATAAAGTGCTGACAAGGCTTAAGAATTTGTCCAAGGGAGAGTCTACTGTTTAAAAATTCTCAAGTTTCATTTTTCTATTATATAATATTAAAAAATTACTTAAAAAACTACTCAAAATATAATGGTCGTACCACAGTATTCCTTTTAAATTACCTTACAATTCCATACAAAAAAAAAATTGTATATGAATTTATCGCTTTACCCATAATACGTTTTCTAAAGGATTTTTAAGTGCCCTGGCAGCAACATTTGACCATATTTTGTGTAATTTCTGCAAGAATGTGTTTAAAACGATCCAAACACACTGGACTGGACTTGTGTGACGTTTCGAGGAGGATCATTTATATCAGCCGTGATGTCTGCAAGTTTCTGAACTGTATCTGATTGTGTTTCTAACAGATGCTCCAGCGTCTAATATGACTGATAATGCTGGTGATTGAAATCAATGTAAGCTGCCCCCTGGAGTTCATTAGATAGATCAACTGTGTGTGTGTGTGTGTGTGTGTGTGTGTGTGTGTGTGTGCGCGCATGCGTGTGTCTGTTTGTGAGAGCGTGTGTGTGTGTGTGTGTGTTTGTGAGAGCGTGTGTGTAGCTCACAACTGAACATTCAGATGATGTATTGTGTGTGTTCTGTCCAGTTTTTGTATGCATTGCAAACCCTGATGATGGACTTCATCTGCCCAAATCTGCAGTGACCAAAGCACACTGTGTGCAGGAGTGTGTCTCGACTCGCTTGACCTTCCGTTTCCAGTGTGACGAACTAACCAGAGCTGTGATTTAACATCTCCATGACCCATTACAGCCAGACTGGCAAAAGTGCAGTCCTTTTACACCAAACTGGATTCAAATGCAAAACAGCTTTACTTCTGAGATAGGGATGGGACGGTATGAAAATTTCATATCACGATTATAGTGTCCAAAATAATCATGATTATCAATATTATCACGGTTTTGTTAAAAATTTATGAAAGTGCTCAAAATGCTCACTGAAAACATTTCAACAAGTTTTATAATTGAAAATCAACAAACAACAAATAAAACAAGCCTCTCTATGCAGTTTTTAAGCAAGATTCTATTCTATGGCATTTGCTTCTTTATAATGCCCGTCGTCAATAGCAACGCATTATTACGGCGCACATCCATAACATTCACAACGGACGCGCGCTCTTGTTTCATTCAAATACAACTTGCCGTCTTGCGTCTCCGGTTTTTGATTGTATTGCAAAAATGAAATCAGAGTTGATTTATTGTTTACAGAGTTTGATAATATTGGTGTGATATATCTCGTCTGGACGATTGTTTTACAAAATGAATTCATAAACAGGTAAGATTTAAAACATTAGCTAATCTCATTATCAATTCAATATGTCCCCGTAATTATGTGGTAAAAATAAAATCGGTTTAATATGTGATGTATCTATACTTTTTACTATCCCTTAAAATATCACTCTTAATAATAGTCTTGTTTGAAGTTGTTCGTTCGTCTTTGGCTCAAATCCACTTGCTACGAACTTTTCTTCGCGGAAGCTTGACGTCTATTTCAAGTGAGTGACATAAACAACATTTCGTGCCCAATTGTTTCCCAGTTTTGGTATTGATGTCAAAGTTAACTTGCCTTGCGTTCGGGTGATGATCACACAAGACGACTCGGCAGATTTGAAGTGTTTCTATTGCAGTGACTTTTTGTTCGGCAGACAAGGTGACCATCCTCGATCAAGCTTCCCTCAGGACTTTTGTAAAACCCAAAATATGACCACACCTCAGATTTGGTCCTCTTAAAAAGGCTGAAAAACCTCCTGAGCACGGTCACTGCCATCCGCCATTCCTTCTCTAATGGGCTATATGCACGCATAAGTTCCGCATTTGACGTAAGGATGCTCGTCCATTTCCGGTTGTGTAGATTAAAGCGGAGGAAAACCGGAGAAAACGGGATTATGGCAGAGTCTTCAATATTTACTGTCCTCTCGTCTTTGAAACGAAACGTGCATACGTTTAGATGTAATTTATATATAGTTATGTTTATTTAATATAATTTTAAAAAGAAGCATAAACACAACGAGGGGTGTCTGTTTTATCTGTTTTTGTGACTAACGTTTCATTAGTATAACCATGGAGTATAAAATTCTATATAAATTCTCGGTATTGCATTGGACTCTATGATCGGCGGAAGTTATCGAGCATCCTTAATCCTTCACCGGAAATAACGCCGTGCATAGAGCCCATAGTAATTTAAAAAAATATTGCGTGCTGCGCGCCTGCGTCAAACTGGCCGACAGGATTCAGTGAGTTATTAAAATCGCGATAATCAAACACGGTTTTAATGATAATTAAATTTTAAACGATAATACTAACCGTCAGTACATTTTATCACGGTTTATAGTGAAACCGGTTATCGTCCCATCCCTATTCTGAGATGATATCTGGTCACCCCTCGCTGTATTAAACACACACATAGCGACGCGTATGCGGTGTGCACGAATAGGCCATATTCACGAATATGGTGCAGTATTGGCATAAATAGTTTGCTAGTATTACATTTGGCATGGATGTTCCTTCCTGTAATGAGTTGGCTGATTGCGTTTGATTAGCATGTGTGTGTAGATCATGACTGAGGCCAGGGCCGCTGTTAGCCAGACCCTCGAGCGTGAATAAGCATGCAGGACCGTTCTGCAACACATTTCCCAGTGTGATGAAGTGGAAAAACTGCTCAAACGCATCAGGCTGGGAGGATCCGGCATTCAGACCTGCTCATCCGCACTACAAAGACACACACACACAAGCGTTTGATCGTCTCTGACCTACTATTCTCCCGCAGAACCGGCTCAATGTGCTGCTTTATTTCCAGATGATTACGTTTCAGGCAAAATCCAACCGTACAAAGGTGGGCGAATTATCAAAATGTGTTTACGGATGAGTCATTTTATTGCACAAACGTAGTATTTCCCAGTTATTTGAATGAACCTTTTTGAGTTTACTTCACTTTAAGCTATTTCACACAAACACACACATTGATTTAATTCATTTTCATCAAAGCTGAAAAATATTGAGGTGTTTTTACAAATATAAAAATATAAATATATTTAATGAATATAATATGAAGAGTTCAGATGCAAAAGCCTCTAAATACCACTTGAAATGTTCTTCTTTAATGATGATTTTTATCAAACTTGTATATTTAAGTTCAGTAATTTCACTTAAATAACAATTAATAGGTAATTATCATTGCCATTTAAGTGAAATTACTGAACTTAAATATAGAAGCTTGATAAAAATGATCATTCTAGAAGAAAATTTTCAAATGGCACTTAGAGACTTTTGCATCTGAACTCTTCATATATAATATAATATAAAGTTTTTCAAATATTGAAATTTTTATTTTTTTATTAGAAATATTTCCCAGCCCTAAACAGGACAGAGAATGACTTTCTTGCATGTTGTTGTGTGTGTATAGTCTCTGTGAGCAGTTATACGGTATGACAGATACCCAAACACACCCCAATGCCATGAGGTTTGCAGCGGCCGGACAATCTTCTGTTTGTAAGTGTGTGTCAAACACACATGAGGCCTCTTGTCACAATGTAGCAAGTGCTGTAGAAATGATATTTGCTAACTATTTTTTGTTAGGGATGCTCCAATACCAGGCAGTGTGTGTACTGTGTGTGTATCCAGACAAAGACACACCGACAACAGAGATTATAACGGGGATAAAAGTCCCTATTCATAATTTTCTCTGAAGTAAATGTATCTAATTAGTGGAATATTAAACTAAATATAGTTACGCCTATATAGCTGTGCTTGCGAGCTTGTCAATCGCATCCTTTTTTTTGGTCATATATCCCATTACGAAAAAGAAGTATATTTCAAGTTCATTTTATGTAGTAATGTTCAAGTATATTTTTAAGTATACATTATGTAGTAAGTATAATGTCACTATGTACTAGTAGTAAACTTGTAAGTGTACCGCTTGGGACTAAATTGGCCCACTTTTAGTACATAAAAGTATATGTTTAAGTGTACTATAAGTGTAACAAGTGCACAACTAGTTCATAATTATGTATCTCATGTGTACTGCAAGTGAATTTATGGGTATACTAGTAGTTTACTTTTTTACTGTAATACTTATACAAGTATACTTTGAATACTTAATTATCCACAAGTTTCCGAGGGGCGCTCCTGTAAAAAATAAAGTGGGTGAAACTTCCGGTGACGCGGCGGAAGTAGCATTCCAATGGTATTTTGTGTGTTAGTTAGCGAAGAGGCTAGCTGTTTTTCCGAGAATTATTTTACTATTTAAAGACGCAAATCTTTATGAGAGATGTCGTTACGGAGCTCAGGGACAACATGTGCTGTTCGCGGTTGTATGTATAACCGGACTAAACTAGTTCAGTGGCTTAAACGTGATTGTTTTGAACATTAAGCTGAAAACGAAATCAGAGTGATCCTGCCAGAGCCCGTCTCTGATCCTGCCAACGACTGTAGTTTCCATCAGCTCCCAAAAGACGACGAATCTTCCTGTGTACATTTGTTTAAATTCTTAATATTCTATAAACTCTATCAGCATGTGATTGGCTGTTCGCTACTGATGTTACAGCTAAACTCAGGAGTTGACAGAATACCAAATGTGCCAGTTAATGTATTCAAGTAACACATTCATTTATAATTTTGAATAAACTCCAAAGCACAATGACTAAGTGTGTATTTTTTATTTTAATTGTTTGTCAGCTCGCACAACTGTCTGTCACCATGCCTTGATGAGTATTGATTATTAATAATGTTATTATAATACTCCCAATCAACTACTGCAGAGTGTAAAGGTACTGTTATTTCACCCTTTAGAATTTGGTTGAGGTTGTGTTCCCACATCGTTAGCTAGTTTGGATCGCTATAACTTGAATGACTGTCAGCTGTTGAATGAACGAGTGTCAAGATTAAGAATGTCAAATCGCGCTTTGTTTACTTCCAACCGGAAGTCGCGCCCACTTTTGACGCAAGGCCTCATGGGGCGTAGGAAACTTGTGGATACTTTTAAGTATTTCTGGATCAAAAGATTGAGTACAAGAACAGGACAAATATACTTGCTTTCCTCTCAGTATAAGTCAAGTACACTTTGAAGTATATTTCTGAGAAGTACATATAGTATACTTCTGTGAAGTACAGGAAAAATAAACTGAAAGTATACTTTCTTATTTTTAGTTTAAAAGAAGTATACTAATGGCACACTTGAATAAACTTCTTTTTCGTAATGGGAAAGAAAGTAAAATGAGATTGCTGATCGTTCAGCACACCTGTCATTTTGATTAAAACTAATTTGCAGATGCTAGTTAAACATGAAATGCATTATTACAGGACGTTTGAGATCAAGAAGTTTCATGAATGCAAACATGCGAAGTGCGCACCCTGAAAACCTCTCCTCAGTGTTTGAACGGACGAATTCACACAGAATGATGTAAAAACGGCCGTCTTGGCGAGTATCCTAGTAAACGTAGTCGGGATGTTCTCCGTTGCGTTTCAAGCATCTCCGTGTGTGTTCATCAGCTGCCAGCCGGAGCGAGTGGGAAGCAGGGAAGCTCCTGAAGGCGTTTGCTCTCGGCCGGTTGACCTTGAAGCTGCTCTGCTCCGTCCATTACTGCGAGCGGGAAGTGTCAGGGCTTTGAGGGGAGGTAATGAGCGAGCGGGATCTCTGTTTCGTGGATGTCCTGGTGAAGGATGGGTGGATTCTTAATAACATACTGTAGCAAGAATGAATCATGCTGCGTTCAAGTCCTCCTGGGAAGTTCGTACGTACGAGGTGGGAAGTCGTGTTTACGACGCGAGGTGCGTTCAAGTCAGTTTCGTCGGGGAAAAATTGGCGGTGAACCTTCTTTTAATGAATTACACGAAAATACAGCAAGCTAATAGAAAATGAAGAACAAAGAATACGCATCAGGTGTGTTTTTCTTTTTATGTTTTTTATTAGCTTATGAAGCCAATGTAAACTTTTATATTTCAATGATATCATATTTTGATCAATTAAAAAGCCTTACGACGTCAATGAGTAAACATTGAAATTCAATTAAAATTTACCGTCAACTACGTTGCATTCATTGATTCCCCCATGTTTCTCACTGACACGCCCCCAACTCGTACAGATCAGCCTGCTTCTTAGAAGAAAAGGTTCTAGAACCTTAAAAGGTTCTATCAGCGCTACGTATTTGGAAACCCTAAAAGGTTCTATCCACAAGTTTCCTACGCCCCATGAGGCCTTGCGTCAAAAGTGGGCGCGACTTCCGGTTGGAAGTAAACAAAGCACGATTTGACATGCTTGACACTCGTTCATTCAACAGTTGACAGTCATTCAAGTTATAGCGATCCAAACTAGCTAACGATGTGGGAACACAACCTCAACCAAATTAAAAAAGGTGAAATAACAGTACCTTTACCCTCCGCAGTAGTTGATTGGGAGTATTATAATAACATTATTAATAATCAATACTCATCAAGGCATGGTGACAGACAGTTGTGCGAGCTGACAAACAATTAAAATAAAAAATACACACTTAGTCATTGTGCTTTGGAGTTTATTCAAAATTATAAATGAATGTGCTACTTGAATACATTAACTGGCACATTTGGTATTCTGTCAACACAGGCTTTGATCCTGAGTTTAGTCGCAACATCAGTAGAGAACAGCCAAACACATGCTGATAAAAGTTTATAGAATATTAAGAATTTAAACAAATGTACACAGGAAGATTCGTCGTCTTTTGGGAGGTGATGGAAACTACAGTCGTTGGCAGGATCACTCTGATTTCGTTTTCAGCTTAATGTTCAAAACAATCACGTTTAAGCCACTGAACTAGTTTAGTCCGGTTATACATACAACCGCGAACAGCACATGTTGTCCCTGAGCTCCGTAACGACATCTCTCATAAAGATTTGCGTCTTTAAATAGTAAAATAATTCTCCGAAAAACAGCTAGCCTCTTCGCTAACTAACACACAAAATACCATTGGAATGCTACTTCCGCCGCGTCACCGGAAGTTTCACCCACTTTATTTTTTACATGAGCGCCTCTCGGAAACTTGTGGATACACTCTTAAAAAAAGGGTTCCTCTGGGTTCTATATAGAACCCTGGGGTTCCATACTTAATAGAACCAATTTTCTATATAGAACCATTTTGGAGTTTCATATATGAAGCGGGGATGGAACCATTTCTGGTTCTAAATAGAACCATTTCTTCTAAGAGTGTAACAATGTCTGTTCTGTTAACCCAATGCTTTTTACTCTTCGCTATTGCTTCAATGCAAATGAACAAGCACGCCGTTATTTGTTGTGCAGTTACGTGTGTGTTCAAGTAAGCCAGATATGAGCAGATTCTGTGCAATATGCATTTAATGCATCATGATGACTCACGAGTTGAGTATTTGCGCTAAATCTGCGCAGATTTGTCTTACACAAACTCGTTATACTCCATCTATGTTTGGACAAAAACGTGAGCTTTTTGTTCAAAATGTTGAAACTTACCAACATTTAAGTGTTGATAAAGAATACATGAAGCTAGAAAACAACGTTTTTTGTTGTTTTAAAGCATCAGCTCTGTTCTTTCTTTTGATATATTGAATGTTTCCATATTATTCATGCAAACAAAATATACTGGAGGCCATGAAAGTTTTGTGAATATGATCAAAAATGACTGGCAACTCTTAGTAAATGCTGGTGGAGAGAGAGTTAACGTCTCATTTAGCTTCTCAAATGAATGTATCTTGATTTAAGGATATTTGTACTGGGAAACAAGTGTATAAGAACATTGCAGTGCACAAACACCCAGAGCGGTCTCGCTTCCCTCTCGGATGAGCTCTGCTTCTGGAGTGTGTGAACAGATGAAATAATGGAGGGCCACGGGCCAGCGCTCGCAGAGACTTCACAACACCCGCTACTGTAATTGGTTTCAATTCCCAGCACCCGTCATACCCATAATGCCCCTCTGCACCTGCCACTTCCTCCGGCGTGGGGACCGGCACATGAGAATACAGTCATTTAGATTTTCAACACCTTTGTCATAAAAGTGTGAATCGCTCTATTTCTGTGTGACAGCGTGATTTTAAGCTTGAGAAATTCAGTGTTTGGGTCTCAAGAGATATTACAACATCACATGCTTGCTCTCCAGAGTTTGTCTGTATTTAATTACGTTAGTTTATTGTCTTTGTTTTAGAGCCAGACCGATATATCGGCAGGCCGATATTATCGGCCGATATTAGGCATTTTCCAAACTATCGGTATCAGCAGTTATAATGGCTGATAAATGAATATTACAAAAATAGAATAAAAACGGACGAAACACGCTTGAACCATGTCACGAGTGTTGGAGTTGTATAGTTTGTCCACCAGAGGGCACTCTACACCGTTCCTGTTGGCAACACTCGTTGAGTTGGTCACGAGACATATGTAACAATTAAAAGAACATCCCCATCAGTTCTCTTAACTCAAATAAGCATGACAAAATTTGTGACTATCATGTCCAGTTTTGCTGCTGTTAAATAAGCCGAGAGTGAAGCGGAATTAGCTAGTAATAGTTACGTTACGTTGTTACAGTGTAGTCGACTGACTGTCCTTTTAACTTTTGACAATGTGACTGAAGTATTTCTTTAATAGCGCGAATGAGACGTATCATCTCTCTTTGGCCTGTTATATTGAAAATGTATGTTTTGCAATTTACAGTATGACGTAATCCATTGCTAAATTATGGCTCATCATAGACTAGCTAACCATAACCTGTTGTGACAATAAAAGAAACAAGTTTCTTTTTAAAATGCATTATCATATTATTTTAGTTAAAACTCATAAATAACTAATGTGAGGGAAATCTGTCAATATTTTAGTGCGCGTTTCTGAAAAAATAAATAAATGAATAAAAAATATCGGCCGATATATCGGATTATCGGATTTTAAAACCAAAAAATATTTGTATCGGTATCGGCCTTCAAAATCCTTTATCAATCGGGGTCTACTTTGTTTATAAAGTTGCGTAAACTTGTCTGGATTTGGACGTTTGAGCGTTTCAGTCACTAGCACACCTTTTCCAGAGGCTCGTAATAGATTGTTGTGTCAACTACATCTGCCATGTTGTCATTGTCATGTGACCTACCAGTGTCAGTAGTGTCACTTCGTTGCGATTCACAGAGGCATCATGGGATAGTTAAGTGTCCATCAGATGCACACTTCAGAGTAGTAGGTCACCCAGGTACTTTCTGTGAATTTGTTGTCTCATACAACAAATTCGGCTGATTTCGGATGCAGCCGATTTGCCGTGACGTTCTGAAGCGTATATGTGCTATTGCTTGTCGTCCACTATGACACACTACATTTGATTGATTCTCTCATCCAGATGCCATTGAGGGATCATGTGACACTGAAGACTGGAGTAATGATGCTGAAAAACCAGCTCTGATCACAGGAATAAATTACATCATACAATATATTAGAATAGAAAGTTATTAATTTAAATTGTAATGATAATATTTAACAATATTACCGCACTTTTGGTGTCTCAATCTCAATATTTAGTAGAAATCACTTTCTTTTAAAATACTTGCCCACTCAGTTTACTAAGAGAGGACGTGTCCTCATCACCAGTAGAGAGGGGGAAGGGTGTGTGTGTGTGTGTGTGTGTGTGTGAGAGCTTTAATTTGAGAGCTGGAGGGCCGGTCGGCAGAAATTACATTGCAAACCCCCTGCAGTCCACATACACCAGTACGTTCCATCCACACACACACAGATGCTTAGCAATGCGTATAAATCCTGTCTCAGAGGAGTTGTGAAAAATGACGGGATGGGAAAAAGTGTGCAGGAGAGGGAGGTGAAGAAAGTGCCAGAGAAATGTTTGCTGCCACAAATACATATGGGCATCCGAGAGACAGCGTACTTGTTGGAAACACTGCAGTCGGATTTCTCACTCGTTCCATATTTGAGGAACACACACACACACACACTCGTGTTTACTTAGCTATCTAAATGCAGACATTCCATAGATGTAATGGTTTTTATACTGTACAAACTGTATATTCTCTCCTCTTACACTAACCCGACCCCTAAACCTGCCCATCACACAACACTTTCTGCATTCTTACATTTTCCAAAAACCTTTAATGACTTTATTTTTATACCAGATTTACATTTGACGTCAAAAAAGGGAGTTTTTGGAGATTTTGTCTGGGTTTAGTCACTTCTGGGTACAAATTTATCCTCAAAATTAAGTTAAGTAGACACACACACACACACACACTCTAAACATTTTTTCTTTTGTCAAATCAACTTAGATAATTGATGTGGTTCAGATAACATATTATTTTAAGTTTCTGATGATTAAATCAATCTCCTTCATTGTATTAACTCAATTTTTCAATGAACTTAAAATTTTAAGGCAACCACGTTACTTATTTTTTTGAGTTAAACCAATAATATTTTTTACAGTGTGTGTATATGTAACTATACACTACATGTCAAAAAAGTTAATTACGATTGTTTAATGTTTTTGCTCACTAAAACTGCTTTTATTTCATCACAAATACCGTAAAATCTGTAATATTGTGAAATATTATTACAATCTAAAATAACAGTTTTCCTGAATAAAGTGTAATTTATTCCTGTGATCAAAGCTGAATTTTCAGCATCATTGCTCAGTGTCACATGATCCTTCAGAACTCATTATAATATGATGATTTGATGATCAAGAAACATTCATGATTATTATCAATGTTGAAAACAGTTGAGCTGCTTCATATTTTTGTGGAAACTGGATATTATTCAAAAGTTTGTGGTAAGATAAAAAATAAATAATGATTTTAAACATTAACGGCACATTAAATTGGGAAAAAAAATTGAATAAATGCTGTTCTTTTGGAATTTTTTATTCATCAAAAAACCTTGATGTATCACGGTTTCCACACAAATACTAAAATACTGCTTTGAACCTTGGCAACAACATCTGAGAATTAGATTTGAGAAAGTGTGGGGCGGTGAAGGAAGTGACGTATGCCGTAAAGCAGTCGAATTTTGTAGTTGTTTTTGTGCTCGGGTTACTTCCCGAACCCCGAAGTTACGTAGTGTCAGTAAAAGCGATACAGACCCCGTGTCATTCAACCTATCGCAAGTCGATGCACCATCACAAGGGTTTTGGAAATGTATTATGAAGGTTGAAAAATGTAAGGTGAAGGTTGCTTTAAATGTAAACTTTGATACAGGAATATGTTCCTCACATCTGCAGTGTTCTCTCAGCCCCTCCAGCACTAGAGAGGTTAGATGTCAGGTTTAACATCACAGAATAATAGCGCGAGACTGCTGCGCTTAGCATTTCCCAGCATGCCTCTTTCTGCCAGCTTCATTTTCAAACAGCGATGGCCTTGAACAACTGAACTCTGAACTAGATTTTCCGTGCCTGAGATGCCCTTTAACGGGAGCGCTCCTGATAAATTGGGCCGTGCGAAGACCAATGGAGCCTGACGGAGTTTCGTTCAGCCTCTCTCTCTCTTTCTCTCTTTATGACATGTTCACTGGCTCGCCCGCACCATATGCTTCTCCAGGGGTTCGGGAGCACGAATGCGCCGTGTGTCTTGGTTTGTTTGAGTTTGCCAACAGACTGTTTTGTTTGTTGAGACCAGGTGTTTCTGATCAAGCCAAATTAGTTGGTGGCAAACGGCAGTGCCAGACACTGAAGCACATTTAATTCAGGAGGAAAGTTTGGAGATGTGTTGCTCTATCTATCTATCTATCTATCTATCTATCTATCTATCTATCTATCTATCTATCTATCTATCTATCTATCTATCATCTATCTATCTATCTATCTATCTATTGTTCACCCATCTATCGTTCATCCATCTATCCTTTTTCTATCTATCGTTCATCTATCTATCATTCATCCATCTATCTTTCATCTATCGTTCATCCACCCATCCATCCATCCATCCATCCGCAAATCCATCCATCCGCAAATCCATCCATCCATCCATCCGCAAATCCATCCGCAAATCCATCCATCCATCCGCAAATCCATCCATCCATCCATCCATCCATCCGCAAATCCATCCATCCGCAAATCCATCCATCTGCCCGCCCATCCGTCCGTGGATCCATCCATCAACCCACCCATCCATCCATCCATCCATCCATCCACACATCCACACATCCATCCATCCACACGATGGATCAATCGATCGACACATCCATCCATCCATCAATCAGTCCATCCATCCATCCATCCATCTGCTTGCCCATCCGTCTGTGGATCCATCCACACATCCATTCATCCATCAATCAGTCCGTCCATCCATCCATCCATCCATCAATCAGTTCGTCCATCCATCCATCCATCAATCAGTCCGTCCATCCATCCATCCATCCATCCATCCACACATCCATCCATCCATCCATCCATCAATCAGTCCATCCATCCATCCATCAATCAGTCCATCAATCCATCTGCTCGCCCGTACGTCCGTGGATCCATCCACACATCCATCCATCAATCCATCAATCAGTCCATCCATCTATCTGCCTGCCCGTCTGTCCGTGGATCCATCCACCCACCCACCCATCCATCCATCCATCCACCCATCCACCCATCCATCCACACATCCACCCATCCATCCGTGGATCGATCGATCCATCCATCCATCTGCTCACCCGTCCGTCCGTGGATCCATCCATCCACACATCCATCCATCCATCAATCAGTCTATCCATCCATCTGCCCGCCCGTCTGTCCGTGGATCCAT
This sequence comes from Pimephales promelas, assembly GCF_016745375.1. The sequence goes on along the minus strand of NW_024121210.1, from coordinate 40,094,183 downwards.
CCATCCACCCATCCGTGGATCGGTCCATCCATCCATCTGCTCACCCGTCCGTCCGTAGATATATCCACACATCCATCCATCCATCAATCAGTCTATCCATCCATCTGCCCACCCGTCTGTCCGTGGATCCATCCATCCACCCATCCGTGGATCGATCCATCCATCCATCTGCTCGCCCATCTGTCCGTGGATTCATCCATCCGTCCATCCATCCAAAATTTTACAATTTTGCTTCTTATTTGCTTAATTCAATTTCAGTTCCAATTGAATTCAAATTTAAATGGCATTCTTAATTAAATTATAAAAAAATGATTCATATTTCTTGACAACAGACTTCTGGTGGTAGCTAATGGAATTATAGTTATAGTAATTATAGTCACTCAAAACGACTAAACCAATCATTAACAGCTCCGTTAGGCCGTCGTTTAGTGAAATCTGAAACTGACCAAGAATCCATCAATTCCTCCCGATACCCATCCCTAAACGAATCAGCCTCTGGCTAACAGTTTTCACACGCCGGTCATCGAGTAGATGTGAGTGTTGTGTTGTGGTTTGGCTTGAAATGATCTGTGCTCATTATTGAGAGTCTCTCTGATGTGAAATCAGTTGTTTCCATCATCTCCGTGACCAGCCTTTCTTCCCCCCGATCTGTCTGACTCTTCAACTCTCAGGTAAACAATCGGAGAGTGTGTGTGGATGGCAGGAACACTTGTCTGCCCAGAGAACACTTCCCATCCACCAGACGAATCCCAGCGCGTCTTCACATCATTACAAGCGAGAGTGTTTTCCTGAACAGATGCCGTGTTCGAGATGCAGCAACCGATCGTGTAGCTGATGTTGCTCATTGCTTATTGATACGCTCGATTCATTCCTGTAAATAGGTGCACGTCTCCAGCGCGCTCCTGTTCGGGAAATTAGTGGCAGAGTGATCTCATTTGAAGGCCCGGGCACCTCTCATTACCCTGATCCTGTGTCCCGAGGGCTTCCAGCAGGGGCGGATTGGCCTCTTCTGCAAACCTGATTAGAATAGTGTTTCAGTTAATCAAGGATGAGCGGGGTTTTTTTCCTCCTCCTCTTTTAAAAATGGCTTTTGTGTAATGTAATTACGGCATGTCGTTTTTCCAGCTATGAAATTTAATTTTGATCGTCCCATTGGGGAATGGGTTAAAAGTGGCGTCGTCTGGAGCGCGGTAATGACTGTCGAATCGGAGAGGTGGACCAAGATGGCCATCAAACACACCCATCTTTTTGGTGCACCATTGTTATGATTGACAATAATGATTGAAAAAAAATAAATGCACAATATCAATAGTATACATTTCAATAATTTTTGATATTCTGCCTAGATCTTTTCAGGATCAGGAACATTATTCAAACCTTTATTTTACCAGGAATGAAAGCACATTGAGATTAAAAATCTCTTTTCCAAGAGCGTCCTGGGCAAGATTATCAGCACACAGCTCACGTGGGTTTAACAAATAACATGTCCATACATATATAGAAAACACACAGGCAGATTTAAAAAATAAAATAGGTTGTTTCCAAACTGTTTCTATTGATGCGTCGCCTGACTTTTGCATTGATTTAGCTATTTTATGTCACTTAAAAGTCTGCATGTTCTTAGGTTTAATTTAAAATTATAACAAATATATTACTCTAGGACGGGGCTTGATTTTGACTGGGTTGTGGTTTGCTATTGGCTGATCTCATGTGATTGACAGGTTGCCCCGCCCTCATCATCAGAGAAGAGAAGAGATGCTTGAAATCAACAATCATGTGGAATACCTACAGTACGCTATCTCACGACTAGGGATGGGCAACGATTAATCGCAATTAATCGCATCCAAAATAAAAGTTTGTGTTTACATAATATACGTGTGTGTAGTGTGTATAATTAATTTGTATATATAAATACCCACACATAAATGTATATATTTAAGAAATATGTGTATTCACAATTAATATTATATATAAATATAAATATTTGATATATTAATAACACATTTTTCTTAAATATATCCATGCATGTGTGGGTATTTATATATACAAATGAATTATGCACACTACACACATAAATTATGTAAATACAAACTTTTATTTTGGATGCGATTAATCGCGATTAATCGTTGCCCATCCCTACTCACGACCAATTCGTACGAGTGATTCAAAAGTGGCGAATTCGTACTAATTCATACGACCTCACTCGTACGAATTTGTACGATTTGTCTAAACCCACGTGACAGTTATGTTTAGGGGCGGGGTCAGGGGTCGGTGATTCGTACGAATTCATACGAATTGGCTAATTCGTAAAATATGTACGATTTAGCAAAATCGTACTAATTCGTACGAGTGAGGTTGTACGAATTGTTACGAATTAGCCACCTCGTAAAATTCGTACGAATTCCCGTGAGATCGGGTTGGGAATACATTTTCTCCGCCTTTAATGGTATGATAAGCATCAATATACCGGTAAAATAATATGAAAAAACGTAAGGTGATAACATACTTGGTCATGATTCAAACCCGTAATGTCTGCTCGCGCACCACAGCTCAACGTGATCCGCCAGTTTTTAATTCAACCTCTCTACTATTTTACAACACGTCCACGGCTGAACTATGTTGACATTTAAAGCGGTTTGGAAAGATTACGTGAACGGCTAGTAAATGTCAGACTAATACTGTGATTTCCCTTAAGAATCCCAGCACCTGCATTTCTGCCCAATATCCCAAATCCTGAACTCTCCGAACGGACATTCGAGAGGATATTTCTGTGGATTTGTCATAATATCCCAGCGTTCCCTGCAGAGGTGCTGTCTGGATCCTACACTTCTAAACTGTATGTTCGAAAGGAACTTATGTTATCACGTTCATTTATTTTGTGTCAGAGTTAAATATCATGAGCGTGTGTAAATGAAAAGGTCACTCCCCAGAAAACATTCAGGTCCGAAGGAAATGAAGATGAAAGAAGTGCAATGCAATTCTAACACGTTTATATTGCTTTGAACTGATTGATATCTCCATGCGAGTCCCCAGAGATGACCCTGAAGGGTGGAGAGCGCTGCTTTCTTATCTCAACTCTGACTCTAAATTGATGTATGCTTTCATCTTATATTAGACGCCTGGTAAAGAGATTTTCAGAAATGACAAAGTCGCTTAAAACACATGGCAGCCTCGCTGAAACCTCTCGCTGACGACACGGCGCAGGATTGAAATGAGACTTTGATCAACTATGTAGATTGACTGTAATGTTCAGAATGCACAACTCCACAGTCCAGCCATGTAGTGCACACTGTGTACTTCGACGTTTAGTGAACGAATGTTCAGTTGCTTTTGACCAATTTATTGTGTCCTTGGTGAGCAAACATACTTAATTTTTCAAAAACAAACCTAAACTATTGAATGGCAGTTGTGTTGTGTTGGTGCTGATTGGATTATGTCATTCTTAGTGCATCATGAAAGTCTGAAACCAAATTTAAGCACATAGTCTTGTACCTTTGACATTTTAATTGCATTTTTCCTTTGATACGGAGTGTGTAATGTTGTGAATCGTCTTTGGATGGTTTAGTTCAAGGCTCAAAACTCTCTGTTGAAATCCCTGTGGGGAAAATGAATGGGACGCAAAGTTGCAGAACCAAGGCTGTTCGTTGCTGCGTTCCATGGATATCAGAAACATGAGCTCATTAACATATTAACACATTCATATTTACATATCAGCATCTTTTTAGTAATCAGATATTTTATACACAAAGTTTAGCCAATCATAACAGATGTAATTTACACATAGAAATCATAAACAGCTTGTTTAAGTCAGTTGCGGCATCCCATTTCACATACTATCTAGTATTATTAGAATTCGAAAGTAGCATTAGTATGTCCCAAATCGTAATGTTGGAATGAAACGCCGGGCTGAACTGTGCGGTTCACACTACATGACTTGCTCTTTGTGAAATCAGGAGTGTTCAAGTTGTTGAGCTGTTCACACCACACAACACAACGCAATTGGTCCGTAACAGGAGAAAAGGCACTACACGAATTGACAACAACTCTGTCAACCAACGATTTGATCTTGTTTTATCTAAAACCACGTTTTGTCATGAAAAATCATGCGATAAAACGAACCAGAAATGATGGGAAACTCCACGCGCGCCAATACCCAGCGAAGAATACTGACCTCAACCCATGCCTTGCTCTGATTGGCTGTAGCTCATGACATCACTGAGGTTGAGTCATGCAACAGCTCTGGATATCTAGCATGCTAGCTAGGCGTCTGTGAGCATCTTTGATGCGTTGTTGACTCTTTCATACTAACAGATTGGCGAGCGTTCATCACCCGCTAATCCCCCGCGATTTGCACGCGATAACACCCTGACCTGTCGGTGAGCTCAACGATTTGCAAATCGGGCTTAAAATCTTGTAGTGTAAACTAGGCTTTAGAAGCCGAAGTGCAGATCTAATGAAACGGCTAATATTGCCCTGGTCCACGATTTGATCTGAACTACAAATTAGTGTTAAAAAACTACAAACATGGTGGACGTGCGAGCGGTTAAATAGAGAGCTTTTGGTAAAGGGGTTTAATAATCAGTTTTGAAGATATTTCTTCAATGCTATCCACATTATATTTAATCTGCAACAGCATTGTATAGTTTTATAAAGATATATTTGGTCATTCACTATTAAGCAAACGCACGAGGAAAGTCTCCGCAATGAAAGTGCTACTATTTCTGTCCAATACAGTAGGGTAGGAAAATAAATTAAGTTGAATGTGGACGAGTTTAACTGTGACGAGATGATTGACAGGGCAGTTTAAATGGCGATGGGATGCATTTTACTTAAGTTTACCTGTTGTAGTATCTATCCGGCTATACACTCAAAATGTACTTTTTTTTCACAAAAACAGTATTTATTGTATTTTTAGGGCATAGTATAAGTAGGTGAACTGGGATGTAGTGAATAAGAAGATGGAAAATGGCAATGATAAACCCAATCGTGCAAGAAATCTTGGTAACCCTTTATAATAAGGTTCATTAGTTAACATTAATTAATGTATTAACTAGCATGAACTTACGAGCAATGCATTTGTTACAGTATTTATCAATCTTTGTTAATGGTACTTAATGAAAATACAACTGTTCATTGTTCATGTTAGTTCACAGTGCATTAATTAATGTTAACAAATACAATCTTTGATTTTAATAATGCATTAGTAAATGATGAAATGAATATTAACTAACATTAATAAATGCTTTAAAAGTATTGTTCTTAGTTTATGTTAACTAAGGTAGTTAAAGTAAAGTGTGGCCGAAATCTCCAGAATAGTGGACCAGAATAGTGTAGATTGTGACCTCGTTAATACACAGCCGGTACCTTTGTCCTGTTTAAGACGGACTCATTTCAGGCTGCCGTTGTCTCGATTACCCAGCATGCTTTGCAATAAGTCTGCTCAGATAGCACTGTAGGTGTCCCAGTTTTTCCCTCCATGAATGTAGAGCAGAGCCCGACTTTTGCAGAACATGATTTAATAGGGAACGAGTTCACATACACACTGTAGTTTGGGTGTTTTTCAAACACTCTCTTAAGACCAGAGTTCAGCGCAATTATTTACGTAACTGCAGAGGAAGTTCACTATTATAGCTATCTTACATGCTGCAAATTTCGCTTAATCGAAATGGCAGCTGTGTTATGAAACATTTTCCGTGAGGTTTACTTTTCTTAGCAGTCTGTCTTGTTTCACCAGACACCATCGAGACGGGTCTTGTCATTTCAATTTGATTCAACTTCAGTCTGTGATAGGAAGCGGAGTCTGGTTAGAGCCCGGAGATATGTTTCAGCTTGCTAATTTCATGGAAATCACTTTGTAGATTTTTCTGCCATGATAGCATCTGCAGACGAGTAATATAAGTCCCATGCTGTCTCACGATTGCTCCGTTTATTTTATTCAATTTTCAGCCCTTCTCTTTAAGTCCAACATTACTAGGACTGTTGCTCAGACTTGACGTTAGAACAAACTTCTAGTACTAAGAATTAATCTTCAGTCCCATTTATGTTACAGGTCTTTCTTTACTTGGGTTTTAAGCACCCACCTACCAACCACCCAGAAAACCCTAGCAACCAGCCAGAACATCCTAGCAATCGCATAGCAACATACTCAAAAACCACTTAGAATACCCTAGTGAGTGACCACCTATCAGCTATATAGAGTACCCTAGTGATCACCTATCAGCTATATAGAGTACCCTAGTAACCACCTATCAGCTATATAGAATACCCTAGTGACCACCTATCAGCTATATAGAGTACCCTAGTGACCGAGTACCCTAGTGACCACCCATCAGCTATATAGAGTACCCTAGTAACCACATAGCACTGAAAAGCTCTAAACACCTTAGCAACTGCATAGCAGTGCATTGAAAATAACTCAGAATGCATTAGACCCTGGAAACAGGTCTTTACCAACCACATACAAACACTGAAAAGTCACAACATAGTGACCTAGGAATACATTGGAAACCAACCATCTAGAACGTCACTACCATGGAGCACTAAGAACACCCTAGCGAATGCATAGCAACAAGCTAAAGCACTTGGAACACCCTAGCAACTGCATACACCTCAGAATGCCTTAGCAACGCCCTGGAAACCCCTTAAAATGCCTTAGAAGTAGCAAACATATGCATTCAGAATGGCCTAGCAATGCATCAAAACAACTCAGAATGCCTTAGAAACACTATGGAAACAACCCAATGCCCTTTACCAACCACATAGAAACCCATTGAAAAAACAACACCCTAGCGACCATCTAGCAACACCCTAGAAACCATCTAGAACATCATAGTGGTAACTGTATGCACCCAGAACACCCAAGCGACCACCTAGCAACACCCTAGAATATCATAGTAGCAACCATATACATACTCAGATCACCATAGCAACAAGCTAAATTACTCTGAACACCCTAGCGACTGCATAGCAATCCATTTAAACAGCTCGGAATGCCTTAGCAACACCCTGAAAACAATATAGGGCTCTTTAGCAACATAGTGAATTCACCATAGTAGCAACGATATACAGTTAGAACACTCTAGAAATGCATTAAAACAAATCTGCATGCCCTAGCAATACCAAGGCCCTTTACCAACCACAAAGAAACACACTGAAAATTCACAACATCATAGTGACTACCTAGCAACACCCTAGAAACCACCTAGAACATCAAAGAAGTAACTGTATGTACTCGAGTGACAACCTAGCAATGACCTATAATAGTGGATACCATAAGCAATCAGATCACAATAGCAATGACCTAAAAAAAAGTCTCTGAGCACCCTAGCAACCGAATAGCAGTGCCCTAAAAAACTCTTAGAACACCATAGCAACAGCAGCATTGTGGTAGCACCATTTGTACAGGCGAACAGTACTCACATTTTCTTTGAAAAATGTAAGAATGTGTTTTTTTTTTATGATAGCATCTGCAGGCGAGTAAGAGCCCAATCCTCTCCCTCTATTTTCTTTTATTCTGTTTTCTGTTTCTGTCTCTCTCCCATTGTCTCCTCTCGCTCTAGGGATGTCTCTGCAGAGAGAGGGCTTCCCTTTCATGTTGTCCGAGCTCAGATCTTTAAAAGGCCAGTGTCCCCGGACAGGGACCGGTTAAGTGTGAGCTCAGCGGGTTCCCGTGGCCCCTAAAGCACAGGTGCAAGTGTGCCGAGCCCCGGCCAGCCCTGAACTTCAAACGCCGCTGGACTTTGCTAAATCCCAAAACAGTTCTGGCCTTTCCAACAGCGTGTGTTCTCACTGATTTCCCATGCTCACTCTCAGCTCTGAAATGGAGGACGTATAGTTATAGGAATGATGACAGCATTGGTGTGATTTACCACAGAAAATTATTTTGACTCGTCCAAAAACTTTTAAAGCGGGGGATGAATAATCGGCCAGCTATTTTTCAATATCGGCCTTCGGCTGATGACCTGGGCAGATTTTATCCTGTCAATCCAACGTTCAGACTGCATCGAATACTGTGTGAAGAAAAACTCTCGTGTTGAATTTAGGGCGCTCTATGTGACAATAACGCATTAAAGGAGAACTCCGGTGCAAAATGAACCTTTGGTCTAATTACACATTGTTACCTGGTCAACTGTTATCTGAGATTTGTTTTCATGATTGCCGAATGTAAATAGTTGTATCTCTAAAAACAGTTTAGCCTATAACGCTAGTATATAGGGCATAGAGTAATGACAAATAAAAATCGCTTGTTATTACCACTAACAAGGCTCAAAATAGCCCCACACTAACACAACAGCATAATAAGGGTCCCTACATTCAAACCGAAGCATTGAGAACTTTGTCAGTGTCCATACAGTTTAATAAGAAGATATTTTATACACACAGTCAACTTCGTGAATACAGGAAGAAAGCCATCGGCGTTCGTAGATCGACTTGTAGAGACTATTTTTCAAAGATGGCTTCTTCCTGTTTTCGCGAAGTTGACTGTGTGTATAAAATATCTTCTTATTAAACTGTATGGACACTGACAAAGTTCTCAATGCTTCGGTTTGAATGTAGGGACCCTTATTATGCTGTCGTGTTACTGTGGGGCTATTTTAAACCTTGTTAGTGGTAATAACAAGCGATTTTTATTTGTCATTACTCTATGCCCTATATACTAGCGTTATAGGCTAAACTGTTTTAATAGATAAAACTATTTACATTCGGCAATCATGAAAACAAATCTCAGATAACGGTTGACTAGGTAACAATGTGTAATTAGACCAAAGGTTCATTTTGCACCGGAGTTCTCCTTTAACAATATTTTTTTTGTTACTTTATTGGGGATATCTGCATTTTTATTTGGGGTCAATAATTGTTCCTTTTATATTGGGTATGTCTTGGCTCCCTACCTGATCCTGAAATGTACCTTTTTCTGAAATTTTGTAATATGTAGAGAAACTTCCCAGACAGCAAACTGACATTGAATCAACGTGGAAACGACGTCTCTCATGACATTGACATTGAAACAACGTTGATTTTGCTCATCGAATTAACGTTGAACCAACGTCAGACGCGGCATTCTTCAAAGCTAAATGAAAATCGAAAATTGGTTTGCTTTCATAACGTTGAAACAACGCGTTGATTTCAAGTTGATTTTCCGTTAGTTTTGAAAGAATGACGCGTCTGACGTTGGTTCAACGTTAATTCGATGAGCAAAACATTGTCAGATCAACGTTGTTTCGATGTCATATTTCCACGTTGATTCAATGTCAGTCTGCTATCTGGGTTATAAATAGCTAAAAATATGAAGAAAAAAAAATGCTACATTAAAGCAAGCTCTATTTGACCCTGTGAGTCACCCGTAGTTCAAGCCAGGGTTGCCATGTCCGGGTTTTCCCTACACCAAACATTATTTGAAGTATCTCCCATTCAATTATCGCAAAAATAAGATCAGAAACAAAGTCTCAGCTTTCAAATTCAGTCCATTTGATCATGAAACTCAAACACTAAATGGCGTTTTGATGCTCTTTAATGTGACATGACCGATCGCTGTATGTGGCTGAATGTAGTAGTTTGGCTTCTGTTGTTAATTTTAACCTCTAATATTACAGCTATGTACCAAATGAGAGGGTTCACTTTATAGTTTACTGAATTAATTTGGAGAGATTTGTTTCCCTTAAGAAATCGGTGCATCTCTAATTTACAGTAATACCTCACAAAATGAGGCTAAGGTACGTTTTTTTGCGGTACAATGTTTTTGTGAGCTATTTTTAGCTTAGCTGTTGTCTAAATCAACAGTTTGTTTATGACAGACTTCAGTTTCATCAAAGAGGCCCTGTATGTTTTTTCTTTTTCTTTAGCCGATGATTTGAAATTATTCTCTGTGCTAATCGGTTATGCTATGATCAGCCGCACTTGAATGTTTTGAACGTAAAACATTGTTGCGAGTTAAAGCCTTGTGAGCGTCAGACCTCACATGAAGAGTTCAGGTTGCCGTACACTGCTCTGACTCTAAAGAACATCTGTCAACATTAGTGTGTGTGTGTGTGTGTCAACAGTCCTATCAGTGCGGTGTTTAAGCTAGCGTCTGTGGCTACAGTGAATAGCACCCGTCGAGGACTGATCGTGTGATTTGATACGTCCGTCAATACGGCAGGTAAACATATCAGTTCTGTTGCCATAGCAGTCAGACTTCACGTCTCCCTCTGGGATCCAGTCCACGGTGGAAATTCAAACCGAGCCATTAAAACCGGGCCGCATTAAAGGACTGCCGACATGCTGGGAATGCTGGGAAAGAGGTGGGCATATAATTAAGGGTCTGTGGACATTTTAGGAGACAGAGGAGCGATATTTACTCGTTCTGTTTGTGGGTAAGGGTGGAGTTGTGCTTGCGGCTCGAGGCTAACGCGAGCCAGGCTGCGGGTGCGAGAGGAAAGCTGTGGGACTTACTGAAGAAAGACAATCCTCTGCAGAAACACCAGATCTTAGATGAAGGCCTGCAGCGCCACACTCCAGCAAAACAAGACGCTAGAGCTGTGTCTGAAACCACTCACTCGTTCACTATCCCTATATAGTGGATATCAGACACAGCTTAGGACTGTTTGGCCTTACTGTATTGTTACCATATTCATATACTGTAGTGTTTACATGATTGTACTTACATTTTCTTACTTTTCATGCTTAGTATGTTATAAAAATGTAAAATATTCTAAACTCCAGATACTTCTAACTGAACTAAAATGACTAAGTTGGTTTAAAAAAAAAAAAAAAACATTGAGTGAGTTTTAAGCATTACAAATATTATCAAAATTAAGTACTAAAAATTATGTTCCCTTTATTTGACATTTTGACAGACATATTTTCCTTTTTTAAAGTAGGCCTAAACTCAGAAATTAGGCCTAATCTTTCAGAAAACAAGCCTTAATATGAAGAGTTCAGATGCAAAAGCCTCTAAATGCCATTTGAAATTTTCTTCTAAAATGACCATTTTTATCAAGCTTGTATATTTAAGTTCAGTAATTTCACTTAAATGACAATTAATAGGTAATCTTCATTGCCATTTAAGTGAAATTACTGAACTTAAATATACAAGCTTGATAAAAATGGTCATTTTAGAAGAAAATTTCAAATGGCACTTAGAGGCTTTTGCATCTGAACTCTTCATATGTTGTCATTTTGCTTCTCAGGTAAATGTATCTTGGTTTAAGAAAGTTTAGATATTTAAGCTAGAAAACAAGACAAACATATTTTTTTTTGCGGTGTGTAGATTTTCTGACTCTCTTTAACTGGCTTTCAAGTTACAACTAGCGGATAGCATGACAGTTTTGATAGCATGAGAGTTTTGATGGCATTTCAGTTTTGATAGCATGACAGTTTTGATAGCATTTCAGTTTTGATAGCATAACAGTTTTGATAGCATGACAGATTTGATAGCATAACAGTTTTGATAGCATGAGAGTTTTGATAGCATGAGAGTTTTGATAGCATGAGAGTTTTAGCATTTCAGTTTTGATAGCATGACAGTTTTGATAGCATGACAGTTTTGATAGCATTTCAGTTTTGATAGCATAACAGTTTTGATAGAATAACAGTTTTGATAGCATTTCAGTTTTGATAGCATAACAGTTTTGATAGCATGACAGATTTGATAGCATAACAGTTTTGATAGCATGAGAGTTTTGATAGCATGAGAGTTTTAGCATTTCAGTTTTGATAGCATAACAGTTTTGATAGCATGACAGTTTTGATAGCATGACAGTTTTGATAGCATGAGAGTTTTGATAGCATTTCAGTTTTGATAGCATTTCAGTTTTGATAGCATGACGGTTTTGATAGCATGAGAGTTTTGATAGCATTTCAGTTTTGATAGCATTTCAGTTTTGATAGCATTTCAGTTTTGATAGCATGACAGTTTTGATAGCATTTCAGTTTTGATAGCATAACAGTTTTGATAGCATAACAGTTTTGATAGCACCGTTTTGATAGCATGACAGTTTTGAAAGCATGACAGTTTTGATAGCATGACGTTTTCATAGCATAACCGTTTTGAAAGCATGACAGTTTTGATAGCATGACATTTTGATAGCATAACAGTTTTGATAGCATGACAGGTTTGAGTGAATTGAGGATTCATTTCAGGAGGATAGTTTATTGAGAAAGTGAGTCATTTTAATTTTTGCTTATTTCTGTGACTGGAACTATTAGTGCATTATATTTTGTAATGAAATATTAAGTTAAAGATTGTTGTCTTGATGTAGTACTGATGTTTTTACACTGATACATTTGGGTGATGTTTTATATTAGTGGGTTTTTAGTGTTGCTAGCTGTAAAATGTTAGCTTGACTGTACTTAATACTTCGTAGTTTGAGTTTCAAAGAATACCAGTGTATTACCATCAAAATAAACACTAAAACACCATGGTAATATGACAGCACCTTCCTTCCTTTCCTTCGCGCAGTGCTAACATGCTAGTTTGATTGCGGCTAAGTCATTTGTTAAGGGATTTGACTGCTGCCCTCCTTCTGGAATTGAATGTTTAATTACAGTGAATATACAAGATTGGTCGTGACTTGTTGGAATTGAACATTTATAGCAGTGAAAGTGACCTCCTTGATGGGGTTTCAAGAGCGTGTCATTCTCTCGTATCATTACGTCTGTGGGGATCCGGCAGTCTGTGCCCTGCATATCGATGCCAGGCCAAATGTGCTTCATTATCTGCTAGAATAATAAAACTGTGCATGGGAAGCGTCAGAGGCTCTGCATCAGGATGCGTATAGAGCGCAATGGTAGATGCCCACTTTTTCAGCTGCATTGGGAGTGTTTTTTCCCATTTATTTGCTCATTTTAGAAAAATCCTTTAAAGACAGAGTTTAAAACCTTGAACCGAGATGATTCACAAAACTGATTTAAAGCAAGTTTTGACTAATATTAACCACAGCGCATCGACAAATATGATATTAAAAGTTTTCTGAAATGTTATGTTAGAATATGCAAATGAGGGATTTTCTAGTTAAATATTCACTCATTTGCATAAATATCCAGAATGGAAATCTGAACATTTGTTTGATTCGTTTTAGCGTCATTTTAGAGTTGAAGGTTATTACTGAATGAATTTTAGATTCATTTTTTATCATTCCATAAATCAGAACATACGATTGTGAAGTGTGAACAAAGCCCTCAGTAAAACTCTTCAGGATCATATGAAAAATGGAAGAAAAAATCTCACAACCTTGAAAGATATGTATTGCAATTGAAATCTACAGATGAAAATAGATAGTGTAAAAGTGTATTTTTTTTTAACCCCTAGTCTGAAAGAAGACATGTTAAGAAAGCAAAATAACCTCAAAATTGATCATATAAAAATATTTTTTATCAGTGCAGCAGTGTGGTATTTCAATTCTTTTACAGAAGCATATCATCACATAACAACTTCATAAAAACAGTTTTTCTATTGAGTAAAAGAATGCTATTTTTTTGGAGCATGCAAACATCTTCAGTTGCATCATGGGAAACGGCTCGGCGCTCGTCACATGCCTCTCGAAACACGGCCGGTGCGCTGACTGCTTCTGCAGATGTGCGGAAAACAATGACGCTCGTAGAACTGCCATTCTCATGTTTCTGCTGGTACCACTGCTCAAACTCTCCTTCCAAAGGCCAGAAAGAGGGAGCGTTGGACTGTAGCGCTGATGAGAAAAGCAGAATGAGAGAAAGGGAGAGCAGAGTGAGAAGTCTATTGACTATTTTTAGGTCGCTGATCGTACCTGTGCCAAGCCTCTGGAGAAGCGAGTCCTGCTGATCCTCTCAGGGTGTTCTCATGCAGCGCTAACCCACGGTCGGTGCTGGTGGATAAGGGTCCTCTGGCCCCGCTAACCCACGGTCGGTACTGGGGAATGGGGCCCTTAGGCCCTGGTGCTGGGGAATGAGGGCCCTCAGGCCTTGGTGCTGGGGAATGAGGGCCCTCAGGTCCCGCTAACCCACGGTCGGTGCTGGGGAATGAGGGCCCTCAGGCCCCGCTAACCCACGGTCAGTGCTGGGGAATGAGGGTCGTCAGGCCCCGCTAACCCACGGTCAGTGCTGGGGAATGAGGGTCATCAGGCCCCGCTAACCCACGGTCAGTGCTGGGGAATGAGGGTCGTCAGGCCCCGCTAACCCACGGTCAGTGCTGGGGAATGAGGGCCCTCAGGCCCCGCTAACCCACGGTCAGTGCTGGGAAATGAGGGTCGTCAGGCCCCGCTAACCCACGGTCAGTGCTGGGGTATGAGGGTCGTCAGGTCCCGCTAACTCACGGCCAGTTTTGGGGAATGGGGGTTGTCAGGCCCCGCCAACCCACGGTCGGAGCTGGTGAATGAGGGCCCTCAGGCCCCGCTAACCCCTGATCAGTGCTGGTGAATGAGGGCCCTCTGGCCCCGCTAACCCACGGTCGGTGCTGGGGAATGGGGCCCTTAGGCCCTGGTGCTGGGGAATGAGGGCACTCAGGTCCCGCTAACACACAGTCGGTGCTGGTGAATGAGGGCCCTCAGGCCCTGCTAACCCACGGTCGGTACTGGGGAATGGGACCCTTAGGCCCTGGTGCTGGGGAATGAGGGCCCTCAGGCCCCGCTAACCCACGGTCATTGCTGGGGAATGAGGGCCTTCAGGCCCCGCTAACCCACGGTCGGTGCTGGGGAATGGGGCCCTTAGGCCCTGGTGCTGGGGAATGAGGGCACTCAGGTCCCGCTAACACACGGTCGGTGCTGGTGAATGAGGGCCCTCAGGCCCCGCTAACCCACGGTCGGTACTGGGGAATGAGGGCCCTCAGGCCCCGCTAACCCACGGTCAGTGCTGGGGAATGAGGGTCGTCAGGCCCCGCTAACCCACGGTCAGTGCTGGGGTATGAGGGTCGTCAGGTCCCGCTAACTCACGGCCAGTTTTGGGGAATGGGGGTTGTCAGGCCCCGCCAACCCACGGTCGGAGCTGGTGAATGAGGGCCCTCAGGCCCCGCTAACCCCTGATCAGTGCTGGTGAATGAGGGCCCTCTGGCCCCGCTAACCCACGGTCGGTGCTGGGGAATGGGGCCCTTAGGTCCTGGTGCTGGGGAATGAGGGCACTCAGGTCCCGCTAACACACAGTCGGTGCTGGTGAATGAGGGCCCTCAGGCCCTGCTAACCCACGGTCGGTACTGGGGAATGGGACCCTTAGGCCCTGGTGCTGGGGAATGAGGGCCCTCAGGCCCCGCTAACCCACGGTCATTGCTGGGGAATGAGGGCCTTCAGGCCCCGCTAACCCACGGTCGGTGCTGGGGAATGGGGCCCTTAGGCCCTGGTGCTGGGGAATGAGGGCACTCAGGTCCCGCTAACACACGGTCGGTGCTGGTGAATGAGGGCCCTCAGGCCCAGCTAACCCACGGTCGGTACTGGGGAATGGGGCCCTTAGGCCCTGGTGCTGGTGAATGAGGGCCCTCAGGCCCCGCTAACCCCTGATCAGTGCTGGTGAATGAGGGCCCTCAGGCCCCGCTAACCCACGGTCGGTGCTGGGGAATGAGGGCACTCAGGTCCCGCTAACACACGGTCGGTGCTGGTGAATGAGGGCCCTCAGGCCCCGCTAACCCACGGTCGGTACTGGGGAATGGGGCCCTTAGGCCCTGGTGCTGGTGAATGAGGGCCCTCAGGCCCCGCTAACCCATGGTCGGTGCTGGGGAATGAGGGCCCTCAGGCCCTGGTGCTGGTGAATGAGGGCCTTCAGGTCCCGCTAACCCACGGTCAGTGCTGGGGAATGAGGGCCTTCAGGCCCCGCTAACCCACGTCAGTGCTGGTGAATGAGGGCCCTCAGGCCCCTGTGCTGCTGAATGGGGGCCGCCCGCTGGAGACTGAGGTTGAGGAAGGTTTCCCCTGACTAGTGGCCTCCTTTCTTCCAGCTCTCTGGAGAGAAGGGAGGTAATTATGCAGCGGGAATGAAAGCTAGTTTTTTCACAGAATACACTCCTCCGGCATAATATTCAGCCCTGAAAGAATGTGAGAGAGACTTTGAGAGAATGCAGAAGAGGGAAAATCAGCACAATGAAAAAGCTAATTTTATCATCTTAAAGGAATATTTCACCCATAAATGAAAATGCTGTCATAATTTATGCACACTCATTTCATTCCAGTCCAAACCTGTGTGACTTTCTTCTTTTAATCACAGAAGGAGAAATGACTCTTTCTATCACTCTACTTGTTTTTGCCTCTTCAGATTACTTTGTTACGCTAGTAGGTAGTGACAAGTAGCTGTCTTTATAAGTGAATCACTGAATCATTTATTCAACTCATATGTTCAAGCACAGATTCGTTCAAGAATTGTTTCTATGAGTGAGTCACTGAATCATTCACTCAATTCATGTGTTCAAACTGATTTGTTCAAGAATTATACAAGTGAATGTTTCTATGAGTGAGTCACTGAATCATTCACTGAACTCATGTGTTCAAACACAGATTCATTCACTAATTCTATAATCGACTGTGAAGTGATTAGTGAATCATTCATTGAACTCATGTGTTCAAACACAGATCCGTTCACTAATTCTATAATCGACTGTGAAGTGATTAGTGAGTCACTGAATCATTCACTCAACTCTGCCGCGTTCCCCAAAAGAATTATACAACTAAGTTGATTGTATAGAACATAGGTGGTTTCTGAGAAACACAGCCCTTATTAGGACAAACACAGATTTGATCAAGAAATATATGCGTGACTTACGATCAGCGACCTAAAAATGAGTGACTCAATAAATCATTCACTCAAATCTACAGATATAACACTACAGTATATCATTTAGCACTATAAAAATAGTCCATATGACTTCAGTTTTTATAAGTTTAAGTATGCTAAAAAACAACTTATAACTAATAATGTATACAGTATATAATATTTCTCCTTTTGTAGCAAAAGTCACACCGATTGGAACGACACGAGTGCAAATATTAATCAGATCTGAATTATTACTTCAATGAGTCATTGATTTGAAAACTGAAGGGGTGAATGAAGCTGATGGGACAGAAAGAGAAAGAGAAACTGAAGTGAATAGGATTGTGGGGGAATCGGGTCAAGGTCGGGGAGACGGGAAGAATGGAGAGAGAGAGCAGTCGAGCAGGAAGTGCAGACGGTGTAGATCGGAGGGAGGATCTGGCATCGCTTCTTTTGTTGTGTTTTCATTCTGCTGCCTTTAACAAGTCTCATTTGGGGATCAGTGCAGGATTAGACGCCACAGGGGGTCATTTGATTGGTCTTGCCATGGATAAATGCTCCTCTCAGCGGGAGACGGGGGCAATAGCATGATAAAAACCCACTCTGAGTGTTGATAGACTGGCAAATAGTTATTCTTTTGTTCAGCTAAAAGCACAGAAAAAAGTCGCCCCACCACTCCAGAGAGACAATATGTTAGCACTCGACGCTCGCTTTGCATTGACTGTATTCATGCAGCACAGCTGTAATCCTCACAGAACCGCTGCTTTTGCCATTTCATCAGTTTTGCATTGTACAGAAAAGACGGGCGGGAAAAAGATTTTTGTTCTCGGTACAAGCAGTTCGTTCCAAACCCCCCCACCAAAAAAAAAAAAAAAAAGCTATCGGAAGCCATGCACAAAAAAAATAAAAAAAATAAAAATCTTATTCGGTATTAATGATGAGAGGCAAAACTGTTTATTTTTCTCACCCAGATGGCAGACGTTTTTTTTAGGCATAAACTTCCCTGAATTTAATGAGATTCATGCTTGAAACAAGAAGAAATATTTGCAAAACAACACTTTATCCAAGATATATCCTCTAAGTGTTTATCTTCATCTCAACCTCTCAGAATTTTAAAGAGGTTTAGATATTTTTAGTGCAACATATTGATTAGGAAAATGCTGTTTTCCAACACACAGAACCGATCAGAGAGCCGAGAGAAACGGGGAAGAGCTGTTTACTCTGCAGGCCGGTCATGTGGCGATGAGAGGCACAGAAACAGTGGGGCGTTTGTCACGCCGTCCAGATGAAGGCGAGGGAATCAAACCGCTCCACCAGCTCAGTCTAAAAATCACGTCTTCACTTCTTTTTATATTATTATTAACGCACTCCGCAAATTACCAACGGCCGTCCAATTTGGCTTTAATTTAGATGTTGGATTACGTGTGATCTCTCCTGCAAATTCCGATGTCACGGTCATTGTCTGCCTATTAGAATTCAATTTGAGGAGTGGAGATGGTTTGAAACGTGATTATGTGGAGGAGAATTAAAGCAAACGCGGTGGATCAGAGGCGGGAATATTGCAGGATTCCATGCTGAGCGACTTTTATAGGAGAACACCGCCGGAAACCTGTTTTGAAGACGGACTTTGAAAATAAAAGCACACAAGGACGGATTCAGTCTTGCTTAATGAAAGATGGAGTACTAAAGAATACTAGTTTCATTCAAGCCTGTGCTAGAAATCTTACAAGGGGCCGTGTGTGGATCTTCATCAGGACAGGGACATCAAAATCAACACACACAAAAGCAGCATCTGTAATGGCCGTCCCAGTCCCTGAACTGAACCCTGTAGAAGAAGAGTGGCTGAACTGAAGAGGAGAAGCACAACGTGGATCTGAAAAGAGTCTGTATGGAGGAATGCTCTCTGATCTCAGGTCAGGTGTTCTCCAAACTCATCCGGCGTTACAGGAGAAGACTCAGAGCTGGTGGCAAATAATTGTTCCCAATGTGTTTTGGGGGGAAAAAACCCCATAGCAACCACCCAAAACACCCTAGCAACCACCTAGAACACCCTAGCAACCACCCAGTAAACCATAGCAACCACCCACAATACCCTAGCAACACCGTAAAAACCACCCACAATACCCTAGCAACACCCTAGCAACCAGCAGAATACCTTAGCAACCACCTTGCAACACCCTAGCAACCACCAAAACACCCTAGCAACCACCCAGTAAACCATAGCAACCACCTAGCAACACCATTGCAACCACCCAGAATACCCTAGCAACTGCCTAGCAACACCCTAGCAACCAGCAGAATACCCTAGCAACCACCTAGCAACACCGTAGCAACCACCCAGAACAACCTACATTCTAGTTTCATTATGTGATTTTTTTCCTCCACCTCAATTCTTTTATTTCAATGAAAGAATTAAAAAAAATATATATCAAAAGGATAAACAATGCAGATTTATTTTTTACAGCCATCTTTGGATCATATTGGAGCCATATAATTTTGACCAGCACTCTAGTACCATAAAAATACACAATAACACAGCTGGGTTTTTTTTTTCCCTAACCAGAGCTTTTTCCAAGAACTAATTGCATCCCAGAGGTATTTGGCTATATTTTTTTAGACATTTACATATAGCATATTTATCTGTGCCTATTTTTTATTTCTATTAGATTTTATTGTTTTCTGATTAAAATACATTTATATATTTTCAGTCATTTCAGATAATACTAAAATGTGCTGATGCTCATATGTGTATATATATATATATAATAAAGTTTGGTGAGACATCAGGGCTACTCTTCTGGGATGCTCCTCGTTTAATCCTCTGGGATACTCTTGAAGGAATGTGATTTTGGTTTACTTGGTATACTTATTTAGGCCGGATTCACATATAGCGCCCAAAAACGCGTAGAAACCACTGGGCGCGCCGCATTCTCCTTTTTCCAAAGCGCTAGGGCGGTTGCACTCCGGTTGGTTCTTGTCACGTGACCTACTGTGCGCTTATGGTGCACTTGCGGCATTCTGAAAAGTTGATGCGGCGCGGACACGCTTGGAAAAAAAGAGCGCGCCGCTTCCGTTACCGCGCGCCTACATTTGAAATTACAAACTTGAGCGTGCAAAAGACGCGATATGTGAACATGCCCATAGAGAGCAGCATGAACGGTTTTGCCAATTATTCCTGAAAATGCTGTCTAGGAGGGGATCTCACTAGCGTTCGGAAAACAACTTGTGTGTGTATGTGTGTTCGTGTACGGCAGCTGACAGGAGAGCATTTCTTAGAGAAAGCAATTCTCCATTGAGCTGGACTCCTGGCCTTTATAGCGGTGTTGCTCACTAGTGTGAGTGTGTGTGTACTTGTTTATGAGTGTGTGTGAAGGGTAAAGGACCTCCTGGAGTTGCTCGGGCCTTCTCATGTCAGCTGAAATTAGCTGGAGCAGCCGGTGCCAGTCCGAATAATAATCTCCAGTGTCTGGAGGCGTCTTACAGCAGACCTCTTCACACGCCACCGCGACCGCTCTCCTGTTGCTCCGCTCCGAGAGGTCCTTGCTCTTATTTGCCACGGGCACCCAGGGAAAAGCGTCCGACGTGGAAGAATCTGGGAAATCATTTGCACTGCATTCTGTGATTCTTTCTGTCCCGCAGTAATGAGGATTTATGAGATCACCAGAGGTCAGGCAAGTCGCAAACGCACAAGCAACAAATCAGCCAAAGCATCCATCATCTTTGAGAGCGCCGCGTCAGCGCATGCATGATTTCACTGATACTTCATGAGTAATCAATAATGAAATCACGATTGGTTTGGTTATTTTATTTTGTCATCTCACCACTGCCTTTGTTCTCTGGGCATTCAGAGCGCATTAAAATTTCATGCTGTCAATACAGCCGCCTTTGCTAATACACACGCGTGCAACTGGGGTGCTAACACGCCTATATGAATTATTAACTACGACAAATGACTTGTCACAGCGTGTCTGGCAGCGTCCCATCACGTCTGCCACGCTAACAGCCAGCACGAGTCTACAAGCATCCCGTGTCGCAATGTCGAACCGCGGGGACCTAAGCCACACGTGCACATGCAGCGGTAGGCGTTTAGGCGTTTTAACTTTGTGAAAGATACCCGATTTCATGTAATTATAATGCAAGTGAAAGTTGCAGAAGAAAAATCTCTTGATGAAGTTTGAATATCCGACTCCAGTCTCTGCGGGGAGTTCAGTGCATTCGAAACTCAAAGCTGTGCCGGAGCACGTTTTACTCATTTAATATGAATGCAACATTCGTTTACGAGTGTTCAGCCTCTCTTAAGGCTCCCGGAGCGAGACTGTATATTTGTTTAATGCTCTCTCTCGCCGGACGCTTTATTCTGTCAGATCTTGCGATTGTTGACAAACCGCTCTCCTCAGAAAAGTCGCCCGTACCTTGTAGTGATTAAAACAAGTCAAATCTCCTCCGTTCCCTCTTCCAAGCGTCCCCCACCGCAGTAAATCCGAGAGATCTGCCGGTAATGATGGCTCTTAACATTCTTTTCCTTGGCTCTGAACGAGCCGAGCATTGTGGGATTAGAAGGGAGGGGTTGGGAGAGTGGGCTTTTGGCTTTGTTTGATGTCTCTAGTACAGATGGCAGCGAGTGAGCGCTGGGATAATGAAGCTCACTCCTCGAGCGGATCGTTAAACTCGCCGCTGTTTAAACACACCATGATTGTTGGGTGAAGTTACCGCGTTAAGTCATGTGTAGGGGCTTGTGTTTTTATTGTGGACAGACCACACAAGCCCTCGGTGGAGTAAAGACAGCATGCTCTAGTCGCTCCCCGTCCTCCGTTTACCACAATTTGAGAGTAAATCCTTGCAGGGTCGGTTATGTTTATGATTTAATTCATTACCTGTAAAACAATATCAATGCCACACCCAATTAAACCCTGGTGGTCTCTTTATTTGACACTCACACAGAAGATAAAGCTTTAGCGTTGCTTGTTAGAGCAAATACCACTATTACTGTCGCTCATATAGGTGGTAGTGATTTAAACAACCGTTAACACTCAACTTGTTTAACTCAGCCAGTGGACAATAAAACTGGCAAAATCCTGCCCGAACTGCGTAGCAATGTGCTAATGCTCTTAGTGTGTCCACACATCAAAGCTAATAATCAAAGCATTTTTTCATATCTTAGCATCTGTTTAACATGCTAAAAGCTACACAGTACACATTTTCAAGTGCATAGCATCATGCTATGCACTTGAAAATGTGTCTCAGCATCTGCAGGGCAACATGCTAAAGCTATTTGTAAGATCCTGGCATCTTCAAAACATGTTAAAAGATACTTAAAACACCTTAGCATCTGCAGTGCAACATGCTGAATACATGTGTAAGATCCTTGTAATTTCATAACATGCAAAAAGCTTCTTAAAACACCATAGCATCTGTACTGCAACATGTTAAAGCTATTTGTAAGATCCTAGCATCTTCAAGATACTTAAAACACCTTAGCATCTGCAGTGCAACATGCTAAATACATGTGTGAGATCCTTGAAATTTTAAAACATGCAAAAAGCTTCTTAAAACACCATAGCATCTGTACTGCAACATGTTAAAGCTATTTGTAAGATCCTAGCATCTTCAAGATACTTAAAACACCTTAGCATCTGCAGTGCAACATGCTAAAGCTATTTGTAAGATCTTAGCATCTTCAAAACATGTTAAAAGACACTTAAAACACCATAGCATCTGTACTGCAACATGCTAAAGCTATTTGTAAGATCCTAGTATCTTCAAGATACTTAAAACACCTTAGCACCTGCAGTGCAACATGCTAAAGCTATTTGTAAGATCCTAGCATCTTCAAAACATGTTAAAAGACACTTAAAACTCCTTAGCATATGCAGTGCAACATGCTAAAGCTATTTTTAAGATCCTAGCATCTTCAAAGCATTTTAAAAGATACTTAAAACACCTTAGCATCTGCAGTGCAACATGCTAAAGCTATTTGTAAGATCCTAGCATCTTCAAAACATGTTAAAAGACACTTAAAACATCTTAGCATCTGCAGTGCAACATGCTAAATACATGTGTGAGATCCTTGCAATTTTATAACATGCAAAAAGCTTCTTAAAACATCATAGCATCTGTACTGCAACATGCTAAAGCTATTTGTAAGATCCTAGCATCTTTAAGATACTTAAAACACCTTAGCATCTGCACTGCAACATGTTAAAGCTAGTTGTAAGATCCTAGCATTTTCAAAACATGTTAAAAGACACTTAAAACTCCTTAGCATATGCAGTGCAACATGCTAAAGCTATTTTTAAGATCCTAGCATCTTCAAAGCATTTTAAAAGATACTTAAAACACCTTAGCATCTGCAGTGCAACATGCTAAAGCTATTTGTAAGATCCTAGCATCTTCAAAACATGTTAAAAGACACTTAAAACACCTTAGCATCTGCAGTGCAACATGTTAAATACATGTGTAAGATCCTTGCAATTTCATAACATGCAAAAAACTTCTTAAAACACCATAGCATCTGTACTGCAACATGCTAAAGCTATTTGTAAGATCCTAGTATCTTCAAGATACTTAAAACACCTTAGCATCTGCACTGCAACATGCTAAAGCTATTTGTAAGATCCTAGCATCTTCAAAACATGTTAAAAGATACTTAAAACACCTTAGCATATGCAGTGCAACATGCTAAAGCTATTTTTAAGATCCTAGCATCTTCAAAGCATTTTAAAAGATACTTAAAACACCTTAGCATCTGCAGTGCAACATGCTAAAGCTATTTGTAAGATCCTAGCATCTTCAAAACATGTTAAAAGACACTTAAAACACCTTAGCATCTGCAGTGCAACATGTTAAATACATGTGTAAGATCCTTGCAATTTCATAACATGCAAAAAACTTCTTAAAACACCATAGCATCTGTACTGCAACATGCTAAAGCTATTTGTAAGATCCTAGTATCTTCAAGATACTTAAAACACCTTAGCATCTGCACTGCAACATGCTAAAGCTATTTGTAAGATCCTAGCATCTTCAAAACATGTTAAAAGACACTTAAAACTCCTTAGCATATGCAGTGCAACATGCTAAAGCTATTTTTAAGATCCTAGCATCTTCAAAGCATTTTAAAAGATACTTAAAACACCTTAGCATCTGCAGTGCAACATGCTAAAGCTATTTGTAAGATCCTAGCATCTTCAAAACATGTTAAAAGACACTTAAAACACCTTAGCATCTGCAGTGCAACATGTTAAATACATGTGTAAGATCCTTGCAATTTCATAACATGCAAAAAACTTCTTAAAACACCATAGCATCTGTACTGCAACATGCTAAAGCTATTTGTAAGATCCTAGTATCTTCAAGATACTTAAAACACCTTAGCATCTGCACTGCAACATGCTAAAGCTATTTGTAAGATCCTAGCATCTTCAAAACATGTTAAAAGATACTTAAAACACCTTAGCATCTGCAGTGCAACATGCTAAAACTATTTGTAAGATCCTAGCATCTTCAAAACATGCTAAAAGATACTTAAAACACCTTAGCATCTGCAGTGCAACATGCTAAAGCTATTTGTAAGATCCTAGCATCTTCAAAACATGTTAAAAGATACTTAAAGCACCTTAGCATCTGCACTGCAATATGCTAAAGCTATTTGTAAGATCCTAGCATCTTCAAAACATGCTAAAAGATACTTAAAACGCCGTAGCATCTGCAGTGCAACATGCTAAATATATGTGTAAGATCCTTGCACCTTCATAACATGCTAAAAGCTACTTAAAACACCTTAGCATCTGCACTGCAACATGCTAAAGCCATTATAGCTCCCCCATGTTAAAAGCTGACATCTTTGCAACTGCATAAGCTCATTTTGCAAGAGTAAGCACTGCTCACATCTTCAGAAAATGTAAAAATCTTTTTTCTTTTTTGCTGTATATCACTGGAGATGCAACGTGTCACAAATGAGGGACGTGTTCGCGATCTAACACATGCAGAAACTGTGTGTGTGTGTGTCAGACATGTTCAGCGGCCAGATCAAGTGTTTTATCAAAAGTGAGGGAAGAGAGAGAGTAGCGAAGGCCTTGCTGCCCGCAGGCAGACCTCAGGACAGAGTCCCGCAGGACTGAATAAAGACGCTTTCATATCAAGGCGAGCCAGATAGTCTTGTCATGAGTAGTACTGTAATTACCAGCCTGTGCCCTTCTGCTGTTTTAAACTGGATTTTCACACTAATCTTTATCTTATTAGTGGTGTTTGCTCATATTAGGGATAATGATTTTAACAAGCCCCTTACCTTAAGTAACAGTGTGTGTTTGTCGTCCTGCAGAGTTTAAGCTCCAGACATGAATGATTCCTGCCGAATGATGTGAATATGATGAAACATATTTACATTGAGAGAGGTATCCAAATTGTATCTAGAGACCAGGTTGCATCAGCCTTTCGTAAGTTCTTATTAAAGGAGTCCTATTATGCCCTTTTACGAAGTCTTGGTTTTGTTAAACAGAATATATGTTTATGCTTTCATGCACATATTTGACATAATTACAACTCCTCTCTCCTCAGTCTGGTTGAACGCGTCCTTTTCAATGAAGCCCCTCCTTCTGAAATACGAAATGTGCTCTGATTGGTTAGCTGGTCCCGATTGGCAGCGCTTGGTGGAAATGTCACACACCCAGATTAAATATTAACGATGGCATCAATTTCAAACCATTTCGAGCCCAATTCAGACCCTTACAATGTTAACGAACAAGAGGATTGTGCTGGACGGATTTCACCGGACGTTTCCAAACCTTTTTGCTTCTGTTAAAGCCGTCCGCCTGCATTATTCCAGCTTACTTTTTAAATAGGGCTGTGCAAAAGTTAATTGCGATTAATCGCATCCAAAATAAAAGTCTGTGTTTACATAATATATTTGTGTGTGCTGTATATAATTATTTTGTATATATAAATACACACACATGCATGTATATATTTAAGAAAATATGTTATTCATATATAAAATATTTATATTTATATAATATAGATTATGCATTTATAAATATATACAGAATTTAAGCACAAATAATTCTTAAATATATACATGCATGCATAGGTATTTATATATACAAAATAATTATATACAGCACACACAAATATATTATGTAAACACAGACTTTTATTTTGGATGCGATTAATCGCAATTAACTTTTGCACAGCCCTATTTTTAAATAATCGTTTTTAGTGAAAAAACTACATTACCCATGATGTTGTACACCAAACTACACCAATCAGTGAGTCCCACCAAAATATCTCTTGTTTTTATACACATACTGTAAAACGTATAATATGTTGGTTGCTGGTAACGAAAGGACACAGTATTAGTAAATAAACGCAAGTTCTTTTGTCATTTTACGAGGATTAGCATCCATGCTAATTTCTCGCACTCCTCCTCATGCGATGTGATAGTGTGTTTGGAGTTTCCTCCAGGGCAATAATACATAGAGAATCACCAAGCGCAGTAATTCGGCCCTCACAATGAAGCACTGGTTTATCCAGCGGAGCAGCTTAGTCCTATTAATCTCTTGTAACCAAATAAAGTGTGCCCGGCTTCTCGCGCCGGCTGCCGGCTAAGGCCAAGGACTCGTGTCCTCTCTTCGGGTCATTACTAAGCTCGCACCCCCCAGGGCTCTCCATTTCCATTGCAGCTCCTCTGTTCCTCCGCTCCGCCGCGCTTCCCGACTCTCCACGGCTTATCGTTTGGAAGCAGATGTGTTGTGACAGTGGGCATTTTCCATATGAGCTGCATAGTTATGACTGAGAGCAAAGCACCGCATGATCCAGGCGGGTCAAACCGCCACATTCATCCTCTCGGTCTGATATGGAAAGCCGTTTAAACAGCCAATCCTGAAACACCTTCCAATCCTCCTCAGAAAAGCCTGGCCTGCACATTCAGGCTGTCCCAATTCGCAAACTATATAAAATGCAAGATTAGTGCATCCCAAATCACAGTATGCTAAACTAGATTTTATTTTCAGAGGAAAAATTAAGTGGTGTTTGCCATGCAAAAATCACCAGAATGATGCTAGGGCAAGTTATGTGACATTTTATGTGCAAAACTCAACACCACATTAGGGTATTACCGATAAAGAAATTGACACCCAATCAAAATCCATCCTGCTTTAAAGAGTTTGAGCATTTAAAGTCCCCCTTGTGCTGAAAATCAAGCGTTTAATGTTGTTTATATGTATATGAGGTGTTTTTAATATGCTTTCAGACAAACCATGTGTAAATTCATAAGTCGACAGCATTGCCGTGTATTTTCTCCTTAAAACGGCAGTGAACCAAAGACACGGTTTGAAATCGCTGCTGTTTCTGACATCACAAACGACCTTGTAACCAATCAGATGGATCTCTGAGAGAGCGAGTGAGTGAAGGCGGGGCTCATTTGCATATTTATAGAACCACGTATACACTAAATGAGGCGAGGGTGTCGAGTTACATTCAAGCCATTTTAAGACATTTAATATGTAATTTTGGTGATTAAATATGAGTTTTAAGGGATAAAATGATTGACTACAGGGGGACTTTAAAGCAACAGATGCCAAAACTGCAGTTCATGCGTCTAATAAACGGAACAATATGGTGTGGATGCTAATATAGTTATCATTATCTTTATAGTTATCGTTCTTAAGGCTTGTTCAGGTTACACGATTTTAGCCAGATTTTGGCACGATCCATTTGACGTAGGGTGTCGTGGGGATTCGCAAACGACAACAGCCGTCGCGACGCAAGATTCGATCGTATCATCTCGTATAGTGTGTCATAGTGGGCGACAACCTATGTCGCGTCTGTGATGCTTCACGACAAAAAGACTAGCATGTTTTTACTAGCATGTTTTTACTAGCATTTTTATAACGGTCATCCACGACGGTTACGTCAAATGTATGAGGTTGACCAATAGGAGTACAGAAGCTCTGTATACAACTTTCAAAAATGGCGAAACGAAAGAGAGACAATGGTGCTAACGTTAAAACTTAAAGTAAAAATATATTAGAAAACAATATTTTACCTCAAGTTCTCTTTGGAGGATTGAATGACAGCCCATACTGTCCTCTTCGAGCAATCCAGGAACGTGTCCATTGTCGGGTTTTCTTATTTTTTTTTAACTTTTTTCTGAACACAGGACAGCCAATACAACACTTACCGCTTCATCCATTGTTTGTTTACATTTGTTTCCGGAAGTCACTCGCTACTAGTTTCGCTTCTCGATGACATCACGCGTTGCGATGACTCGTCAGGAAGCAACGTATAGTCTGACGTGTCTTGATTTTAGGAGTCAAAATCACGTAATCTGACACAGTAAATATCGTAACAGACAAAAAAAAATTTTAATCTGAACCAGGCATTAGTGTGAAGTGGGTTGTTGTCACAATGTTGATTTTTTTTTTTTTTTGAATTGTTTTTTTTTCCCTTCTCCTCATAAAATGACAAAAAAAGTCATGTTTATTTACTAGTACTCACTTTTTAGTACCAATAGACAATATACAAACAATATACAAAGAGGTTATTAGCAAAGGCTATGATAAATCACTAAGTAAACACCACTAAATTGTACCAGAGATTTGAGGTAAGCAAGTATGCTTGTTGTTTTTATGTCTAATGTCACTGGAACTGATGTCTCAAAGCTGTCACACACACTATCTTTAGTAAAGTGAAGTAGCAGTAGTAGAAATACATAGATTGTGATGCATCCCCAGTCTAGCAATGACCTTTACAGCCGTTTTAAACCAATATCTGGAGTCTGAACATCACAGATGCCGCAGGACTTGGTGCTCTGAGCCCGCAGGGATTTGTGCAGAGCTTTGGAGCGTCAGACCATAGCTAAAACCTCTCGTGTCAACTCTGTGAATACACCCAACACTGAGCGAATGCCGTGCTTTTGAAATCATATGTCTGGGGGTGGTAGCTTATCCTCTCCGATGTGAATGCACTGAATTCTGGCTTATCGTTCGGCACTGGAACACAGACGGATGCCGCTTCCCTCGCAGTTCACTCTCTGAACGATAATTACTCAATGGAACTGATTCAATTAATTGAGGCCAGGAGCAAAAACTGGAAAGATCGGAACAAATTAAATCATAATTATCAGCTACTTAGGAGAGGCCACACCTGAGTAATTTCAAATTGAGATAAGTGTATGTACATAGCAGTTGTCCCGCTGTAGGAAGCACTGTTAACACACACCGTGTTGACCCCAATCCAGCTTCACTTCTTCTGAGCTGGAGCGAACCGACGCTTTCTGATGCTCAATGATACTCGATACACTGCGCTGGACGACTTCTTCCTCTGAGAGTGTGTGTGTTAGTGCAGTGTGTGTTTGTTGAAAACAGTGTTTTACCACCAGTATTGTGTTACCCTACGTTTAACCGCACTAATGTGGCACCTGTCAACTCACTAAACCCGCACTTCGGTTCAAAGTAGTGTTAATTTTACCAGCCATTTTTAAATTTAGTTTCAGTTTTAGTCCAGTTTCAGCATCGCTTGTTAGTTTTTATCACATTTAGTCGACATCATCCCATTTTTATTTAGTCTAGTTTTAGTCGACTATAAGTCGAGCATTTTAGTCTTTATTTTAGTCCAAGAAAACATAATTTTTTTCTTCGTTTAGTTTTAGTCAAAAAAAACTGTCAACATTTTAGTCTAGTTTTAGTCAGGACATCATTTTAACCTTTTACTTTTTTGTCAGCAGATAATATTTAACATTTCCTAAAATTATTTCACAATTCAACATTTTCTCTCATATTTTTGATAAAAAACACAATTTTAAGGAACACAATTTCAATTTGAAACTGCTTTAAATCTGCCTAAAAACACTGTGTCTAATGCCTATACTGCTATAAATAGTATATGAAACAGACTGTAATTTAGTTAGTGGCGTCTGTACAATGGAGATGCAGGGAGGTTTAAAAAGATAGTGTCATCTCCCATAAAAAAAATTAATTGTATATTAGTATGCTATTCTAAATTCAGCCTGTGTGTGTGAGTATGTACTGTACTTCTTAACTGAAGTACAATCTGCTGTTTAGTACAAACACATTCCCAGACATACTACTGTACATGTGGCATTGTTGACCTTTTCCCCCTAACGATTTGAATCTTGACTTGGTCTAAAGTTTTAATTGGATGCTCACTACAGCATGTCTACTTTTTAATGAATGTTTTGAAAGTGTTATTCATTTGATATGCCATAGACTTTGGTTGTATATTGTACGTTTTGTCAAATGTAAAAGTGTCGAGTACTCGGGGCTCGGCAGGGCGAGAGTTTCACTCACATGTACAACTAAAAGTAAATGTGTGCAAACTTAGGAGTGTATGTGCGGAAAAACAATTAGGGTTTTAAAAAGTAAAATTCAATGCCATAGAATATCATAAATGGATTGACAAAAGTTTTAATTATCCTTTTAAGAGGTCTCAAATTTGAGGCCAGAAAACAGGAATCACAAAATGACGTGATGATTTAATAGTGCTGTGCGTTCATAGTCAAAACGTGGCGGTGTTTCACTGATCACTGACTACTTTTAGACTATTTTGATATACTGATGATTATTTATGACAGTGTTTGTGTTGTAATATGGTTTAGATGGTTGTAAGATTGCATATTTTAGCTCCCTCGCTTGAATGAGCAGCTTGAAGCGGTGAAGAGATTTCAAAATAAGAGTCCTGGTGCATATTAGGCTTGTTACATTTTTTAAAAATTATTACAATTTAAAGCTGAAATATTTAAAACAGTGTAGTTTGTGTATTTATGTTTTCATCGCGCCCCTAAAATTGTTTATGCGCTCTTAACCCTTTATGGGACGGGGTTGCTTTATGGCAACAATTAATTTCTACTCATTTATAATATATTGCACTATGGTAATTAAAAGGGTGGGCCTTATACAATATGAAAAGGTTTAGTTTTTTAGTTTTATACAAGTTACATTTTACTTTTTAGATGGCAATATTTACAATAATATTTACAACAAAAATAACTATTTTCAATTTTTTTAAATATTTTTAATTATTTAATAAGCATTAAAAGCTATCTGTGTGTTTCCTTAGTTTAGAATCTCAAAGATTATGCACTTTCATTAGAAAAAAATATACATTATTTACAGAATAAGCCTTGCCAGTGACATATGAGAAAGCAAAAAAATTAAAATAATCGTTCAATAATCGTAATCGAGGTGACTTGTTCGATTAATCGTGATTATGATTTTAGCCAAAATCGTAAGTATTTTATAGAAAAACTACTTTTTAGACCATTTTCCATTGTGGTACAGCGTTGACATATGGCAACATTTCTCTAAGAAACATTTTTTGAAGCTATGTTATGTAATAACTTATTTGAAAAAAACATATATTTCATGGTTAGAACATAATGCATACCATAGAAGGTTAAATTAAGAGCACGTGCTTCTGGGGGAAAAGTAAGTGCAGAAACAGTACATTTTGAATATATTTTTTTCAGAGCGCTTGTACACTAAAAGCACGCATGCAGGAAAGCAGCTGGATGTTTTGGGACACAGCTTCTTCATGAAGCTCACTTGTGGTTTCTGCTAATCAACGTCAGTGACGAGCGGCGCAGCTGGGATCTTTAGCTCTGACGTAGACTAAGGTCACTCCCGTGCGTGTTGTAACTATTCTTCTGTGACTCCAGGTCAGTCTCATGCAATCGATGACATTCCAATAAACAAGGTGGCGGTCGGCCAAGCCATTGTTTCGCTACGGTGTGGCTGGAGAAATTCCTTAATCTCGCGTCTACAGCAGAGCTCAGGAGAAGAAAAATCGTGTTTTCATTCCAAGAGCGAGCAAGAGAGCTTTGCCGGTCTGGCCTCCTTGCTGGCTGGAAAGCGTAGCTCTGTCACATCACCCTGATTTACACCCCTGCTTTTCCTGCATTCTCTCCACAGCCTCTCCAGTCCTTATAGTCTATTCGACCACGTTGAACTCAACTCGTCTGTGTTGTTTTTCATTGCATTTTGGACTGACGCTGACTCTCACTCTCTCTCACTGCAAAACCGAACAGTGAAATTTAAACTTAAAGGGATAGTTCACACAAAAATGAAAATTAGCCCATGATTTACTCGTCCTCAAGCCATCCTATGTGTATATGACATTCTTCTTTCAGACGAATATAATCAGAGATATATAGAAAAATGTCCTGGCTCTTCCAAGCTTTATAATTGCAGTGAATGGGTATATTTTTTGAAGTCCATCAAAGTGCATCCATCCATGATAAAAGTGCATCAATCCATCATAAAAGTGCATCTATCCATGATAAAAGTGCATCTATCCATGATAAAAGTGCATCTATCCATGACAAAAGTGCATCAATCCATCATAAAAGTGCATCTATCCATGATAAAAGTGCATCTATCCATGACAAAAGTGCATCTATCCATGATAAAAGTGTCTTTATCCATGATAAAAGTGCA
This sequence comes from Pimephales promelas, assembly GCF_016745375.1. Next base: position 40,062,054 of record NW_024121210.1, on the reverse strand, counting down.
TCTAGCCATCAAAAAAGAGCATAGATTCATCATAAAAGTGCATTATCCATGTTAAAAGTGCATCTATCCATGACAAAAGTGCATCTATCCATGACAAAAGTGCATCTATCCATGACAAAAGTGTCTTTATCCATGGTAAAAGTGCATCTAGCCATCAAAAAAGAGCATAGATTCATCATAAAAGTGCATTATCCATGTTAAAAGTGCATCTATCCATCATAAAAGAGCATATATTAATCATAAAAGTGCATTTATCCATCATAAAAATGCATCTATCCATGAAAAAAGTGCATCCATCCATTATAAAAGTGCATTTATCCATCATAAAAGTGCATCTGTGCATCATAAAAGTACATCTATCCATCATAAAAGTGCATCCATCATCATAAAAGTGCATCTATCATCATAAAAGTGCATCTATCCATGATATAAGTGCATCGGTCCATCATAAAAGTGCATCTATCCATCATAAAAGTGCATCCGTCCATCATAAAAGTGCATCTGTGCATCATAAAAGTGCATCTATCATCATAAAAGTGCATCTATCCATGATAAAAGTGCATTGGTCCATCATAAAAGTGCATCGGTCCATCATAAAAGTGCATCTATCATCATAAAAGTGCATCTATCCATGATATAGTGCATCCGTTCATCATAAAATTGCATCTTTCCATCATAAAAGTGCATCTATCCATGATAAAAGTGCATATATCCATCATAGAGGTGCATTTATCCATCATAAAATACTAAAATACCATCTTGAAATACTATTACTCTCGTTTTAGACTTCTAATTTATGACTGGTGTTTTGTTTTGCTCGATCCTCTGCACTTCCGGGTTCGTAATTACGTTGTGTGTCAAGGTCAAGTGTTACTCTTTCGCCGTACAGCCGTCTGCCGGACGATATAAAATATACATCCATTCACTGCCATTATAAATCTCGAAAGAGCCAGGACATTTTTTAAACTCTGATTGTATTCATCTGAAAGAAGAATGTCATATACACTTAGGATGAATTGAGTGTCAGTAAATCATGGGCTAATTTTGTCGGTAATTTATCCCTTTAAAAAAAAAAATTATATTTTTTTATTTATACATTTATTCGTATTTTCTGTCTTCTCGAGTGTGTTTACATTCAGGCCAAAAGCCCACCAGCGAGGCAGCAGGAGTGGCATACATTTGGAGCTGTGATAGAGAGGGATAAATAATGCGGCGTTTGCCACACACACTCCCGCGCAGCGTAAATCTCCCACACTTTGCCTCACAAATAATCCTTCAAAGCCATCCTGAGGTTTTGGGGGAATGATTGGCTTTTGTATCGCCTCCCTGTTTGTGCCGAGTCTATTCAGACTGCAGATCTGAAGCAGAACGTCACTATTAAATCAGCACATTTAAGACGGGAGCCTCCACAAAGCCTTTCTCCACTCCTGAAAGACCCGAGCGCGGCACATTGTCACGGATCCACTGACGCGCTTAGCATTCCCAGGCGTTCCCGATTCTGTGCCATGTTTGACTCCGGCAGGGAGAAGCAGGAGCTGTCGTGGCCGAGGGAGGTTAGTGGAGGAGCGGAGCGGCGCTCGTCTCTGATCTCAGAGCTGTGTGAGGACATACACATAGTAAAGAGAATAACATATGGGCAGAAAAAATAAAGCAATGTTGCAGTTTTCCCTCAGCAGCCGCTCGCCGTACAGAACACATGCGGAGTTACAGCACAGGCTTTATCACCACACACCACCAGTCAGTGTTCAAATATCTATCTATCTATCTATCTATCTATCTATCTATCTATCTATCTATCTATCTATCTATCTATCTATCTATCTATCTATCTATCTATCTATCTATCTATCTATCTATCTATCTATCTATCTATCTATCTATCTGTCTGTCTGTCTGTCTGTCTGTCTGTCTGTCTGTCTGTCTGTCTGTCTGTCTGTCTGTCTGTCTGTCTGTCTGTCTGTCTGTCTGTCTGTCTATCTGTCTATCTATCTATCCATCCGTTTATCTATCCATCCGTTTATCTATCGCTCTATCTATCCATCCATCCATCCATCCATTTATCTATTGCTCTATCTATCCATCCATCCATCCATCAATCAATCTATCTATCCATCCATCCATCCATCCATCATTCCACCCATCCATCCATGTATCTATCGTTCTATCTATCGTTCCATCCATCCATCAATCATTCCATTCATCCATCCATCTATTTATCTATCGCTTTATCTATCATTCTATACATCCATCAATCATTCTATCTATCCATCCATCCATCCAACAATCATTCTATTTAACTGTCCATCCATCATTCCATCTCGCCATCAATCATTCCATCCATCCATTTATCTATTGCTCTAACTAAGGTTCCATCCATCCATCCATCCGTTTATCTATCGCTCTATCTATCCATCCATTCATCCATCCATCAATCATTTTATCTATCCATCCATCCATCCATCCATCCATCCATCATTCCATCCATCCATCCATCCATCCATCCATCCATCCATCCATCCATCCATCAATCATTCCATCCATCCATCTATTTATCTATCGCTTTATCTATCGTTCTATCCATCCATCCATCCATCCATCATTTTATCGATCCATCATTCCATCCATCAATCATTCCATCCATCCATTTATCTATCGCTCTAACTAACGTTCCATCCATCCATCCATCCATCCATCCATCCATCCATCCATCCATCCATCCATCCATCTATCTATCTATCTATCTATCTATCTATCTATCTATCTATCTATCTATCTATCTATCTATCTATCTATCTATCTATCTATCTATCTATCTATCTATCTATCTATCTATCTGTCATTCTATTAATCCATCCATCAACAAGTCTATCATTCTATCCATCCATCCATCCATCCTTTTTAAAACCCAACGACTAGTCAGCATTGTAAATATGTAGTGTTGCACATTCCCAGTACAAAAACAAAAAAGGGAGCGTTTTGTCATGAGTTTTCAGGAAGATGCGCTCTCTTCTCTCAGTCCATTAGCCGAATATGCCTTAATGTCTGGGGGAAAACTGCGACGCAGCAACATGTATAATGAGCTTGACTTTTTCATCAGCAGCGAGTGTGTTTGTGTTGCAGTCTGGGGGAATGTTCTTTATGTATATGTGTGTGTGTGTGTGTGTGCGTGTGTGTGTGCAATAATGCGTGCCGGCCTCCTCCACCTGCAGCGAGTCTCTCCGCAGTCCTTACATTTATCAGAAAGACTCATGAGAAATTATCTTTTTTCCCACCGGAAAAGTGCCGAAGGAGTCGCTCTGAGACACGAGAACGCATTCTTTCAGACAATCGTCGCATAAATGTTTCAGCGCTGTTTTCAAATGCGCAATAATATCAGACATAAATATGAGCCGGCCCAGCATGCTTTGCAGTCATCAGGGGTTGTTTCCTTTGATCATTAATGTGCAATCCAAGGCATTTCAAAAGAGCTCGGAGCTTTTTCACACCGCTGGAAATGGATGCTAACGAGGCAGCCGACAAACGCGGTTGCGCTGCGGTAAACGCTAAAGAACTGTTAATTAGCGGATGCCTGCTAATAGGCCGCGCTGTCACAGAATCCACACCGCAGCCCGCCATCCTGTTTAGACCTTTTTTTTGGCCGTCATTATGCGAGAAAACGGCATGTTATTCATCCAGAACCGTATCCTCTTCATAATTGCGTTTTGCTTGGCGAAGATGCGCTAACACGCAATGATATTTCAAACGGGCCGTGCTTTGAAGCGATCCTGAAATATGCATCGGCATGTTGGCGGAGGTGATGCAAAGAGCCACGTTTCCGCCCCGTTGGGCTTGAATGGGCTAGATCTTTCAGTAAGTAGATAATTTAGCTCTCATTAAAGGTGGAAACGGGGCTGTATGCCACAATGCGCTGATGCCAAGCCTTCAGAAAACACAGAGAAAGAGACTTTTGTGCTTTGAGAAGGACATGAAACGCTGCGCGGTGGAGATGCCTCGCGTCCCCCGGGGACCCAGACTCATTAGCACTTGACTTCAGAGCGGGCCAGTCCTGCTTCTTAGGGCTCTCAGATGTGGATAGAAGACGCCGGACGGAGAGCTGAGGGTCCGCGAACGCTTTCCATCCCCTCGTCCTCCTCCTCGGTGTCTCTCTATCCCATCACCCCCTGCTGTTTGCTCAGTTTGACTGACAGCTGGGTGAAGTTCAAGGCGCTGGGAATAGTCTTCTGCTCCGGTACTGAGGCGATGACACAAGATAAATGTGATAAAACTTTGAGTGCCTGGCAGATCTGAAGGTTAGCTCGTATTTGTAACGCTATGCAATCTTGGTCCTAAATCACATTTATTGGAAAGGGTCCAGGACAGGTAGATGATGTGCAGGGTTTGTTAAAGCACACTTTATTCATCCGTTTGAACTGGCTTGAAGACTTTTGCTCAAATAGATGCTTTGTGTAATGGTGCAATTGTTTAACTTATAAGGTTTGGGAATCTATCTATCTATCTATCTATCTATCTATCTATCTATCTATCTATCTATCTATCTATCTATCTATCTATCTATCTATCTATCTATCTATCTATCTATCTATCTATCTATCTATCTATCTATCTATCTCTCTGTCTGTCTGTCTGTCTGTCTGTCTGTCTGTCTATTGTTCTGTCTTTCTGTTGTTCTGTCTATCTGTCTATCTATCTATCTATCTATCTATCTATCTATCTATCTATCTATCTATCTATCTATCTATCTATCTATCTATCTATCTATCTATCTATCTATCTATCTATCTATCTATCTATCTGTCTGTCTATCTGTCTGTTGTTCTATCTACTATATCTATCTAATATTTGTTCAGAAATTGATTTAAAATGTAATCGTGTTTAAATATTTATTAGTTTACTAGTGTATTTATTAGTGTAAAGTGCTTTGACTACCCTGAAAAAACAATATCTGTAAAAAAATATTTTCAACATTTTGCTATCACAACATTTTTTCTTTTGTCAAATCAACTTGAATAATTTATTTAGTTCAGATAACTTATTATTTTGAGTTTCTGATGATTAAATCAATCTCCTTCATTGTATTAACTCACGTTTTTCATTTCAATCGACTCACAATTTTAAGGCAACCAGGTTACTTACTTTTTTAAGTTAAACCAACAACATTTTTTACAGTGTATAAAAATGTAACACATTATTAATATGTAACTATGTAACAGTGTATTTTTTTAAATGTATGTTGTCATATGAACAGCACAGTAACAGTTCTCAGTGAGTATCCCATTCAGATGTGATAAAATGAGCATCTTGCGGTTCAGTAAACGAGTCTGATTCATTGAGTTACTGCTCTGACTGATTCATAAGCGTTTGTGATTCACTAAAAGGAACTGTCTTGATGAGAATCATTCGTTCAGGACCCGGACTACACTGGTCTCACTGTATGTGTTTAACAGTAGATTCAGTAGCAGTGTAATATACTGTGTGTAAACTGAAACACTCTAAGAGTGGTTTAGCGTGGCGTCTTGTCTGCTGCATGTTCATATAAATCTTCCCGTGGTATTGTGTTTATGTTGCTCAGAGTCCAGAGACTGAGCTGAAATCATTGGAGGGACTAGCAGTGTCTGGCCTCAGATGATCTGATACAGCCGAGTCTCTCCAGCACAGTGTACATGTACGCCAGCAGCCGCTCAGTCCCTCATATAGAGTGTGTATAGGATGAAAGGAGTGGAAGTTCAAAGTCTTATCAGGCCTCATGTGCTTTATTCATTCAGCTCAGGATGCTTGTGTGTGTGGCTTATATAACGCTGATGTGGCCTGATATTTTACAATGTTTGTTTGTATGTCAGTGTGTTCTCTCATGGTTTTTACTGTTATCAGCAATGCAGTGTCATTACATTTTAAGACACATAAAGGATGTCTAATGAAGTGAATTTGTAAAACAATTTAACAATATATACACATTTTAACAATAATAGGGCCTATGAAATTGTGTAAAAAAGTTTGATCACAATTTAATAATAATTTAAATGCACAAAACTTTTACCTTAAGTCGATTAGTTTTAAAATGTAATCAAATAAAATGTGAACAATTCCTTTCATGTTCGTTTTTGTTTCTTTTTTGCAAAATGCAGAACAGCAGAGGTTTACTGTGTAAATTAAAACTTGGACGGAATATGTAATTTTGTGTAATATTCCTTAAAAATTGTATGTAGTTGAATTGATACTCTAAAAAAATAAAACTTAAAATGAAAAAAAAAAAACTGTATATACACATTTATTTAAAAAACGAATAAAAATGATATCAACAACTAAAATTAAAGGCTATTTATGATAATTAAAGTAAAGCTGAAATAAAATAAAACACAAATATTAGTTGGAAAATACAAAAATATAATTTTAGAAAATAAAATAAAATAAAATAAAAATAAAGTAATCATAAATATCAATAGTAAAAAAAAAAACATCAAATAGTGCATAACAAAATGACTAACAATTAAACTAAAATGAAAATGAAAACAAAAAAATATGAAAATAAAAGCTAATTCAAAATATTAATAAAACTTTAATGCAGTTTAAAACACAAAATAGTATTACTTTGCAATATTTAAAATATTGACAACAACTATAATAGGATCTCAATGATACTAAAACAACACTGGACCCTCCATAATACATGATCCGGGTCACATGACACATGACTTTCCGTCCGTCCCCCCGTCCCGCAGAGGTCGTTTATGAAAGCCTTGATTGACAGCCTAATTACCCAGTACAACAGCGGGATCTCTCTGCTGTACTGTAGGTGCGGCCCACAGGATCCAGCGGCACGGGTGGATGGATGGATGGATGGATGGATGGATGGAGGAGGAGAATTCGTCCTCTGTCAGGGGACCACGTTTACACACTCAAATCGGCCGGGCAAATGGCCCAGGCAATCAAGAGCACAGATAAAGTGGAAACAAATAATAGGTGAGGAGAGGAGGAGTGCGCCGTCCACTGGGGCGGATAACACAAACACGGCCTTGATTGACCGGTGCATTCAGGACAGGACAGGTCTAGCAGGCTTTGTTTTTCTGGCTTTAACTAGACAGCTGCGCTTCAGCTGTTCCCTCTCAAACACAAACAGAGGTCGCGTTCCTCAAGGACAGACTGACGGGAGGACAGAAGCACGGTCCGTCTCCTTCGTGAGTCTGGCAGTGCTGGCGCCTCCGATGCCAAGCGTTCACCTGTTTACTGATTTATTTCGGTCTAATTACTCATGCATGCCGTAATTAAGGAGTGAGCCGTGATATTAGACGGGCTAAGCCGCATCCTCGCAGAACTGGATCGATCTGGAGATCAATTCAGTTCCATCTTTAGTCCTTTCATAACGGTTTATAGTTGTGGGTTGGACTCTGTAGCATATGAAATTAGGCTACTTTAAGAGGATTTTTTTGAAGATTACTGGAGTGTATTTTACAAGAAAATACTATTCATAGTGTTTCTACTCCATAATTTCTCTTTAAAGCAAAACCAATCCTCTGCGGTCGCCCTACAGGTTGGAAGCGGAATTGTCCATTACTGCTGTCGTAAATTATTTATCCCACCGCATCCTACTGTTTTTTCTTAACCCCTTACCTGTCACCCCCCTTTTTGATAATTGACATTAAAATGCACTATACAAACTTAAATGGTTGTAATTCAAGAATGCTTTGGAATATATACCCAAGTTTGGTCTTGTTTCAAAGAAACAATCAGCAGATTATTACTGAAGTGCAAGCACTTCAAAAAATTAAAGGTTGAAAAAGTTATGGAAGGTATAATTTAAAAAAATTATATATAATTTATAATTTTTTTTTACTATAAAATGAAAGCTATATATCTAACCAAGTTGTGTTCCAAATTTAAAGTTGATATCACAAATTTTGAAGTTCCCATGAGATTTTGTTTAGGCGTTATACCAAAAATAGCCACCGGGTGCCATTGAATTCCATTGAATTTAATTGTAAGCATCCTACCATAACAAATTAATAAATTTCTATCCAAATATCACTTCTGTCACTAAATATGGAACCTTGAGACTCAGACCTTTCTGACAATATGTGTTTTGTCAAGATTAGAAAAGGTTTTGATAATAAAAATTATGAAAGATGATGCCCAAAAGGGGAGGGGCTTAATAAAAAAATACCGTTTCTATGGTAACGCAACGTCCAATTTCAAAACGGGTTTCACAGGATGAATTCTGAGTTTGTAAGCTTTCAAATGATAATGATATGATTTATGATAACTACTAAAATATGTGATATAATAATAATGTAAAAAATATATTTATATGTTTAATATATTATACTTTTTAGAGGACTTCTTACCTTACTTTTTAAAATACAATTATATCTTTTTTATTGAAAAATACTAATTATGTTTTATTATGAACTTTAAGCATTAAAAACCAAAGTTTCAATTATTAAAAGTGTGTGCGTCGAGTTTTTGTGACAAAGTTTAGAAACTCCTGTTATGACGTTGATTTTTTTGGGGCGCACTCTTGTCATAAATTCATATATTACTGTTCATTCATAATTTGTAAGAAAGAAACAGCGCTAAAATATCTATTTAGGAGTCTTAGACCTTTCCAACGTTATATAGTTTGTCATGACTATTTGGATTTAATAGTAATATAGTGAAGTAAATTTAGATTACCTGTATATATATATATATATATATATATATATGCATGTGTGTGTATTTATATATATAAACAAAACAAACTTTTATTTTGGATGCGATTAATCGTTTGACAGCCCTTCTTTTTTTGTCGTTCTACTCCAGAATTTCGAATTTAATGCAAAGTTACGTCTCTTATTTGTAAAACATACTTGCAATTTCTGCGTGAAAATTGAGTAAATCCTACACCATTTTTAAGTCTGAAATAAAGCATCACGGTAAATGAAATCTCAGCACATGTTCTCTCGTAATGAGAAAGTTGTTCCTTGCGTCGGTCTGAAGATAAACGCCGCTATCGCTCTTTCATCTCTCTGCACGTCCACCTTCTATTGATTGAAGCTTCTTGTCAAAATCCAACAAGTAAAAGGTGAATCCCTCGTCACAAATCCGTCTCACATCCCTCTCACATTTCAATCAATGCCGAAGCTCTCGCTCCCTTCAGTCAGAAGATCTCAAAGAAAGAGTTGAAAACGCTGTCGTTTATTCTCCTCGTGTCATTCATTGCAAATGTGTTTGGATGAACTATTCCTCTGAGCTTCATTGAACTACTGTATGTTCTCTTTCTCTTTGTTTGCTGACCTCAGATCAGTGTGTCCATCTGGGTTTGAGAGTTTAGATGGAGTGTGTGTTGCTGATGATCCAAAGTTATTGAGAACACAACCTGACATTATTGATGATTCATGAAACCATGGGCTTTGGAGACACACACTAGAAAAGAAAAAAAAAAAAAACACAGATAGTTTGTCAAACAGTTTTCTTTCAGATGTTGATGGCTGTCAAACGATTAATCGCATCAAAAATAAAAGTTTGTGTTTACATAATATATGTGGGTGCACTGGGTATAATTATTTTGTGTGTGTATATATATATATATATATACACACATGCATATTATGTAAACACAAACTTTTATTTTGGATGCGATTAAATATACAAAATAATTATACACAGTGCACCCACATATATTATGTAAACACAGACTTTTATTTTGGATGCGATTAATCGCGATGAATCGTTTGACAGCCCTAGTATTTACTGTGGAAACTTAGGTTTAATTTGTTTTGTTTTTTTATTTAATGATTTGTTTTGTTTTACTTTTTAAATTTTATTTTGTCTATTTTTATTATTTTCTCTTATTGCATTATTTCATAGATTATAGTTTTATTTTTGAATTTTTCTTGTTTAATTTTTTTTATTTTATTTCACATATTTGTTATTTATATTTAGTCACATCACTGTCTGACATTATTTTATTTTTTAATTTTTTTATTATTTTATATATCTCCTTTTATTTTTATTTAAATGGAACTTTTTATATTTATTCTTTTTATTTATTTCACATATTTGTTAATTTATTTTATATTTATTTATATTTAATTTTGTTTTTTATTCATTTATTTATTTATTTTATTTAACATTTATCATTATAATTGTTAACACTATTGTATTTTATATTATTTTATTGTTTTTACTATCAGAATTTGTTCACATTACAATTCTGCCAAAACCAAGATATGCCACTTGCTATTAGGAGCATCGAAGATGTTCATTCTAGACATCATTTTACTTGACCACACTGTAAAAAATTTGGAGTAGGATTTACTTGAAAAAAACCTTGCTAAACGATTTCACTCAGAACATGCTAGTAAATTTACAAAGATTTGCCAAGTAAAAAACCTAAACATATTAGAAATCTTTAAGTTAAATTTACTTGGAATGTGGAATTAAGTAAACTTTACAAAAAATAAGTAATTTTAACTCGGCTTGCAAAAGGTTGATTAATACCGATTTCCTTTGCCTTTGTATTACACTTCACTAAAACAATTATCTTGAATTTTATTAGTCATTTATAGTATGTTCTTTACTTAGATCATCTAAGTAATTTATAGATGTCAGACTTGTCAGACTTGAAGCCTTATGTGAATGCAAACACCTCAATACTTGGTAGACAATACACAATGGTGGTAACATTTGATAGATCGTTTTTGTGTTTGAATGTGTCGTTTTAAGCAAAAAATTTACTCGAAATGTCACAAAATGGCAATTTACTAATACTGAAAACAAAAATCAATGATAAAACAGTGTAAATACAGCTGGAAACCAGTGAAAAATGAACCTCATTAATTATTCAAGGTCCAGTGCATGATGGGAACCCCAGTATCAGAAAAGTTGAGTCATTTTTACTTAATTTTATTGAGTTGATATTACACTTTCATTTATACTCGCTTGAAATAAGTACGGATATGGAATTTACTTAGTTTTTTAAATTCTTGCCTGAACTAACTTTTTCAAGTAAATTACATTGGGTTTTTTCAATAGTATTTAAATCATTTTTTACAGTGCACATACTGTATATACGCCTCGATTTGTTCTCTATTCTCCATCTTGTTTTAAATGCACATGATTTCCCAGGCTAACTGTGGACAAGCTTGTGTTTGTGTAGAGGCATTTCTGCATTTCCCTCGCTCCGCGTGATCACTTTCCATACGGATCATTTCTCTGGATTTTCCAGCCAGTCAGCAAACGCTTCGGCTCGGCGAATGATCCTCGTCCACGTTAAACGGCATCAGTCGCGGTTTCTCCTCTACGCAAGCGCTGTTTAGTCGAAACAAGCATCTCTGGACTAGCATCTACGTCCACATCGCCACTAGCATAAAAACTCAATGCATTTGAATGTAAATCCCTGAAATGTGCCAATGTAAATAAAGGAAACGGCATTGACATAGATGTGACGTGTTTAGTTAAGTCTCCCCGGTGACATTATAAATTCAGCTTATTTTTATTTCTTGGGGACGTCTTCGCCACGAGGGAGATTCAGTAATTGCGGCTGATGGTAGAATGACATTTCAGGCGTCTTCTGATTGGCTGGAGCGTCCGAAAGGCCTCGTCTAATTGCTGCAAATCCCTCCATTGTAAATGAACTGGAGGCTGTCAGCGAGACCCGAGGCTATCATCCCATCAACCCGTGTTTTCGTTTCAGCCAGAGATTGTGTGTGTGTGTGTAGCTCGACTTCAGAGGAACATTTGATTGGGTCGTTGCAGTTAATGAGCATGTACATTACAAGCGTAAATAAAAGGAAAAGCCCATTTTGGAGTTGATGGTTGGGAAAGGTGAAGTCTCGCTCGGCTCACGTGTCCAGCTGGGCGCTGTAATTAATCTGAAGTCGCCCTGCAGAACGTCAATACACGTTCAGCGTGTTTTCTGGCCGCTCGGTGCGCTTTTGTCTTCCCGATGAGGAGAATTAGTGAGAAATGTGTCAGGTGAGGGACACGTAAAGGTCATTCTCTTCTCCCTGCGACACTTTTATAAAGCTTGTTAAAGGAGAAGCTCCAGCTTTCACTCGGCTCTACTGTTCACAGTCAGTGTGCTGTCCTTCGCCATTCTCCTGCTTGCAAATACAAGATCGCACCTGAGAACAACATTCTGCATTTAGTGTTAAATGGGCAACGCTTTCCAGATGATGTGCTCTTTCTGGAACTGTGTGTGTCGTTAATGGCTTTAACCTCCTGAGACCCGAGAGTTTGCCTGGTGTGCATTTTATAATTTTTCTTGCTATTTGGGACAAGTAGGACCTAATAAGTATAATAACTAAAATTTGTTTTTGTACAGGAAGTAGTTTTTGCATAAAATGATGTCCTCATGCAAGGACAGTGGGTCTATCTTAACTACTTGAGACCTGAGTTTTGGTTTGGTGTGCTTTTAGATTTCTTAGCTTTTTGGGGTTAGGAGGGAGCAAGAAATATAACCAGATATTATATTTGAACATGAAGCACTTTTGGAAAAAAACAAAAAACAAAAAATTGTCTGTATGCACAGAAAACAATCAATACACCATTGTGTAAAAAAGTGCAAATCTATTTTTTTTTTACAGCATGAGCATTGTGCCTGAACATTTTTCATTGTTACTCTTGCATGCATAACTTCTGAAAATTGATATGGAAAAACAAAATAAATATAATAATGAAATATAATATCCATAATAAATAATAATATCCACATAAAAAACATATCCAAAACAAATTGAAAATTTGATTTCTTTTTTGCAATGCTCCAAAATTTCTGCTTCTCCAAACTAGAAATGTTCTTTTTATCTGTGGGAACAGTGGATCACACTTAACCGGTGTGAAAGACTGTGTAACTGTTGCCCCTGAACCCTCCATGGGCTTTATTCGTGCCCAGGAGAGGTGCACCATTGGATGCGCAATTCTAAAAATCAGCCCATCTTTTTCAGGGGATTTTTTGATTTTCAGAGCTCCACCACGGTGGAGATCGAGCAAGAGAGAGCGTATGTGTGTGTGTGTGCGCGCGATCGCGAGTGAGTGATGTGTGTGTAAGCGATAGCGAGCGAGAGAGAGAGAGAGTGCGCGCGTGTGTGTGTGTGTGTGTGCGAGTGAGCAAGTGTGTGTATGTGTGCATGCGCGATCGTGAGTGAAGCCCCGCCCCGTTGAGTGTGTGTGTGTGTGTGTGTGTGCGCTCGAGTGTGTGAGCCTGCCACGAAGCTCAATGCAACTACAAATTTTCATTTTTTTTGCAAGTTTCAACGAAGCTTAGTCCCAATGTCCACATATGGGGACATCAACTTTAGCAGCTTGGTAAATCTTTATTTTTACAAAAGTTTGTCAAATGTGCATGCCGTTTCAAACATACAACACTATTATGCATAACTTAACAAGAATCAACAATGAAATGTTATTAGATTGTTTACCTTGTGGAAGTTTTGGTCTGGAGTGGCTGCGTGACATGTGACCTGTTTTCTCTGCCATCTTTAAATTATTTATGTTAATTTTTTTTCTCTTCTGACGCCACCAGATGGCAGTGTAAGTGTCCTCGTTTGTGAAAAACATGTTCCAGTCACACAGAATTAAGTATTATGCTGCACAGAACCACAAATGTGATGTCCCCGTATGTGCACGCAGGGTCTCAGGAGGTTAAAACGCTAAAATAATGGACATAAAAAGAAAATTATAGCTTGTTCGGTGGATTTATGTCGTCTTTTATAATGGCAATAAATGCTGATTGTGATTTATGCCCTCGTGACATCACATTGACCGAACTGTGGAAGTCATCTCTGGATTTGGCTGATGTTCACATCGCATGATGATGTGCCAAAGAAGCTGACCATGTGACCCGTTTGATTTACTCTAAAAGCCGTCACCATCCTCGGTGTACCGGCGCCAGTTGGGCGATAGGTTAGTCACTAATGCTGTTAAATCATAAAGTGTGCTCCTCTTTTCTGTATGTGGGTGTGACGTCTCCCGATGGGTCTTTATCAGGTCCTCGTCGCCGCTGAAAGTGGATTATCAGCCTGGCTGTGTGACTAAACGGCATTTAATAAAGTTCCATTTAATAAACGAATCCAGCCGTGACCTCTCGACACCTGAACTCTTTCTCAAAGAACTATTACACCGCTGCTTTTATCCGAAGCGACTTACAATGCAAAGGGTGATTCATCTTGAAGTGCAAATATGCTATTTTAAAGGCTCCCACTTCAGGTTTACACGCATCCAAGGTCAAAAGACACTTTCATTTTCTCATTATATTCATTGCAGCATCAGCTCTTTTCTCTCAGTGTCTGAAACGGTTTGATAAAACATGCGGCCTCTCTAAACTCCTAATTTTGTTGAGAGCCTGCTCTATTTGGTCTACTCTGCTCTGATTGGTCAGATGCCCAGTCTGGTGTGATTGGTCTACTCTGCTCTGATTGGTCAGATGCCCAGTCTGTTGTGATTGGTCTACTCTGCTCTGATTGGTCAGATGGCCCAGTCTGTTGTGATTGGTCTACTCTGCTCTGATTGGTTTACTCTGCTATGATTGGTTAGAGAGCCCAGTCTGTTGTGATTGGTCTACTCTGCTCTGATTGGTCAGATGCCCAGTCTGTCGTGATGGTCTACTCGGCTCTGATTGGTTTACTCTGCTATGATTGGTTAGAGAGCCCAGTCTGTTGTGATTGGTCTACTCTGCTCTGATTGGTCAGGTGGCCCAGTCTGTTTTGATTGGTCTACTCTGCTCTGATTGGTTTACTCTGCTCTGATTGGTTAGAGAGCCCAGTCTGGTGTGATTGGTCTACTCTGCTCTGATTGGTCTACTCTGCTCTGATTGGTTTACTCTGCTCTGATTGGTTAGATGCCCAGTCTGTTGTAATTGGTCTACTCTGCTCTGATTGGTTAGAAAGCCCAGTTTGTTGTAAATGGTCTACTCTGCTCTGATTGGTCAGATGACCCAGTCTGGTGTGATTGGTCTACTCTGCTCTGATTGGTCAGATGCCCAGTCTGTTGTGATTGGTCTACTCTGCTCTGATTGGTCAGATGCCCAGTCTGTTGTGATTGGTCTACTCTGCTCTGATTGGTCAGATGCCCAGTCTGTTGTGATTGGTCTACTCTGCTCTGATTGGTCAGATGCCCAGTCTGTTGTGATTGGTCTACTCTGCTCTGATTGGTCAGATGCCCCAGTCTGTTGTGATTGGTCTACTCTGCTCTGATTGGTCAGATGCCCAGTCTGTTGTGTTTGGTTTACTCTGCTCTTATTGGTCAGATGGCCCAGTCTGTTGTGATTGGTCTACTCTGCTCTGATTGGTCAGATGCCCAGTCTGTCGTGATGGTCTACTCGGCTCTGATTGGTTTACTCTGCTATGATTGGTTAGAGAGCCCAGTCTGTTGTGATTGGTCTACTCTGCTCTGATTGGTCAGGTGGCCCAGTCTGTTGTGATTGGTCTACTCTGCTCTGATTGGTTAGATGCCCAGTCTGGTGTGATTGGTCTACTCTGCTCTGATTGGTTTACTCTGCTCTGATTGGTCAGATGCCCCAGTCTGTTGTGATTGGTCTACTCTGCTCTGATTGGTCAGATGCCCAGTCTGTTGTGTTTGGTTTACTCTGCTCTGATTGGTCAGATGGCCCAGTCTGTTGTGATTGGTCTACTCTGCTCTGATTGGTCAGATGCCCAGTCTGTCGTGATGGTCTACTCGGCTCTGATTGGTTTACTCTGCTATGATTGGTTAGAGAGCCCAGTCTGTTGTGATTGGTCTACTCTGCTCTGATTGGTCAGGTGGCCCAGTCTGTTGTGATTGGTCTACTCTGCTCTGATTGGTTAGATGCCCAGTCTGGTGTGATTGGTCTACTCTGCTCTGATTGGTTTACTCTGCTCTGATTGGTTAGATGCCCAGTCTGTTGTGATTGGTCTACTCTGCTCTGATTGGTTAGAGAGCTCAGTTTGTTGTGATTGCTCTACTGTACTCTGATTGGTCTCAGATTGGTCTCTCTCCAGTCTCAGTTTCAACTACAGTGTTTGAGGGTCCCGTCAATGTGTTACAAACCTATGTAGGTTTGAGCAGGAAGTGAGACTGAAATTACTGACAGCTCTTTTACATTTACAGTTATTCATTTATCTGACGCTTTTATCCAAAGCGACTTACAATCGCCATATATATCAGAGGACGCACGCCTCTGGAGCAACTGGGGGTTAACTAGGGGTTTTAAGCAGTTCAGAATCATTTATTTCTTTTGCCACATCATAACTCCATTCATCTGCACTTTGGTCTTCACAAATTCACAAACAGCTATAATACACACTACATGAAAGGTAATATCTGAAAAAAAGCATAGCTGAGGAGGAGGCAATACCATGAGAAGTGCAAGTAGTACAAAGTTTCACACAACCTACTCCAAAGAGGGAGATAAGAAACAGTGATAGCACAGACGTTCAAATTTAAATGATGCTGCCTAATATTATCGGGTTTAATTCCTGATTCCTGCCTGTCAGTGTTTGAAGTTCGTCTGAGAGTCGGCGCTAATGTCAGGCTGGGCACGCAGCGCACCGGCACCCCCGATGATCTCTCATCAGCGCTCCCTAGAGGGTTGGTTTGATTTCAATTAGGTAGCGAAGCGTTATCAGGCTCCTACCTCGAGCACGGCAATAATTAGGATCTGACGGTCCGCTCTGCATGCGTAACGACAGGAAGAGAGCGCTGTGCAAAACCTCCGAGTTTCATTACCGTCAGTGGAAGCGCTTTCCGTGCTGACATCAGCAGAGCCCGCTGTGTTGTCAGCACGCTAGCGCTCGCTTCTCATCTGCGCTTCAGCCACAAAGACTCTTTGAATGAAGTTCTTGTCAGCCCGGAGGCCGGCGGTCTGAATCACACGAGCGTTAATGGTGCCGTCTAAGCCGTGCTATCTGTATCTGTCATCTGCCTCTGAAAGGGAGGCTCCTGACGTTTTAGTGTTATTCTGCAGACGTGGCTTTTTTTTTTTTCTCACATCAAGGGTACTTCAGGTACATCATCATAAGAGTACTCATGCTTTTTGGTACGACATCTGAGTGGGATCGTTGGAAGAGTTGCACGCTGTCTGCAGATTGCATGCAAGTGACCCATAATGGACAAACAAACAAATATTGGTAACACTTTACAATAAGGTTCATTAGTTAACATTAGTAAATGCATTAACTAACATGAACTAACGATGAGCAATGCATTAGTTACAGTGTTTATTAACCCTTATGCTGCATTAGGGACATTTTTGGTCTTTTGCAGTTTAATTTCTTTGACCATTTTGGCTGTTTTAATGCAAATGGTATGAAATTTGGCAAAATTGTGACTTTTTGGATACATGTAAAAAATGTGATCCCATTTTGCAAAATATGTATAACACACACTGTGTAGATCAAATAGTAACACTCAGCACCATAAAGACCAAAAATGGCCCATTGAAACCCATTAAAACGTTGTTTAAATCTGAGGCTGTCAGTAATACATGAAACATGATTTTTGCACAAACATCCTTTCATTTTGAAGCAAAAGCATTATATTTGCATTATATAGTGTATTCCACCAGATGACGTCACTACATATTTATTCCCTATGGGTGGAAATGCACCTTATTTTAGGCAATAGGCAATGTTTAATAGGTGGCCATTTTTGGTCTCTAACGCGCTAAGTGGGATTTTTTGCAAAGTGGGACTGTGATAATCCAAATCTAAAGTTTTCTCTTTGCATTTAGTTTATTGAAAATAATTGAATTTTTGTGTTTTTTCCTCTTATACAAATCGATGGTTTCGCAAACAAAACTGGTAATTAAAGGGTTAAAATCCTGAAATTGAATACATTTTTGGTAGTTATGATGAGGACTGATGCTGGTTAAAAGATTTAACTTGGTAAAAGTGGAAAATAATAATAATATATCATATTTTTGGTCCTTAATGCACTCAACGGTGTTAAAAATCTAATGCAGCACAAGGGTTAATCTTTGTTAATGTCAGTTAATACAAATACAGCAGTTCATGTTAGTTCACAGTGCATTAACTAATACAACCTTTGATTTTAATAACGTATTAGTAAATGTTGGAATTAATATTAACTAAGATTAATAAATGCTGAAGAAGTATTGTTCGCATATTGTACATGTTAACTAATGTAGTTAACTAATGAACCTTATTGTAAAGTGTTACCACTGAAATAAATAGAGCAAGATGTGTTTTACACCGAAACGTGTATTGCAGTGACTGTAAACGCACCCCTAATCAGTGGCCATCATGCAGATGGAGAGGACTGGAAGTGTGATGGGTTTGTCTTCTGTGACTCCCACAGCTGGTGACCTTCATCAGCTTCTCTCTGGATCTCGGCCCCCGGCGCTCGCTTCTCTTATGCATCTCGCATCACAATTATGTATGTCCCTGCCAGCACTGTCTCTCCGCACACATCCTTGTTCTCTCTATCCATCCCGCCCTTCACGCGACCATTAGTGCCAACAGCTTAGCGGGTTGTCCCGGAGCAAGGTGACACGGCACTATAGGAAGTCCAGTCCCGGACTCCATTAGCGGCAGCATTCCCGGCCTCCATCCATCCGTACGGCACTCATTTGTGTTAAACATACGCAGTGTATGCCTATTAGTTTCTGCCCACAGGACACAAAAAGCACTAATGAGATCTCAGTTGTTCCTTGTATAAAGCAATGAGATCGAATGCAGAACAAACTCACACTTTTGTTGAAGTGAGATTATCCTCCTGCTAAAAAGTCGAATTTCATAAGATATCTAAGTTTTGCTCAAATATGCCAAGACTCGCAAAATGCACAGCTAATCTATAAATTGCCTATCTATAAATCTATAAATTGTTAATGAGATCAAAAAAATGGTCTTAAATTGTTTCTCCATTTTTGATGAGATGGAATGGGGAACAATGAAATTCAATGGGAAGCAAATTGAGACTTTTGCTTCTAAGAGAAGTTTAAAGGAGTGTTTCACTTTTTTAAAAAAAAACTTTTGCTGATAATTTACTCACCCCCATGTCATCCAAGATGTCCATGTCTTTCTTTCTTTAGTCGAAATGAAATTAAGGTTTTTGATGAAAACATTCCAGGATTGTTCTCCATATAATGGAGTTCAATGGGAACCAAACGGTTCAAGGTCCAAAAGACGCTTTCAGTGCAAACTGTTCAAAGGGCTTTAAACGATTCTAGACGATGAATAAGGGTCTTATCAAGCGAAACGATCGCTCATTTAATAAATAAATAATTAAGTTTAAGTTTTATAAGCTCAAATGCTCACCTTGCTCTGTTCTGTGATGCGCGTTCGTGACTCTCGTTAATCAAAATGAACGAATCTTTTTTCGAGTCATTTGGTTCATTCAACGAACAAAATGAACAAGTTGACTCGGGAAAAGATTTGTTCATTTTGATGAACGAGTTCGAATAGGACAGTCACGAACGCATATCACACCCTAACCCTAACAGAGCAAGGCGAGCATTTGAGCTTATAAAACTTAACCTTTGTTATTTATTTATGAAATGAGCGATCGTTTCGCTTGATAAGACCCTTATTCATCGTCTGGAATCGTTTAAAGCCTTTTAAACAGTTTGCAGTTTGTACTGAAACTCTCTTTTGGACCTTGAACCGGTTGGTTCCCATTGAAGTCCATTGTATGGAGAAAATCCAGGAATGTTTTCATCAAAAACCTTCATTTCTTTTCGACTGAAGAAAGAAAGACATGGACATCTTGGATGACATAGGGGGTGAGTAAATTATCAGCAAAAGATTTTTTTAAAGTGAACTACCTCTTTAAGAGATCACAAATAGTGCTCGGATTCCCAACCTGCAAACAAAATCTCTCAATGTGAACTTCTCATCAAATTCCTCCAAGTCCAAATGATCTGATTAATTACCCACATCTATTTCCAGCACTAAACTATTGAATAATTTGTGTACTTTTTCATTTCTCCTCTGGAATTTTAAGACGAACACATAAAAGGTCCCCTTTGCGTCTAATGAACTATGAAAGCGCAGGTTTCACAGCCTTGCGGCACCAATATCTACTCAGAGTCTGATTAATTGCGCAGTTCCCAGAGTGCCGCAGTGAACTTGAGAGTGCTTGAATGCTGGCAGATGGTGGAAATTCGAGTGTAATTCGAGGAAGTCTAAGACCGAGATCCTGGCACACTCCGATGGTTTTCCTTTAACACCCGGCAGAGCTTTAGATGTGTGTTTGTGTGCGTCCGATTCCCTGATGTCCATGCGCACACATTCCTATAGCACCATTACACACGAGCTGAGTGATGAATTACTTTTAATAAAGCAAACACAGTTGTTTCGTGTCCAGATCAATCTTTCTCTCAGTTGCCATGCCAGCCATTGTCACAAGTAATTGCCTAAACCCCTCGCCGTGTGAAATAGGGCTGTTTCGGAAGAAAGCTGAACTCGCAGCGGCCTCAATTTCCTACTCCAGTGCACTCCGGTCCGCAGGGGACGGCTTGCTCGATGCTGTCGTTGGTGCCACGATAGTGCCGCCCATCCAGGGGTGTGTTTCCCAAAAGCATCGTTAGCCAACTATGGTCGCAATTCCGTCGTTATCCGCAGTTCAACGAGTCGTGTTTCCCAAAACCACCAAGTTGTGTGTTTGGAAGGACAGCTCTCGATCTGTGGCTAGAAGCAGTTTCTTGTTTGCATGACACGTGGACTCAATAAATCCGTATCTTGAGCCATATAAGCGAGCTGATATTCAGTGCAATCTATATCTTTTATTTCGAATACATACAAATTGATGTCTTTTAGTTTGTCAAGAGATTTAAAGGACCGTTTTTGAAGAGTGCGCGTGTGTGAACGAGCTCGAGTGCGTAAGAATGAGCCGAAGTCGGTTCTTCCGGTCGACCACCATGGGACCTTATTTCGGAAAAAATATTGGCGAGAGACAACAAATATTTTGATCTGGTTTGAATTGTGCTCTGAATTACACATATGATGTTTGTCAATTTAAAAGATACATTTTAAAGTAAAGAAAGTCGCAGTTTGATGTAAAACCGTTGAGGTATAAGACTGTGAAAATACGTAATTACAAAGACTACAAACCCCAAAAGCACACATTTTCTCTCAATGAATGAAGCTAACTTTACTGAGGCTAATGTGTGTCATTGTTTCTATAGTCTTACGTTATAATCGTAACGTTACGCCGTCATGCCTGAGTGTTTTGTTCCAGACTGCACACACACGAGCAGCGGATCTCACTCGTTGTTTCGTTTCCCGGGAGATGTAGTTCATCGAGCGATTTTCACATAAAACTACATGTTACTCTTCTGTTTTATGAGAAACTGCGACGTTTTTGACTTTCAGAATTATCTTTTAAATTGACAAACATCATATGTGTAATTCAGGGCACAGTTCAGACGGAATAAAAAGATAAGTTGTCTCACGTCATTGACTAATTTTTCCGAAATAAGGTCCCATAAGCCGGAAGCGGAGGGGCGGGACTTAGGCTTTTTATTGAATCGAGAAATAAAGCAAAATAAGAGTCCTCAGATGCCATGTCTGTAGTTTATAGCAACACATCTAGCATTAATTTGATCTCAAACAGTTTCATTAAAAGTAGTTATTACTCCACCACCTGCATCACATCATTAAAGGGGTGATGAACTGAGAAATCAAACTTTCCTTGAGCTTTTGACATCTAAGAGGTCATCATATTATAAGAATATCCTGCAATTTTCAGAACTGAAAACATTCTTGTTAGTCCAATAAAAGCTTTTATCGACACCAGACTCAGCAAACGACTCATTTTTCAAAGTGGGGAACTATGACGTCAAAGAGGATAAAAGTAAAACCGATTTAGCCCCGCACACCGATTCGCACATTACACGCATAGCTAAATAACATAGATGCCTACCTCGTGATGGCCAACCGGATCGAGCTACCAAGCAATAAACACGAGTTGAAACTCATTATAATACGCAAAACTGTTATCCACTCACAGCAGTGGGTGTTTATTTCAAAGTCTTCAATGCGAGACGCCCATAAAAACCGAGCGTTTTTGAGCTAGGCTCAAAACTAGAGTAGAAAATAACCTATTACTTATTCATTTTGGTGTTTTTTTTAATGTAAAAACCAATTACATTATAAAAATGTAAAAATCCAGATCATGACCCCTGTTGGTTGAACAATCAAATTTGCGACAGTACGGTTTTACGAAACACTCGAGACTAGCTAGTTGATGTCTTCAACGATGCATCTGTGGAGGCTAAGCGGCGAGTTACTGTATGTCGTTGTACGGGAAACACACTCCAGCACGGCTCCCTGCAGCTCCTCACACACGCTGAGGTCACTTTCCCTGGTGCTTTTCCTCCTTATACTGACACCGCATGACGTGCATCTCAGGCCTCAGTCCTGGACCGGGTCAGGTGACAAGTAGTCTCCAGCTGGCATGAAAGCACACTCATTTGTCTCCTTTAAAAGAGCAGATTAATGACGTTTGATTAGCTTCCCACAGGAATCCAGATTAATATTCATGCAGATTAGGCCTGTTATTTTAGGCTGCGCCTTCATGCTATGAACAGTTGGTGACGGCAGTTTCAATTAAGGTTTGTTGTTTGCTTCGTCGTGTCTTAATCTCACTGCAGGTGGACTCTAAAAACTGGCTACCTTTAACCAGATCAGATCAGAAGAGTGTAAATGTGGTGTGTTGTGTGCAGAGATTGACCAGTAAGGATTTTTATGATCAATAAAGATGATTTTGTGTCCAATAACCAATATTTGAAACCAATTTTTCTAAATCAAACTATTAAATTATTGTTTAAGAATTATTTATTTATTTTTAAATTATTACAATTATATTGAAACATTTTGAACCAAATTATGGATTTTATTAATAATAATTGTAAGCATATTATTAATAGTTTTATACCAATAAAATAGGCCAATAATAATTAAAAATACTTTAAATAATAATAAAAATTATTAATCATTTATTATTATCAATAGTATTAGTATTCAAAAAAAATATAATAGTAATTAAACATAGTTTAATAATAGATATTGCTTTCAGTGATGTTATTAATATTCTATAGCTATAAACATATTTTAATAATTGTTACTTTTTATAATTTTAACTAATTATATTACAAATTATTAGTAGTGGTGGTATTGATAATAAAATA
Source organism: Pimephales promelas (assembly GCF_016745375.1). Next base: position 40,038,956 of record NW_024121210.1, on the reverse strand, counting down.
ATAAAAAATAATAAAATTGCTTTAAGTAATTATTACTTATTTTTATTATTATTAAATCAATAAAAATAATACATTTAAAAATGAATTGTGCGTCTAATGATATTTATTTATTTATTATTATTTGTATTTCATCTGTAATTGGTGGTATGGTGAAAAGTTTCTTTATAAGATTGTGTTAAAATAAGTGGCATTTCTTTTCTGCTGGAATAATGAGCACTGTTACGTCCTTCACAATAATAACAGGAACGTGTAATACATGACAATAAATGGCGACTATTTTGATTTGAAGTTGACTTTAACCATTAGGCTTTTACCTGAAGGTGCCCGTCGCTGCTGTACCTCTTCCAGCCCGTGGCTAATGACAACTCTTACAAATTGCACTTTTAAAAGACTGGAAGTAGGGGAAACTGGGTCGACCCATGGGAACGCTTTACATTGCAGACAAATGTCATCCGAGCAAATAAGACCAATTCTATTGACTTGCTAAAACCTAGAGTCTGCGGAGAACGTAGTTAAATTAGCGGTTCTATATTTATACCACTGCATGTGTTGCAAATTAGGCTTCATTTGTCTGGTAATCGCATGGGAGATCTGAGCGAGAGCATTCCAGGCTAGCTGGAAACAGAGCTGCTGGACAATAACCAGCCGTGAGGGGCGAATATAAAATCGTGTCCCAGTTCTCTCTCATCTAGCAGCATTTTTTCCTCCCGTCCAGATCGGTTGTTTACGTGTTAGTGGACGTACAAGCTAAACATCTGCTATTTTAGTGTCCCTCGGTTTCCTGTTTCTCAGTGTCACTCAAGTTCAGTTTAGCGTTCTGTGTTTGTAATCATCTCACAGGCGATTGCCATGTTGTCCATGTGCTTTGGGTTCATAACTCCTTATATGTAGCGAATGTGAGTAAATTATGACTTAGGTAATATTCCACATTTAGAAAGAGACCTTATCATCTTAGCAAACAAATTCCATCAATAAACTAGACTTTTATATTTGCTACAATGCTAAGAGCGCTTTTCCTATTTCTGTGTGGTTGCTATGGTGTTCTGGAAGGTTAATACATTTCTATGGTGTTGCTAGGGTGTTATGTATGGTTGTTGATGTTTCTGTGTGGTTGCTATGGTCTTCTGTATGGCTGTTGATGTTTCTGTGTGGTTGCTAGGGTGTTCTGTATGGTCGTTAATGTTTCTGTGTAGTTGCTAGGGTGTTTTGGAAGGTTAATACATTGCTATGGTGGGTGTTCTGTATGGTTGTTGATATTTCTGTGTGGTTGCTAGGGTGTTCTGGTTGGTTAATACATTGCTATGGTGTTGCCAGGGTGTTATGTATGGTTTTTAATGTTAATGTGTGGTCTTCTGTATGGTTGTTGATGTTTTTGTTATTGTTAGGGTGTTCTGTACGGTCGTTAATGGTTCTGTGTAGTTGCTGAGGTGTTCTGGAAGGTTAATACATTACTATGGTGTTGCTAGGGTGTTCTGTATAGTTGTTGATGTTTATGTGTGGTTGCTATGGTGTTCTGTATGGTTGTTGATGTTTCTGTGTAGTTGCTAGGGTGTTCTGTTTGGTCATTAATGTTTCTGTGTAGTTGCTTGGGTGTGTTGTATGGTTGTTGATGTTTCTGTGTAGTTGCTAGGGTGTTCTGTTTGGTCATTAATGTTTCTGTGTAGTTGCTATGGTGTTCTGTATGGTTGTTGATGTTTCTGTGTAGTTGCTAGGGTGTTCTGGAAGGTAAATGCATTGCTATGGTGTTGCTAGGGTGTTCTGTATAGTTGTTGATGTTTCTGTGTGGTTGCTATGGTGTTCTGTGTGGTTGTTGATGTTTCAGTGTAGTTGCTAGGGTGTTTTGTATGGTTGTTAACGTTTCTGTGTAGTTGCTAGGGTTTTCTGTATGGTTGTTAATGTTTTAGTGCAGTTGCTTGGGTGTTTTGTACGGTCGTTAACGTTTCTGTGTAGTTGCTAGGGTGTTCTGTATGGTTGTTAATGTTTTAGTGCAGTTGCTAGGGTGTTTTGTATGGTTGTTAATGTTTCTGTGTAGTTGCTAGGGTGTTCTGTATGGTTGTTAATGTTTTAGTGTAGTTGCTAGGGTGTTCTGTATGGTTGTTAATGTTTTAGTGCAGTTGCTTGGGTGTTTTGTACGGTCGTTAACATTTCTGTGTAGTTGCTAGGGTGTTCTGTATGGTTGTTAATGTTTTAGTGCAGTTGCTAGGGTGTTTTGTACGGTTGTTAATGTTTCTGTGTAGTTGCTTGGGTGTTCTGTATGGTTGTTAATGTTTTAGTGCAGTTGCTTGGGTGTTTTGTACGGTCGTTAACGTTTCTGTGTAGTTGCTTCTGTATGGTTGTTAATGTTTTAGTGCAGTTGCTAGGGTGTTTTGTACGGTCATTAACGTTTCTGTGTAGTTGCTAGGGTGTTCTGTATGGTTGTTAATGTTTTAGTGCAGTTGCTAGGGTGTTTTGTATGGTCATTAACGTTTCTGTGTAGTTGCTTGGGTGTTCTGTATGGTTGTTGATGTTTCTGTGTGGTTGCTATGGTGTTCTGTGTGGTTGTTGATGTTTCTGTGTAGTTGCTAGGGTGTTTTGTACAGTTGTTAATGTTTCTGTGTAGTTGCTTGGGTGTTCTGTATGGTTGTTAATGTTTTAGTGCAGTTGCTAGGGTGTTTTGTACAGTTGTTAATGTTTCTGTGTAGTTGCTTGGGTGTTCTGTATGGTTGTTGATGTTTCTGTGTAGTTGCTAGGGTGTTTTGTACAGTTGTTAATGTTTCTGTGTAGTTGCTTGGGTGTTCTGTATGGTTGTTGATGTTTCTGTGTGGTTGCTATGGTGTTCTGTGTGGTTGTTGATGTTTCTGTGTAGTTGCTAGGGTGTTTTGTACGGTCGTTAACGTTTCTGTGTAGTTGCTAGGTTGTTCTGTATGGTTGTTAATATTTTAGTGCAGTTGCTAGGGTGTTTTGTACAGTTGTTAATGTTTCTGTGTAGTTGCTTGGGTGTTCTGTTTAGTTGTCAATGTTTCTGTGTAGTTGTATACAGTTGTAGTACATTGCTATGAGGTTTCTTTCTATGATGTTCTGAAAGGGCTAATAGAACGTTGCTAGGGTGTTCTTTGAGGTTAATACATTCCTATGGTGTTGCTAGGGTGTTTGGTGTGGTTGTTAATATGTTTCTGTGTGATTTCACCCATGTTCTGAGTGATAGCACATTGCTACTTGGTTCTTCTTGCTTAAGGCGTTGCTATGGGGTTGCTAGGGTGCTGTGGGTGGTTGTTAGGACATTGCTGTGGGGTTGCCAGTGTGTTTTAGGTTGTTGTTAGTATGTTTTTGTGTGATTTCAACAGTTTTCTGAGTAATAGTTAGCACGTTGCTTTAATGTTGCTAGGGTTTGACTTTCTGGAGCCCTGTTAGTGTGTTACTGTGTACTTCCTGAACCATTTCTGCTCATTTTAGCATCTACCTGGTGAGTCTGAGTGCTAAAAAAAAAAGTATTATTCATGTTTATTGCATAAATAGTGTGTCAAATGGGAATTTGACATCAAGCATGAGTCATAGCGCTTGACTAGCTCTAATGCTAATGCAAGTCGTGTGAGTAAATGCTAATCTTGTGAGCGGCTCCATGAGATTTGGTGCTGATTGTTTTATAATGAAATCTAATTAAGGTTAATAAAGTGGATGAGAGGTGAGACGCCATACTGTACGTGAGATATGCAGCGTGATTTGCTCGATGACTTCACAGAAATGCCTGCCGGCTTTTGCATTTTTAAAAGATGTGTGCGCATCTCGACGTCGACGCTCACAGTTAAAGATTAAAGTCAGCGGATCTCACCCGATCTGTTACAGCTCATATCATAGCTCTGCTGATGCGGCTCTCTAAAGTCTTTTCAATTCCCACATTTATGTTTAAAACAGAATTAATTAATCTCATGCGTTGCTTTGTAGGGAGGACTGTAAAGCATCCAAGAAAGATTTCCACGAATACTGTTGAAAGCTGAATCAAGAAGGATTCTTGCTTCTTTAAAGAGGCGTTCATATGTTGCAGATTTAATAAGGTTTATTTAATAAATCTGGGTAAAAAAAAAAAATACAGAATTTCTCAATTTCAATCAATTCTTAAATCCCAAGAGTCTTCTTTTAGTCTGTCATTTTTAGCTAATGAATAAACAGAACATTATAGTGGGCCTCCTATCCAATTAATCGCAATGTTTCTTTTGATATGAAACAAAGTCACAGATTTCAAATTCGATCCATTTTATTATTTAATTCTAACAATAAATGTGGTTTTGTGGCTCTTTAACGAATCGCTGTAGCCCCTCAGTTCAAGCGGCACGCGAACCGATCGAGACTCATCAGATCAGGCAACATTTTTCCAGTCTTTTCCAGAGCTCTTGCAAATTGTGGCCTCTTTTTCCTATTTGTAGTGGAGATGAGTGGTACCCGGTGGGGTCTTCTGCTGTTGTAGCCCATCCGCCTCAAGGTTGTGTGTGTTGTGTCTTCTTCACAAATGCTTTGCTGCATACCTCGGTTGTAACGAGTGGTTATTTCAGTCAAAGTTGCTCTTCTATCAGCTTGAATCAGTCGGCCCATTCTCCTCTGACCTCTCGCATCAACAAGGCATTTTGGCCCACAGGACTGCCGCATACTGGATGTTTTTCCCTTTTCACACCATTTTTTGTAAACCCTAGAAATGGTTGTGCGTGAAAATCCCAGTAAGTGAGCAGATTGTGAAATACTCAACAAACATGCCACGCTCAAAATTGCTTAAATCACCTTTCTTTCCCATTCTGACATTCAGTTTGGAGTTCAGGAGATTGTCTTGACCAGGACCACACCCCAACTGCCATGTGATTGGTTGATTAGATAATTGCATTAATGAGAAATTGATCAGGTGTTCCTAATAATCCTTTAGGTGAGTGTATTATGCACCATGTTACACATTCATTTTGTACAATACTTTTCTTAAGTGTCCCTGTTTAGTTTACAGCATTAGTTATTTTTTTTCCTTTACAAAATGTGACTACTGCATCTGATATAAATATATCCCAATTAATCAATATCGACACGAATCGCAACTAAGCTTGTGAATCGAAATCGAATCGTGAGTTAAATTTGTGTCAATACCCAGCCCTGTTATTTAACATGTACTTTCTTCTCTTTTGAGCGATTGCATGTTGCATATCTTGAAGGTGAAGCATCTGAGAAGGTAACGTAAGGAAGGTCAGCATGCATTCTGCGTCACGTTCCCAAGGGTGTTTTCCTGAAGGAAAAAAAGGTTAACATGCAACATTTACTGCTTCACTGACACGCTTCTGTTTTTGCAGTGCTTTTACTCTGCATGAGGTTAAAAAACAAGCCAGAGCTCTTGAGAAACAAGCTTGAAAAGTTGGCACTTCTCTGAGAAACTTCTCACCAGATGTCAAAGACTTAGTCTGTGATGCATCAGTCGCCGCACACACTTTGATGGTTGCATTGTAAACGCATTCTGTTGCATTTTTGTAGCACTTCCCCACTTAAGCCAGACAGTGTTGGCATAGCCGCCATCTGGCCTTAATTAATGCATTTAACAATCAATAAGTGAAGCATCTGCTAATCTGCAAAGCTCCGCTCAGCCGGAGTCGGTGCATTATGAACACTACCCAGAAACCCGAGGTTTGAAGCTTCCACATCAGGATTTCTGAGTCATCTCTCCACAGACAGGTGTGATTACAATAACAGGTGTGTGTCCATCATGAGGAAGTTGAGACGGGCGCTGAATGCAGAATGTGTGCATTGATTACGGGCCTGAAGTGTGACCTTTTTTCGGCGCATCCCTTCACAGTTTGATGCGGATCGTGGATCGATGGAACGCGTGTGATTGCACAGTAAATGTGTTTCGGCCACATGCTGAGATATAGTTGGATATGAATGTCGCATTTGATGTGTACAGAAATGTTTCGTGGGTTTTCAGTATAACAAAAATAAACGTGCTACTAGTTTAACTAGTTTTGAGTTGAGTAAGTTTGTCAAGATGTGTTTTTTTTTTTGTCTCTCTGGACACAATGCAAGCCGAGATATAATAATCAAAAATAATCAAACACCTACTCTTGCATCTGATTTATTTTAGTGAACCATTTTAATGAATCATTACTGAATTGTTTGATTCATTTTAGTAAATTTTTTGAACAATTCATGTAAATGATTCACTGATTCCTTCCAGTCCCAGTGTCTTTTGTTGTGCAATATTTTGATAAAAGCTGCTATTTGTCAGAATATAATTGTGATTGATTCTGAGTAAATTATTTGTAAAGTGTAAAATTGAAATTAAATGTTAAGTTTTAAGATAAAAGTTTTTTTTGTCTGCCAAGCAATTACTTGATCATTAATTGTTTGAAAAAATATAAAAAATTCTGACTGAAATGACTTTTTAAAAAAAATAAAAATATCAAAAGACTTGACTTTTCTTTTTCATGCATGATTAAAAATATCAAAACTTGACTTTTTTTCATGCAACAAAATTCTGATGTTGCTTGATTAAAAATATATCAAAATAGCTTCAGTGTGGCTACATTTTGTTAAAGAAAAAAGATTAATGTGACTTCTGGGTATTTAGTAAAACCTTCAGTGTTTTTTCCAAGGCTTGGTCAAGCTTCAGTCTATTTTTGTCGCTAGACTTGGACTTGTGTGTCATCTGCTGTACTGCGGTCCATTAGGACAGTAAAGCAGCTGTTGTCATCCATGTTGTAGCTTTTGTGGTCATTACCGCCATATTGCACATCACTGGACAAGTTAGTCATTAAATACCTGAACAAATGTGCCATAATGAAGTTTTCCAGCCCATAATTAGTTGGTTTTCTTTGTACTTTGCGTAAGTCAGGTGATTAGTGGCACAGCGGTAACTGTCTGGCTTAGTAATTAGTCCTAAACAGTCTCGTTTGCTTCATCTCTTCATCACACTTTTTTCTGCGCGTTTTTAGCCAAAATCACAGCAGGTGAGGTACTGGAGGGGGCGAGCGTTGCCAAGCGAGGGTTGCTAGGCAGCCAGTGACTCCATCAGGGGGCAACGTGTGCCTGCCTATAGGGATGGTGTCTGTTAAGGGCACTTGTACAGATACAAGGGTACATACCCATACCGTCCTCTTTTGAAATGTTCCCTTACTACAGTTTTTACAAAAGCGCACTTAACAGTCTTATTTCGCCTATAATTTAGTAAAAGCAATTAATTTGGGATAAAAAAGATCATTTTTTTAGAATTTTCATGACAATTAACACTTTTTTCCCCTCCAAATTTGTATTACTTAAATGTATCAGGATGTTTGACTCTTGACTTTTTTTTTTTTTTTTTTTTTTTTCAGTATTCTTGATGTGTTAAATTAGATTCTCATTACTGCAATACATTTTTTTTTACTTTAATAGACTAAATAGAGTATTTCTGAAAAATAAATTAAATCTGCATAAAAACTTGTGTACATGTTTTGTACGTAACTGTAAATCATATATCTTAATTTTGTTAAGCCATTATTGTAATGAGAAAGAATTTGCATGGAAATTGTAGTAAAATGTCATGAAAATGTTACAGTTTTATATATATATATATATATATATATATATATATATATATACACTGTAAAAAATATTGTTGGTTTAACTTAAAAAGTTAAGTAACCTGGTTGCCTTAAAATTTTAAGTTCATTGAAATGGAAAAATTTAGTTAATTTTCTGTTAATTTAATCATCAGAAACTCAAAATATTATGTTATCTGAACCACATCAATTATTTAGTTGATAATTAAATATAGTTGATTTGACAAAAAAAATGTTGATTACAAATCATGAAAATATTTGTACAATATATATATATATATATAATTTATAAATATTAAATTTACTTTAATATATAATAGTCTTTATTATATGTATAAATATATATTCAATTATATCTATATATTATTTATATAATTCACATAAATATATGCATGCAAATAATTAAAATGGTAAATGGACTGCATTTATATAGCGCCTTCATAGACCTAATGGCCACCAAAGCGCTTTACATATTGCATATTATTTTTCTTTGAATTCAGAACTCACACACAAAGTTTACACTATTAAAACAACAAATGCAATACAAATATGATGTTCTCAGTGCTCTTCACTCACTGCGGTTACTGTGAGGAAACCATTTTAATTCGGCACACGTTCAAACCTTGTAATGCGCTGCAAAGCGTGCCGCTGTTCAAGTTTTCAATTGAAGTGCTCAGAAACGTCTGAATCACAGCGGGCGGTCTGTGTGGGATTGAATCATTTGTGTTTTGTCACTCATTTCTCTAGAAGCTTGAAAAAAAGCTCAGCTCTTCATTCTGAATGCTGAAAAACTTGGAGAGCTGAAGGAAGCTCAAAGTGTCACTCGACTGAGAGGTGTGTTTGACAGTTCTCCCAGTGTTATGTCCATAGCTAGCTATGATTATATGTAACTGACTGTGGATTGAGCGTCACATTTAAGGTGTCAGGTGTCAGCGCAGCGAAACGCCACTCATGATCTGAACAGTCGGATCTCCACATGCCACAGCGGCTCAGGAATCCCAGAGAAACAACACTGGATTGACACTCACTGGAGGTCTGGACCATCTGATGGGTGTAGAGTCACACAGAATAGATTTCTAATGTCATTTATAGTGTCACAACTAAATATTGAATTTGAAGATTTCTCGCTGGTTTATTAAAGATGTGTAATTGCTGTTCCATTAGGATCAACAAACGAAATTGCAAAAATTATAATTCTAACAGGTTTCCTGAACACGCCTCTTTTTTTCTTGGTTTGTCAAACAAATAGTCCCGCCCCCACGCTTACATCATTGGTTTAGTCAGTGTTGTTGTGTCAGGCAGGACAAGATTAACGAACAGAGCAATGATTTGAAGTATTTTAACATTAGCAAAAATTGTGAATCCCCTTTAATAAGTCTATTGACAGTTTTTTTTTTGTATTTTTGAGGAAGAAAATAGAGATGGCTCTCATTGCAGAATATGAAATCCAAGGGGAGGAGTTAGATCCAGATCCAACTCCTCCCACCTTCCATATACCTAATTCTACCCATCTCCGCCCCTGATCCCTAACCCCACCGCCAAACCTACCCATCCCCTTCCCTGATCCCTAACCCCAACCCTAATCCTACCCATCTCCGCCCCTGATCCCTAATCCCACCCCTAAACCTACCCATCTCCGCCCCCTGATCCCTAATCCCACCCCCAATCCTACCCATCTCCGCCCCCTGATCCCTAACCCCACCCCCAATCCTACCCATCTCCACCCCCTGATCCCTAACCCCACCCCTAAACCTACCCATCTCCGCCCCTGATCCCTAACCCCACCCCTAAACCTACCCATCTCCACCCCTGATCCCTAACCCCACCCCTAAACCTACCCATCTCCACCCCCTGATCCCTAACCCCACCCTAAACCTACCCATCTCCACCCCTGATCCCTAATCCCACCCCAATCCTACCCATCTCCACCCCCTGATCCCTAACCCCACCCCTAAACCTACCCATCTCCACCCCCTGATCCCTAACCCCACCCCTAAACCTACCCATCTCCACCCCTGATCCCTAACCCCACCCCTAAACCTACCCATCTCCACCCCCTGATCCCTAACCCCACCCCCAATCCTACCCATCTCCACCCCTGATCCCTAATCCCACCCCCAATCCTACCCATCTCCACCCCTGATCCCTAACCCCACCCCTAAACCTACCCATCTCCACCCCCTGATCCCTAACCCCACCCCTAAACCTACCCATCTCCACCCCTGATCCCTAATCCCACCCCCAATCCTACCCATCTCCGCCCCCTGATCCCTAACCCACCCCCAATCCTACCCATCTCCACCCCTGATCCCTAATCCCACCCCTAAACCTACCCATCTCCACCCCTGATCCCTAACCCCACCCCTAAACCTACCCATCTCCACCCCTGATCCCTAATCCCACCCCCAATCCTACCCATCTCCGCCCCTGATCCCTAACCCCACCCCCAATCCTACCCATCTCCGCCCCCTGATCCCTAACCCCACCCCTAAACCTACCCATCTCCACCCCCTGATCCCTAACCTCAGCACTAATCCTACCCAGCTCCGCCCCTGATCCCTAACCCCACCCCTAAACCTGTCATTTGTTTGTGAATCAGACTATACTGGTCATGTTTGTTGTAGTGTACAATTGACTATGGCTAAGCCACGCCCTCTCTACTCACTCGGACTCACAGGCGCTATGGCAGCCATCACAGTAGGAGACATTTCACAGGAGGCAATTGGTAATTTTTGGAGACAGAAAGATTATATATCATCTCAAAGTCACCAAAAGGGCCTTAACTATGCATTGGATATTAATAATTTTTATTTTTGAGAAGTTTGATGAAAAGCTTCAGCTCCAGGCAAAAATGTACAGGTCACAGTGTAAACGTGATAAACCGCATATTGTTAATCTACAGTATTTACACGACTCATTCAGCACAACATTGTTAACATTTGTTATTTACAGATACATTGATGAAGCTAAGCGACATAATGTACAACGCAGCTAGAAGCTAACGTTAACGTTTTCTAATGTTAGCCTAACGTTACGTTAGAGATTTTAAAGTTAACGTTCAAATACGTCGTTGACTTAACTTAGTACAGATGTAGACATCCTTGTTTAATTTATCCACGTTTAGTTGGTGTTGTGGTCTACCGCGTAACTTAGTCCAGAGCAGACACTTATCTCGGTTGAGATGTGGTTTGGGAAAGGGTAAATAAATACACACCGTCGCCCAGCCTCTCGGGAACCTAGTGTCAGAGCTGCATGTACCCCATACACACCGTTTGACCGTTTTAAACTTAAAATGACAAGAAAAAACGAATGAAAACTGACTAACTAAAATGCATTTCAATGTATGTGGAAGCAGAGAATGTCCGAGTGTATTGGGTTAGCTGCGCACTGTGATTGGCTCATCGCGTTTGAGGGCGTGGCTTAGCCATAGGTCAATTAGAATGGACAATGCTAAAAGAAATACGTTTTGTGTTAACATTTTAATTCAGACTTTAAACTCACAACTTTAGGCAGATTATTGCTGAGTGTTTTAGTGTGACATTCTGTCCACATTAGCACAAGAACTCAGATGTTTAAAAATCCGTAAATGGAACTGAACGTCGTTAAAATCGTTTTGTTCAAGTGTTTTGTCTTTGGCTTTGTTCAGACCAGATTGTGGCAGCTCTGAGCTCTGATTGTGTGTAATTGGAAATTAAATACATAATAAAGTGAAATGAGAGATGGAGAGACTGGTGTTGTGTTAGTGGGAATGAGAGCGACGCCGTCGGCATCTGTGCTGGGAATTCAGCGACCAATTACAGCTTTCTAATTCGGCTGCTAGACGTAACGCAAACCTGTCATTTAATCAACTTAATTCTAATTTAAAACTGACGGAGTGCTAGTGCGCCGTTCGCTTTTGTTGAATAATCACGTATTTGTTTCTAAAAAGAAAAACACATTTGCTTTAAAATTGGATTACCGAAATAGCATTTAATCCAGCCATCTGAAACAAACCCCAGAATCCATTTGCCTCCAGGCGGATATTGATGTCGGAACCTGTAAACGCTCAACGTTCATACGTACAGAGCCGGGCGCGTCCAATCCCAGCGCAGTGAGCCGTATACAAAGAGGCAATTAATATCGAGCCGAGCACGGTGGCCTGCGACGTCCTATAATAACACGGTTAGACCAAAGGTTAATGTGTTGAATTCAATATGCATCCCCATTCGTTTCAATGAAGATGTCCAGGAAAAAGTGAGGTAGTCTGTAATCAAAGGCCTCCCTGTGCAAAGTGAAATTAATTATAGGGGCCTTCATAAATTCAGTGTAATGTCTTAATGTTCCTCTGGTCCCCCTCCCAACCGTTATCAGCTCAGCTGGAAGTGGGCCGTACGCTCGGGCCGATCTAATAACCGGCTGTGTGAGGTGATAATTGTGAATGAGCTGTACTGTATGTCAGCGGAGGTTCTTGAGAAACAGCCGGTGAAAATGCAGGTGTTTATCAGGCCATCTCCCTCACAGTGAATATAGAGAGGACATTACGTGTTTCCGCCAAGTGAACTGCTGTGATATTTAATACTGTCGAGGTCTGCTGTGCATCGCACCATCAAAATAACAGCAGTCTCTTTGAAAACACGAATGCATGCATGTCTGAGATACAGGATGAAGCGTTGACCAGCTCCAAAACAACCTAAATGTGTTTAGCATATTTTTACTGTTAATCTTTGCTGGCCAATACCAATAACCAACAAGACTATATCTAAATCCAATTGAGAACCTGATTACAAAAACCAAAGTCTCACCATTAAAAGGCATGACCCAAGCACACAATTATGACGTTCTCCTTATAATGTTATATAGCCGATATGACAGTCTTGTGCTGCACGTGTTGCACTGAACTGTATTTTCATTCTTTTGTAGTGATTCCAATCATATTTCAAGCAATTTAAACTAGTGCTGTCAAACGATTAAAATATTTAATCGCGAATAATCGCATTAATGTCGTAGTTAACTCGCGATTAATCGCACATTTTTATCTATTCTAAATGTCTTTTGATTTCTTTTTGTTACATTATTTTTTATCATTTTAATGTTCTTGTCAACATGGAAAAGTGGATCGGCTTGTTTAGTTTTTTTGAAATTATTGAAAATAACATTGGAATACTGTTCAATTTCACACCAACATATATAAATAATCTCTCACACAATGTGACACTGTCTATCAATAGAAGGGTGAAAGAAATACTGACGAGGTCCTGATATTGACGAAGGGGTGGAGAGTTCGCATCATCTGTGTGTTTGTGTGTGTGTGTGTGTGTGCTTGGCCATCAGACTGGACGTGCTGCGATGATGATAGCTCAGTTCACAATGACAAAACACACAGATCACTTGGTCTTGTCAATGGGACAATTTGGCAACTTTTTAAAGTAAACTTTCCATTCAGAATCTTCTTAGGGCATCCATTTCGGCGTCTCGCGCTCGTCATCCACTCAAAACGTAACGTTACTAATTGGCCGGCTCGCAAGCCGAAACGAGTGTGTGCGGCACAAAACGTCCTTGCGCTGCGCTCTGAACCCATTCATTTCAATGGCTTGCGTTGCGCGAGGACGTTTTGTTGCTTCTTCGACCAAAGCGCAAGCGGATCTAGCTAGAACAGAAACAAAACAACAGGCACGCTGCAAACACACGTTTCGGCTTGCGAGCCGGCCAAATAGTAACGTTACGTTTTGAGTGGATGACGAGCGCGAGACGCCGAAATGGACACCGTCAAATTCGCGCCTACCGCGTCTAGTTATACGCTTGAAAACTTTGAATCCATTCACGTCAATTTCAGAATCGAAAACCTGTTGGCGGCCATCTTTTTTATGTTGATCGAGCATTCATCGAGAGAGTCACCACTCTGTATTTGCTCTGGAGAGCAGAACACCGGCGTGGGGATCATCGTCGCCGTATTCGTGTCCACCGGACCATTCGGAGGCGAACCGTTCACTCCAGGAGCTGCGCCTGGATGCCGGCCGCTGTCAGCGGTACTTCCGCCTGTCCTGCACCCAGTTTGATGACCTGTTGTCCCGCATCGGAGCGATGATCACCCTCGCCCTCATCCACCTAATCTGTCATTTATTTTTGTTTTGATGATAAATAGAGCCAGCCTCCAAAAGTTACACCTGTCGTGTGATTTTTTTTTTTTTTTTTTTTTTTTTTGTACGAATTGACGGCAAAGTTGAGATTTTTCAACTCGGGCGGCAGGCGCGAATTCGCGTCAAACGCGTGAATGCACAAAAAGCACTAACTAAATAATTTGCGCGTAACGCACTTAACGCGGCAGATGCTCAATTTGCGCCATTCGCGCAAATTTGCATCTACCGTGCCGCGTTCTACGCCTCATTCGCGGCGCAGGAATTTTTTACGCGCATAACGTGTCTTTGCATTGACTTACGGTGCCTTTGAGATGCGAGGAAACATTTGTCTGAATGGGTTTCACACTGAAGACAACCCGAGCCGATGTCAAAGAACTTGCGTGTCCAAATGCTGCCGGTGTTTGTTCTGAAAATAATTATCTATGATATACAGTACATAGACGGATATGCAAACTTTCGAACACCACAAAAACTAGCCTGAAGACGCTGACCGAAGGCCAAGCGCTGGTCGATCGGCTTGGTGTTTTGTTGAAAACACTTCAGATTCAGAATGTTTGTGCTCTTTAAGCAGCTTTGGAGGAAGTTGTCAGCACTGGTGATGGGCAACTCCACCATGAATATGATCCAGAATTTGTTTTTTTTGTTTTTTTAGAAACGCTTGTTCAAGATTCATTGAAGTGGATATTAATTCTAACATGCTTTCTTTCTGCAGGCATACTTCCGACAGGGTGTTGCCCTTCAGTACCTGGGCCGCCATGCGGACGCCCTGGCCGCCTTCGCCTCGGGACTGGCCCAGGACCCCAAGAGCCTGCAGCTGCTGGTGGGAATGGTGGAGGCCGCCATGAAGTCCCCGCTGAGAGGTACAGTGTGCGTTTCTACTGGTTTTTGGCTCAAATTTCTAAAAACATCCTAATAATTTATGAGAAAAAAAGTCATGGTTGGTCGTCATACTCAGATTAGTCAGCATGTGAGTACAGTATGATGCGGCTCCTTTGGCTGATACGGATCCATTGCACTCAATTGCATTGGCAAATGCCTTGATCATGGTTCTCTGTTCCTCTTTTAAAACGAATGCGCCGTCTACATCTTCTATAACAGACGCGATGGCTGAATCTACACATCTCAGTTCTCCAGCGTGATGATTACGATACGGTTGATAATCCGTCCATCATCGTATAAAGCCCGCCCTGATGATTTGATTGGTCCGAACAGCTTTGGTTTGGGCACACTTGCTTCACAACAGATCAAGTCCAGACTGAACGTCCCATCCTCAAATGTTGTGGGCGGGGCTAAGTTCGGCTGGCATCCAGGCTACATGATTGGGCCACATTATGTCTTATTTGAAATCTAAAAATGCCAAAAGATGAGTAGAAGGTGGTGCTTGTCCTTTTGGATAAACTTAAGGTGAAACATGGCTGTTTTGGGCTGTAGATTCAGGGCTCGACATTAACTTTTGCTCTCCAGCCACTGTGGCTTGTGGTTTTCCAACGTTACTAAGCACTCAGGATTTTCACTGGCGACAATTTTGACATCGATACCATGGGGGAAAAACTGCCATATAGATATTTGTAATATTATCTCATAATTTGGCAGCAGGTATATTAGGCTGCTGTCACTTTAAGACCTGACGCATGCATCCATTACGTGATGATGCACAGGGCAAATTTTTGAGCAACGTTGCTGGGTAATCTTGTCGAGCGATTGTTGCTCGGGCACTTTCACATTGAAAATGGACAATAAATTTCAATCTGGATAATTTATACCAGTCGTGGGCTGAATCTCATCTGGTTGCCCATTGACGGCATCATTGCCCAAAAAGTTGCCCTGTGTATCATCACCTTTACACATGCGTTTTCTTTCTCAACTGTTTATCTTCTTTTAAAACATAACTAACCATTCAATACTCGCCAAGACCTGCGTTTTGACATTATTTTGTGTGTATTTGAGTGTTTAAGCTCAATAAGCAGATAAGATTAACTCAATTTAGCACTGAGAGGCGGCTTTATGTGAACACACTTTGGGTGTGAGGACCATAGATATCTATATAAAGGCTAGATATGTCGTCCACGCTGCTGGCCAATGGAGGTCGACATCTGCACCTGGCGGCCATCTTGTCACAGGCAGCTCGCTCACTCGTAACATTGTGTTAATGGTACATGTACTATTTAAATGACCATAACTTGCTCAATTTTCTACCGATTTACCGAGTTTGTTTTGTTAAAAACGTCAGAGATGTAGTTATGACACTGCATACTTATGACTAAAAAGTGTATAAATAAATAATCATCCAGATAATTATAGCCACGTTAATAACGTTTGTAAGAAACCAAACCGTTTGTAAATCCGTCAAGATTTCAACGAGATAAGTGTTCGTGCTGACCACTCATCTTACGTCAGCTTGTCTTTGACAAGATGGCCGCCGGTGATGACGATGGAAACTCCGGCGTAACAAATCTAGCCTTTATAGATATCTATGGTGAGGAAAACATCTGCGGGAATGAGTCAAAATATGCGCAATATGTGCAATCCCTCACTGAAATACAAGCGCCATAACCACAACAGTGTTCATCCGGAGCAAATGAAACGAGTGAGTGAAGAGAGGCGGGTTTGTGTGTCACTCGCTGAGAGAGAGAGAGAGCAGCTGGTATCGTGTGTCTATTCTGCGGATAATTATTGTTGTAAGTGTTTCAGATATTTCAGGATCGATGTCTATCGAAAAATCTATATTTTTGACAACAACACATTGCACTTAGTTTATTATTTAAGATGCCTTTTTAAAAGACCACAATTTAAAACTATATGTTATATATACATTTTAACCTGCCAAAATGTCTAGTAGGAGTGACTGTGTTACACACCACTGCTGAAATACACTCGCATGTGGTGGTGTGGTGGGTGTTAATGTCAAGATTCATCCATTGATTGTAATAAGACTAATGACGTTAGGGTTTAGTATCTATAATGAGCTTCAGTGTCTGAATAGGTACAGGTTTTGTATTTTTATGCACTGCCACTAAATGAAAAAATGAAATCATTGAGTGTGTATATATATATATTAGGGCTGTCAAATGATTAATCGCGATTAATCACATCCAAAATAATAGTTTGTGTTTACATAATATATGTGGGTGTACTGTGTATAATTATTTTCTATATATAAATACACACACATGCTTGTATATATTTAAGGAATATTTCCATGTGTAAACTGTATATACATTTATATACAATTTATATTATATATAAATATTTTATATATAAATACTATATTTTTTTCTTAAATATACATGCATGTGTGTATTTATATATATACAAAATAATTATACACAGTACACCTACATATATTTTGTAAACAAACTTTTATTTTGGATGCGATTAATCGCGATTAATCGTTTGACTGCCCTAATATATATATATATATATATATATATGAAGAGTTCAGATGCAAAAGCCTCTAAATGCCATTTGAAATTTTCTTCTTTAATGATGATTTTTTTATCAAGTTTGTATATTTAAGTTCAGTAATTTCACTTAAATAACAATTAATATGTAATTATCATTGCCATTTAAGTGAAATCACTGAACTTAAATATACAAACTTGATAAAAATTATCATTCTAGAAGAAAATTTCAAATGGCACTTAGAGGCTTTTGCATCTGAACTCTTCATATATATATATATATATATACTGTATATACATCTGCAGAAATCCAGCGCTTACAGTGAATGATGCCACATAACCTGAGAAAGTTTCACTCTTGTTTCTGTGTGTATTTCTGTGCACCTGTGTGTGTGTATCTGACCGGCCGCTAGCTGTAGGTGTTTGAGGAACGCTTTCGGGATGCAAATGCTAGTCTTGGAATAAACAGGGTCATGCAAACAGCCGTTGCTCTGGGAGGACGTCCAAACGGGGCCGTTTTATCTGCTAATGATGTCCCTTATTTCCCCCTGTTGTCCCTCAGTGCCAGACGCTGCACGCTGAGCCGCGGAGAGAGTAGATTATGTTGAACAGTCTCTCCAAATCGGCTCCGGGCAGAGGTGATCGCTCGCGGCCCCTGGGCTTGCTGATAACAAGAGACTCGCTTTCTCCCGCTCGCTCGCTTCCTCTCATCCTTTTATCGCTTTTGTAGCGCCCTTGTGTGAGGATTTGCATGTGGGATTACCTAACTTTAATTTAATTGTTCTCTTCTCGGCTTCACACCATCAGAGGTGTCGTTCAAAGCCCTCGCGCTAAGACGAGAGGTGAGACGCGGCAGAAAGCTGAGCCGATTGTGTTGGGCTGGATAACAGACGGGTTGTGTTGGGAAGTTGCAGACTCAGGATAATCTCAGCACTTGAAGGATGACTTGTGCCTGTTCAGTTGGTTAGTTCCAGTTTGGGACGTGCAACACTACACAGTAATCCACTGAGATTTATACATTCATACAAGGCAATCCATCCATCCATCCATCTCTATCTATCTATCTATCCATCCATCCATCCATCCATCTCTATCTATCCATCCATCCATCCATATCCATCCATCCATCCATCCATATCCATCCATCCATCCATCTCTATCTATCCATCCATCCATCCATCCATCCATCCTTATCCATCCATATCCATCCATCCATCCATCTCTATCTATCCATCCATCCATCCATCCATCCATCCTTATCCATCCATCCATCCATATCTATCTATCTATCTATCTATCTATCTATCTATCTATCTATCTATCTATCTATCTATCTATCCATCCATCCATCCATCCATCCATCCATCCATCCATCCATCCATCTCTATCCATCCATCCATCCATCCATATCTATCTATCTATCCATCCATCCATCCATCCATCCATCCATCCATCCATCCATCCATCCATCCATCTCTATCTATCCATCCATCCATCCATCCATATCCATCCATCCATCCATCTCTATCTATCCATCCATCCATATCTATCTATCTATCTATCTATCTATCTATCCATCCATCCATCTCTATCTATCCATCCATCCATCCATCCATCCATCCATCCATCCATCCATATCCATCCATCCATCCATATCTATCTATCTATATATCCATCCATCCATATCCATCCATCCATCCATCCATCCATACATACATACATCCATCCATCCATCCATCCATCCATCCATCCATCCATCCATCCATACATACATACATACATACATACATAATCAATACATAATCAGAATTTTTTTAAGTCTCTGACCAAATCAGACAAAACTTTTTTTGCTAAACCGGACATAATTAGACAGATTGTGTTGGTAAATGGGACAAAATTGGATAATTTCTTAGAAAATTTAACATAGCTAAACATTTTTTTATTTTTATTTTTTGCTAAATCTGATTAAAATAGACAGTTTTTGTTGGCAAATCAGACAAAATTTGCTTCCGACCAAATCGGACAAAACTGGACTATTTTTTTTTACTAAAGCTTAAATAATTAGACTGTTTTTGTTGGTAAATTACACACATCTATCTATCCATTATCAATCCATCCATCCATCCTGTCTGTCTGTCTATCTATCTATCTATGGCAAATCAGTCAATTTTTAAGTCTCAAACCAAACTGGACTGTTTTCTTCTAAACCGGACATAATTAGACAGATTTTGTTGGTAAATGGGACACAATTAGATCATTTCTGACCAAATTTGACAGCTAAGCAATTTAGTGGTTTTTTTTTTTTGGTTTGTTTTTTTGCTAAATCTGACTAAATTAGACCATTTTTGTTGGCAAATCAGACAAAATTAGTCAGTTTCTAACCAATCTGGGCAAAACTCAACTTTTTTTATGCTAAATCTAACAACATTAGTCAGTTTTTGTTGGTAAATCAGACAAATATTAGACCAAAACTGGGATTCTGACTAAATCTGAAATAACTAGGCTGTTTAATTTAGCTAAATCTGACAAAATTTGATAGTTTAAGGCTAAATATGACTGAATATCACTAAATTTGACAGATTTAGTAATTGGAAACAGTCTAATTACAGTAATCAGACCATTAAATTTAAAATTAGACTTAAAATTAGACCCACTAATCTGAAAAGTGGAGCTGTTTTGGTTGCTAAATCTGATAAATCTAGCATGCATATTTTTAAAGCAGCACCTCATATGAGGCAAGAGCTTATTTTGTTCTCATTTGTTTACCAAATCTGTAATGAATTTGTATAATACATTTGTATTCAGTTGATTTATACTTCACAACAACGTCAAACAAGCTCTTTTACGGTACAAACATGTTACAAATGACTGTGCAGCTAACACAGTGTGTTGTGTGAAACAGCTTTTGTTTGCACAAGCGGAGGTGATTATTCATGTGTCCAGTGCTCGAATTGAGGGGGGGCTGGGGGGATCCGGGACCCCCCATAAGGTATTAGGGACCTCCCATAAGAAGTAAAAAATAGAATTAGGGGGGTCCCTCAGATGTTTTTATTTTAGTAAAAAATAATAATAACAAATCTGATTAAATGCGTGCAATGGATACGGTAAATTTCGTGAATTGATTATTTACAATATTTTTTTTTTAAGTTGGCTAGCTGCCATGTCGCTTTAAAATGTAAACGTCCGCCCCACCTCTAAGAGTGCTGTGCGCATGACATGACTGTTTGATTGGCGCTGCTCGATAAACCTCCACTCGAGGTCGAGAAGAGAAAGCTTCTTACCGACTTTTTTGAGGGGTAATTGTCTCTCTTTATATATATTTCTACTTTATATCTACCCACACCATCGGGGCTTCTGTACTCCTTGTGTAAATTGGAAACATTTAGGCTTAAGTTACTTTTTTTCCCCATTATTAATAGCCCTGGTTCTGCGGGAGTGCTATCTCGACAGTTTTTCCGCAAAGGGAGCGATCGTTGTGTGCTTTCCAATTTCCATTCAGAATTTGTATAAAACTTGTTTTTCATGTTGCCAGGATCGGCCACGTAAACACTAAGTTTTGGGAATTACATACGCATTCACTCTTAAAATAGCAATAATTGACATCGATTGGCATGGCATTGTTTGTTTCTGAATAAAGCAGCCTTTTTCACTGAAATCATGGTCGTTGAATAGTTGCTGACCTACTGAGTGCTTTTCCGCCACCTACTGGACGTAACTATGTAAAAATCGCATGTGCTGAAATAGTCGAAAAATCCCCACATATAATATCTAATAAACAAGTTTAATCTATTTAATCAAGTCTTTTGGAACAAACATTGTTACCACAGTGTCAAATAATTCACATTAATCATCCAGTTGTTTTTAGGTTAAAAACAACATTTGTAAATAAATCATCCTGTTGGATGTACACAACTGTTCAAAAGTCTCTTCTGCTCACCAAGCCTGCATTGATTTGATGCAAAATACAGTAAAAACAGTAATTTTATGAAATATTATTACAGTTTAAAATAATAATATAATAAAATATTGTTTATTTCTGTGATCAAAGCTGAAAACCATTGTTTCTCCAGTCTTCATCATGATCCTTTAGATCTGAAATATAAACTTTTGTAGCATTATACACTACCATTTAAAAGCTTGCGGTCAGTAAGAATGTATTTTTAAAAAATGTTGGGAAATAAATTAATACTTTTATTCAGTATGGCCGCATTAAATTGATCAAAAGTGACAAAGAAATTTATAATGTAACAAAAGATTCTATTTCAAATAGAAACTGTTCTTTTGAACTTTCTATTGATAAAAAATCCTGAAAAATAAAATAAATGTTTATTACATAAATGTTTGTTGATCATCATATTACTATTAGAATGATTTCTGACGAATCATGCGACACTGAAGACTGGAGTAATGATGCTGAAAATTTGTGAAAATTCTGCTGCCCTCTAAATCCAGTATTACTTTAGTAAGCAATTTAAAATAATAATAATAATTATATATAGCCTATATAATTCTTTATCAAGCGGTTTTAATACATTGTATATATTTATGCATATTGTGTTTAAATATATACTATTTATTACACCCTACCCCCCAGTCCCCCCCCCCCCCCAACGGAAAAAATTTGGGGACCCCCCATAAGACTTGACTCAATTCGAGCACTGCATGTGTCGTCTCCGCACACTCAAAACAGACCTTCTTGCAGAAGTTACTCCGTAATGTGTTCACCTTAAAAACACTTATCCGTAAAATAACGCCACGTGTTTGTATGCGGTAAGATTTAGCGAGCGGGTTAGAAACACACCATATGTGTAGAGGTGACCGCTGCAGGAGGAAGGAGACACAGTTAAAGAGTGAAACGCACACACTGTCATAAATCACCACGGGCCACAGTCGAGTGTCACCCGCCGCCCCACGGGACCTCCAAAGATCCATTTTTATCTGCCCTTCCCTCCTTTCTATGAAGTATATTTCTTACTGTCCTTCTGGGTGTGTTTGAAAGCCAATTCAGCATGTTTCATCTCAGCTGCGCGAGTGTGTGTGTGTGTACTGTCATAAGCGGTTTCATCTCGTATTACTGACCAATCAGCATCCAGGATCACAACTATCACCTATTTACCTCACGGTTTTACATTGATGTATTCTTGATTCTGAAATTGGCCACAACGAATCTTCTGTCTGTCTGTCAGTAAAAATACAGTAAAAATAGTGAAATATTATTACAATTTAAAATATCTGTTTTCTATGTGAATATGAAGTAAGCTAATTCATTCCTGTGATCAAAGCTGTATTTTCAGCATCATTGTCACATGATCCTAATATGATGATTTTTCTGCTCAAGAAATATTTCTGATTATTATTAAATGTTGAAATCATATTTCTGTGGAAATTTGTGGTGGATTTTTGTGTAAATTTCTCTCACTTTTGATCAATTTAATGCATGCATGCTGGATAAAAAGTACTAATTTCATAACAAACGGCCGCATATACGGGTATCATTAAAGTACGATCGGCTGTATTATATTTCACACGATCCAGACCAAATCTAGTCTAATTCAGCACGAATGAATCAGTAAAAAGACACAGGTTTAATTCCCTGTCGTCGTGTAGCCGAAAGGCACGAGCGTCCTCTGCCAGGGGCTGCACACACTCCGGTGGGTTTGTTGTACGCATTCATATCGCATAATTGCATTCAGCCTGACACTTTTACAAGTTGCATAAATCTGAATGGGGAGAAACTCTCTGGCTTGGGGACGGAAGTGAGACTGTGTGTGAATCTAGTTAACAGCAGACATGGGCATGATAAACAAGAGCGCAGAAGTGCTTATGCAGGGTTTAATGATGAGCCTCTGGGTGCCTATATCTTTCCTTCCTCTCCACGCTTTTCTCTTTCTCTCCGCCGCTTCCCTCTCTTCTGTCGAGAGGCTTTGCGATGTGAAACAGAAGCTTTGACGTGTCTGTCTGGCGTCTCGTGGGAAGCAGCTAAATAAAGAAATAATAACTGAGACTGACAACAACACCCACTTGCATTTCATTGTGTTTACTTTCTTTTAGTCTATTTACATTACCATTCCTCAACTAAGCCGTGTGGATTTCCATATCTGTAATTCGTCGTGCATCCGGTGGAGTTGTTCTAGTATTCCCCGTAGCTCGGAAATAGAGGGTTCAGGTAGAAGCTGAGCTAATTCATCACGCTTTATACCACGGGGACGGGCTGAAACGCATCTAGAGAGAGTAGAAACCATCTCTGGATACTGTAAAACAATACATCAAATCACTTTTCAAAACACGTGGATTGGAGATCACTCTAATGATGCGGCCGGATATAGATAGACAGACATAAAGACGATAGATAGATGGATAGATAGATGGATAGATGGGTGGATGGATCGATGGATGGATCGATGGATGGATGGATGGATGGATGGATGGATGGATGGACGGACGGACGGACGGATAGATAGATAGATAGATAGATAGATAGATAGATAGATAGATAGATAGATAGATAGATAGATAGATAGATGGATAGATGGATAGGTGGATGGATGGATATGGACAGATAGATGGATGGATGGATGGATGGATGGATGGATATGGACGGATAGATAGATAGATAGACAGATAGATAGATAGATAGATAGGTGGATGGATGGATGGATGGATGGATAGGTGGGTGGATGGATGGATGGATGGATAGATAGATAGATAGATAGATAGATAGATAGATAGATAGATAGATATTTTGTATGATTTAGTCAAAAATGTGCCTAGTTGTTCATATATGGTCTAATTGTGTGTAATTATTTAAGCTTTTAAGCAGTTTTGTTATTTAAGCAGTTTTGTCCGATTTGGTCGGAAGCAAATTTTGTCTGATTTGCCAACAAAAACTGTCTATTTTAATCAGACTTAGCAAAAAAAAAAATTGTTTAGCTATGTCAAATTTTATCAGAAATTATCTAATTTTGTCCCATTTACCAACACAATCTGTATAATTATGTCTGTTTTAGCAAAAAACAGTCCAGCTTGTCTGATTTGCCAACAAAAAGAATCTAATTTTGTCTTATTTAGACCAAAAACTACATAGTTGTTTCAGATTGTCCCATTTCCCAACAAAACTGTCTAATTATGTCAGCTTTAGTAAAAAAAAAAAAAAAAAAACACAGTCCAGCTCGTCCGGTTTGGTCAAAAACTGTCTAATTTCGTCTGATTTGCCAACAGAAGCTATCTTATTTTGTCTGATTTAGTCAAAAAAGTTGTTTCGGATATGGTCAGAAACAGTTTTAATTTTCAAAAAGAAAAGTGTAATTTGATCAGATTTAGTTCCCTCTCTTGTTTTCAAATGTTTGTAATACATGTGATTTCCTGCACTGAAGTCTTCTGCGTGTGTGTCTCTGACTCTGGGCAGAATCGCTGGAGCCCACGTACCAGCAGCTGCAGAAGATGAAGCTGGACAAGAGCCCGTTTGTGGTGGTGTCGGTGATCGGGCAAGAGCTTCTGACCGGCTCTCATCACGGGGCCTCAGTGGTGGTTCTGGAGGCGGCGCTGAAGATCGGCACCTGCAGCCTCAAGCTGCGCGGCTCCGTGTTCTCGGCCCTCAGCAGCGCGTACTGGTCCCTGGGCAACACGGAGAAGAGCACCGCGTACATGCAGCAGGACCTGGAGGTGGCCAAAACTTTAGGTGAGCATCTTTGAGCGACTCTGTTTTATTTGTAGATTTCCCACATGTTGGTACATTTCAGTTCTGTTTCAAATGAATTTGAAATGATTTTGTTTGTTTTGATGAATACCCTTAAATTTAAAGGATTAATAATCTAATATTTATATTATATCAATATACGCTTTACCGCTCAAAAGTGTTGGGTCAGTACGATTGTTTTGTTGTTAAAGGAAATCATATTTTTTATCCATCAAGGACACATTAAATTAATCAAAAGTGACTGTAAAGATATTATACTATTCTTTTGAACTTTCTATTAAAGAATCCTGAAAAAATGGTCACAGTTTAATAAAAAAAAACTTTTTTCAACATTGACAATAATCATAAATATTTCTTGAGCAGCAAATCCTCATATTAGAGTGATTTCTGAAGGATCATGTGACACTGAAGACCAGTGTTGTAGTACTCGAGACTCGGACTCGTCTCGGACTCGGTCTCGAGACCATATTTTAATGGTCTTGGTCTTGTCATGGACTCGTGTCCATTTGGACTCGGAATTGACTCGTACTCGAACATTTTTTTTTTTAGGACTCGGACTTATTCCCGAGTCCACTCGAGTTCAATTCAAAATATTTTTCATGATTATTAATGTATGTTAATAAAATATTTCTTTAAATTGATTGACACGCCCAGTGATTGGTGATTTTCTAGTGCGCAACTGCTCATGACAAATTGTAATAAAATTACTTTTAACACCACCTACTATGTGGCCTTTTTACCCTAAACTGATCATATTTTTTAAACTCTAAGTAAATTCAGTAAAAAAAAAAAAAAAATAGGATTTCTCTAAGTAAATAAAAGTAAATTAGGTAATCAACCCTCACTGGTCTCGTCTCGGACTCGACTCGTACTCAACTCTCTCTGGTCTCGGTCTCGACTCGGACTCGAGTGAGGTGGTCTCGACTACAACACTGCTGAAGACTGTGTAATGATGATGAAATTCAGCTTTGATCACAATGAATAAATTAAATTTTAATATATATTCACATAGAAAACAGCTATTTTAAATTGAAAAAATAAATTCACAATTCTTACTGTATTTTAAAGCAGGATGCTTTCTGATCGGCTCACAAATGTTTGAATCATTTGTCGATTCTCTGTGCCATTATCATTATAGTTGTGTTGTAAACGCTGCTATTTTATATTTACAACGATTTTTAGAGCAATATCTTATATATATATATATATATATATATATATATATACATTAGGGATGCACCGATATGAACATTTTGGCCAATACCGATAACCGATAATTATTTTCTTTTCTTCCTAAATATTTAAAAGCCGATAACCGATATATCGGCCGATAAATCTAAATCCAATTTTTTTTATACATTTTGAGAGCCTGATTGCAAAAACAAAAGTCTCACTATTAAAATCAATTTCCCAATCACACAATTATAATGTTCTCATTATAATTTCCTGTAGCCGATATGACAGCACATTTTGTACTATATTTTCCTTTTTGATTCCAATCATATTTCAAGCAATTAAGATCAATCATGTTGAACAGTGCGCATCTTAAGTGTCTCAAATGTCAAATGTTGAAGGAAATAATTCATTATTCATCAGCTTTAATATATCAGCCAAATTTTATAACCGGGCCGATAACGATAACATAAAAATGAACAAAAATCGTCCGATACCGATATGATGGCCGATATATCGTGCATCACTAATATATATATATATATATATATATATATATATATATATAGGGCTGTGCAAAAATTAATTGCGATTAATCGCATCCAAAATAAAAGTCTGTGTTTACATAATATATTTTTGTGTGCTGTATATAATTATTTTGTATATATAAATACACATACATGCATGTATATATTTAACAAAATGTGTTATTCATATATAAAATATTAATATTTATATAATATAGATTATGTATTTATATATATCTAAATATATATATACAGAATTTAAGCGCAAATATTTCTTAAATATATACATGCATGCATAGGTATTTATATATACAAAATAATTATATACAGCACACACAAATATATTATGTTAAACACAGACTTTTATTTTGGATGCGATTAATCGTAGTTAATTTTTGCACAGCCCTAATATATATATATATATATATAGTTATCGTCTTCGGTGTTGCTACTGTGCCTTTAAGATCCATCAATCAACATTAGTAAATGATGATTTCAGGGTGAACTGTTTCTTTAAAACACGTTTAATAGGACTTGTTTTGCATATTCATGAGATCCCGCCCCGTTCTGGAGGAATCGTTGTGTTTCTACGGTCCGCACTGCGAGAACATCCGCTGATGGACGTCCAGGCGACCTTGTGCACGGAAAGCTTTGCCACCTTCTCACAAAGTTAATTATTTTGACCTCACGCTGATAAGGTCTCACAGTAATTAGGCTTCATGGGACTTTTTAATTAAAAGTCTCTGTGCCTTTTCCCCCAAATGCCACTGTTTTTTTGTGTTGTTCGCACAGGAACAGTGTAAATCTGGTGAAGTATACATCTAACAGAGAGATTCTCCTCACGGCTCCTGAATGACAGAGGTTTTTAAGGCATGAAAGTGTTTCTCGCCCTGTCTGTCTCTCCATCATGACGCACCTGAACTGTGAATGTTTGTGTTGGAGGTTCAGCTCGCACTTTCAACACATTAGTACACAGCTGACGTCTCGGCTCGCGCTCTCTTTCTTCTCCTCTCGTCAGAGCGGCTGATTGCGTTCGCGCACAGAATGAAAGTCTGATAGGAATGTCTGCAGATGTGTAAGCCTGTACATTCTCCAGTCAGATCTGGTCAGAAACGCTCAGATTTGGTCTGCTTTATGCTCTAATTTGGTCAGATTTTGCAGCTATAAAACTGTTTAGCCAGAAAGGGTTGAATTTTAGGGGAAATTGACTTCAGCAATCTCACAAGTTTTCAGAAAGTCAGCAATAAAATGTCTAAATTGGAACTCCTCTTCCTCGGATGCTCTTGTCATGTGTGTGTGTGTGTGTGTGTAACCCAGCTCTGGTTTCTCTCAGGTGACCAGACGGGCGAATGTCGCGCTCACGGGAACCTGGGGTCGGCCTTCTTCTCCAAGGGGAATTACCGTGAGGCCTTGAGCAACCACAGACACCAGCTCGTCCTGGCCATGAAGCTCAAGGACAGAGAGGTACGTGTGTGTGTGTGGCCGTATCTTCACCCCAAACAGAAATAAAGTGTGCAGGATGGTTTTATCAGGTCTCAGGACGTGACGAATGTTTTTGTCAGAGCTGCGGTTCAGACTCACCAGTCTCTGTCAGGTTTGTGGACGCTCGGCGTCTCTCTCCTGTCTCCTTCAGCTCCACGTCTGTGCGCTCGGATGCAGCGTTCAGGAAACACACACACCACTGTCCTAACCTCCTGTCCTTAACACATGTCTGCCTCACTTCTGAAATCTAAAGATTAAAAAGTGGTATAATTATTGTTCAATTAAATATAAATTATATGTTGAGTATAAAAGTACATTTTTATTGTGAGAGTTAATTTAGTTATTTTTTTTTTTAATTTACAGTTTTTTTATTTTTATTTTACATTATTGTAATTGATGATTTTTATATTCATTTGTAATTTTTTTTAGTAAAAATCAATAATAATGAATAAAAACATAAATTATTGATAATAATGCGAAGAATAATATAGTAAAATATATTTTTTCTATAGAATTAATATAGTACAATTTTGTTTATTTATTTTATTTTAAAAAAAATGCATTGACAGGTCATTTAATTGTTTATTTTTTTATTAACAGTTGTTGTTTTTTGTAATTTCCATTATTCTCATTGATTTGTTACACAATTTCTAATCAAATGTAATAATAATTATTTAAAAAATATTAAAAAATAATACTAATATTAATAAAAAAAATATTGTAAAATATTTTCCCCAGAATACAGTAAAAATATTTAAATATTTTAACTACAGTATAGATAATTTACGGGAAATTGTGCATAATTGTAATGTTAAATAATAAAAATAAATTATGTAATTTTCTGTAAAGAGAGTGATTTTTCATATAATTGTAATAAAATGTGCTTGATTGTCATGGTTCAAAAATTTAAATGGTTGAATAGACTACCGATATACTATGATGCTATACATCATTTCTTCTTTTTATCTTGGTGAAATATGACCCAGTGATGTTTTATCAGCTAATGCCTTCTCATCATCATCTGATTCATATCCCTTTATGAAATGGAGTGTATGAGGAGATTGTGTGTGTGTGTGTGTGTGTGTGTGTGTGTGCACAGAAACCTCCTCACATCTGTGCTCATTACTCAGGAAGCAGTCGAGGACCCGAACACATTCCTGCATCCATTAAAAACACTGAATATT
The DNA here is from genome assembly GCF_016745375.1 of Pimephales promelas. The sequence continues at coordinate 40,009,839 of NW_024121210.1, read as the reverse complement.
CAGTGGGAAATAATGCATTTGATCCATCAGAATTTGATTGATTTTGAAAAGTAGGTTGTGATATTATTGTTTAATATTATTTTCTCTGCCCACACGACCTTGACTATTTCAGCAGAAAAGCAAATGCTGTTTAAGAGGTATGATAATATGAATGTATATACGTACATGTTTCAGATCTTATTGTGAATGATTTATGTATATGTATATATATATATATATATATATATATATATTAGATTTAAATGACATAAATCATTCACAATACGATCTGAAACATGTTTATGGCCAGAATCTGATAATGAACATTAAGCACATTTTTTTTTTGTAATTTCCATTGCGCTCAATAATGATTATTATTACATTAGTTAATACAATTTTTAATAAAATTTAGTAATGAATAATACAAAAATAAGTTCATAAACATAATATGATGAAACATAATGGATAATATAATAAAATACTACAGTAAAAAAAAAAAAATATATATATATATATATATATGAGAATTTAGAGGAAATTGTGTATAATTGTCATTTAAATAATTGTATTTTAAATAATACTAATAAATAATGTAATTTTCTCTTATTTCAGTAATGAAAAAATAGTTTTTTTTGTATTACAGTAATACAAATTTGTATAAAAAATGTGCTTAATTGTCACAAAAATGAAAAAAAAAAAAGATTAATGGTCCTAAAAAAGACTTTTTTGACTATTTTCGTTAAAATTTCTTTTTTGATAGGCTTCTGTTTCCCCAATATATATTTATTTATTTGGTCATTTCCATTATTCTCAACAATGATTTCATATTGACTTTACTGCACAGAAATCCTCTTTGTAACTACAGGAAAAATTTTAGGCAAAGAAATGCTGAATATATCAAGTGATATTTGTATTAACGAAAGCGATTTCAATGGCATTTCCGTGACCTTTTAGGATTTGATTAACTTCCGTGACTTTTCCAGGAATGGATATCACACTTAGCCTGATATTTCCAGGTTTTCAGCACTGTGGAAACCATGTTGATTTAATGCATTGTTGCACTTTGAAATTCACCTGCAATTTGTAATGCAACTAAAATACAGTTGCATCGTGACAGCACAGATGGCCATAGTGTGTATCCTCATAAACAGTCATCTTTTACACTCATTCAACTCAGCGGTTTATATATAGACTCATTACATGCAAAGTGAGATATTTCAAGACGATATTTTATTCTTTATTTGTTCATGAAAACCCAAATTCAAAATTATAATATAGTGAATAGGTTTTCATAATCATCAAAATGATAACAAATAAAGGCTTGAAATATCTCACGTTGCATGTAATGAGTCTATATAATATATTAGTTTCACCTTTTAAGTTGAATTACTGAAATAAATGAACTTCTGCACCATATTCAGGACCCAAATTGAAGCCATTTTCTTCTATGTTTTAGATTGTGTTTCACATTTATACATTTGCGACAGCAATATTACACTCAATATATTTCCATTCTCACATTAAAACTTTATATCAAGGTCTGAGTTGTTTTATGAAAGGCAAATGTTGAAGGACACAGTGTGGAGTGTGTCTCATTCTACCCTGATATTCCCATTAGTTCTTCTTCTGAGATCGTCTATGTCAATATGGAGTGAAAAACACATCATTAAAAGCAACAGAAGAGTGTTAAACTCAGTCGTTAATATAGACGGAGGACTTTCAGAGGCTTACGTCTATAGCAGGACAGCATTAGGATGTGTGTGACCGCTAGAGAAACATTCCCAGAGTGTTCGCTCCATTACCCTGGAAATCCAAACCAATGAGCTTGTGGTATTACATATATGCATTTGTTCCGCTGAGCGGTCCTCCTCTCCTGTTCTTCAGCTTTCTGACAGAATCATCATCAGTATATGAGCTAACATCAAGCAGCACGACTGTTTTCAACACTGATGATGATGAGAAATGTTTCTTGAGCAGCAAATCCTCATATTAGAGTGATTTCTGAAGGATCATGTGACACCGAAGACTGGAGTAATGGATTGTCTCGCATTAAGTAAAGCATTATGATGTAGAGCTAAACGCAGTGTGTGACTCACATCGGCAGCCGCTCGCTGCTCAATAATTCATCTCTGTTGTGTCAAGATTTAAAGTAAATATAAAAGTGCACACCTTATTTAAGTCACCTTATTTATATAGCACTTTTTTACAATATATATTGTACAGTGAAATACCCAGCTATCTTCTTTCTCTAACACACACACAAAGATAATGCAGTGTTTACTCTGCACATTATGCTAATTTGCTATGTATTAAATGACGTGCCAAAATGGGAAGTATGTTTGGAAAGCTGTGTGATGCAATGCAATGCGCTCAACTCGACCTTCCCTAGTGTGAAGAATTCAAAAAATCCCTTTATGTGATTGGTCGGCCAAAAAGGCAGTTAAACTCTTGTGTAAAATGAATGCCGGAACGCCTAATAAACATCGGAACCTAGTCGACCGTTATCTGAGATTTGTTTTCATGATAATCGAATGTAAAGACTTTTATCTCTAAAACTGTTTAGCGTATAATGCTAGTAATGGGGGCATATAATAAGTAAAAAGAAATGGCTAGTTTATACCACTAACAAGGCTCAAAATAGCCCCACACTAACACAGTAACATAATGAGGCTCCATACATGCAAAACGAAGCATTGAGAACTTTGTAAGTGTACAGACCGTTTAATAAGAAGATACTTTATGAAGACAGTTCACTTCGTGTATACAGACAGGAGCCATCTTAGAAAATAGTCTCGACAAGTCGATCCCCGAACGCCGTTCATACAGTTCAGCTCACTCAGCACGACGTTCGTGGTTCGACTTGTCGAGACTGTTTTCCAAGATGGCTCCTGTCTGTATACAATATCTTCTTATAGACCCCCTTTCAGTTGGTAAACATGGTGGCGTTTTTTTTTAGTGGGCGGAGCTTAGATGGAGGCAGAACGATCCCTCTGGCTGCTTCACTAACGCTAGTTAGCAAGTATTGTTAGCTTGTTTTTTTAACAATGACTGGAGAAAATCCGATTTTATCTTAAAGGACACTTGGATCGGCGTTCGTAGATCGACTGGTAGAGACTATTTTTCAAAGATGGCTTCTTCCTGTATTCGCAAAGTTGACTGTGTGTATAAAATATCTTCTTATTAAACTGTATGGACACTGACAAAGTTCTCAATGCTTCGGTTTGAATGTAGGGACCCTTATTATGCTGTCGTGTTAGTGTGGGGCTATTTTGAGCCTTGTTAGTGGTAATAACAAGCGATTTTTATTTGTCGTTACTCTATGCCCTATATACTAGCATTATACTAGCGTTATAGGCTTAACTGTTTTTAGAGATAAAACTATTTACATTCGGCAATCATGAAAACAAATCTCAGATAACGGTTGAATAGGTAACAATGTGTAATTAGACCAAAGGTTCAGTTTGCGCCGGAGTTCTCCTTTAATGTGTAAGGTCACTCAGTGTCCAGGACCGTGATCGTTGTTTCCAAAAGTTATTTTTAACGGATGGAACCAGATTGGCCGACCCGTAGCCGCCTACACACTCACTCAATGCATGGACGATCTGACAGGATTAATGTTACGTTACCTCGGTTGAGTGGCCTGACGTCTACACCTACCTTATAGAGAAACCGATCGTAAAGAGAAACTGAGGGCATATACTGTAAATCTTCCAGATACAGCATATTTATATTTAATCATTTCTTGCACCAAACAACACAACAAGATGACATTTAATAAGAGTAACAATTATTTAAGCTCCTTATTATGTAGCCGAATCTGTGCTGGTTTGTATTGGCCGCCTCCAGTTTTCACTTTGTTTTGCCTCCAGCTAGCGCCGTGACGTAACTGTGACGTCGGCACAAAAGGGGTCTATTAAACAGTCTGTACACTTACAAAGTTCTCAATGCTTTGTTTTGCATGCAGGTACCCTCATTATGTTACTGTGTTAGTGTGGGGCTATTTTGAGCCTTGTTCGTGGTATAAACTAGCCATTTCTTTTTACTTATTATATGCCCCCATCACTAGCATTAGAGATAAAACTCTTTACATTCGATTATCATGAAAACAAATCTCAGAGAACGGTCGACTAGGTACCGATGTTTTATTAGATCAAAGGTTCATTTTGCGCCGGAGTTCTCCTTTAATACTGAGCGGGACTCGCATGCAACATCGTGAGGTCATATGACAAATATGTAGCGATTTACTGTCTGAATCATTTAATGTCACATACTGTTTCACATACGTGAAATTATAATTACATAAAATAATGTTCAAAGGTTTGGTGTCGATTTTTAATGATTTTGCCCACCCAGGCTGGATTTGTTTGATCATAAATAAAGTAAAAACAGTAATATTGTGAAATATTATTACGATTTAAAATAACTGTTTCCAATGTGAATATATTTAAAAATGAAATTTATTTCAAAGCTCCAGTCTTTAGTGTCACATGACCCTTCAGAAATCATTCTAATTTGATGATTTGATGATCAAGAAATTATGAATAAATGATATGAATCATATTTGTGCGGCTTCATATTTCCGTGATGCTCAGGATTCTTGCATTTATTTGAAATATAATCTTTTGTAGCATTATAAATGTCACTGTGAGGTCATCAGTGTCACATTTACAAGTGTTTCACATACTATTTTTGAACAAATTGCTGATAATATTGAGTATATTCTCCTCAGTCTGCAAGTATTCCATTCCAAACATAGATGATGTCTTTTTTCCTCTCTTTTTCCATCTTTGTTCTCATTTTTAATCTTTATTTCTCTCTTTCTCTTCCACACACACACACACACACAGTCTCCTTTTGTGATGTTTGAAGTGTTCTGCGATTGTTACTTGCTAGCAGCTCAGCGTGCGTAGCGCCGGCCGGCGGTTTAATCTCTTTTAGGCAACGTATTGTTCTTATATTCATTAAGCAGTGCACTTCAGAATATGACAGCAGTTGTAATTGGTTTGGTTTCATCTTGTTAAAATGCACTCATTATGCGACGGCCCCGTCCTCTGTGTGCGCGGGTAAGGCCGCTGTCTGCCTGTCTGCAGTGGTGATGCGCAGTCACTGTCAGACGCTTAATTAAAGCCAGTGCAGAGAGGACATGCTCCATTTGGGACCATTTGAGAATCTCCATCTTCCTCACAGGTAGGGATAAATAGCGGAGGCTGTCGTTGATGGTGTGTGTGTGTGTGTGTGTGATCGTAGCACTCAGAATTAGCCCTCGCCAAATACAAATTTGTGGAAATAAAACCGCTGTATGAATTTTCTGTTTGGAATTGAAATCTAATGCATGGTTTACTTCGCAGGTGAATTTTGCATCATTTAGTCTTTTACTTTCCTTAACGCAAGTATCAAGCTTGAAGCGCGAGTATCTTTGTGGGCTGATCTCGGAGCTGTTGCTATTTTACCGGCGGGATAAATGACTCTTGCACCCGACACAAGTTTAAAAGGGGTTGGTCTGGAGTAGCTTCATTATTGATGCACGATATATCGGCCAGCATTTCGGTATCGGCCGATATACAGTATGTTCATTTTAATGTTATCGTTATCGGCCTGGTAAGAAAATGTGGCCGATATATTAAAACCGTTAAATAATGTATTATTCCCTTCAGCTGAGACACTTGTTGAGAACTGTTTATGTTTTTGAATTTCTTGAAATATGTTTGAAATCTCTTCAAAAAATTAAAATCTGGTTCGGGACAACATGTGCAACGCAAATCTGTAATATCGGCTATACACTATAATGAAAACATCATTATTGTGCGCTTGGGACGTGGATTTAATTGTGAGACTTTTGTTTTTGTAATCAGTCTCTGAAAATTAGATAAAAATTTGGATTTAAGTTTATCGGCCGATATATCGGTTATCGGCGTCCAAATATAAAGAATTATCGGTTATCGGTATCGGCCAAAATTTTCATATCGGTGCATCCCTATTCATTATTCATAGGTGTGGTTTGGGCGTAACGTGAAATAAACCTCAGACACGGACTGAATCACTGCTGCTAGAAACGATGCTGCCCACAGGTAAAAATGCTTTCATTTCTAGGTAATTCCGCTGCTATTTTGTTTTTAAAGAGGAAAGTTCCCACAACATGGTTTTACAGTGCAAACTGTGCCTTGTTGTTAGCTTATGTAGCTTTTTTAGTCCCTAAAATGTCCTTTCATAATCTCTTCGTTCTCATGCTGCGTTCATGTGCTATGGTAATCATGGTAAATACCAAAAGCCGACGTGGAAAATGCACATGAACACCCCCTCATGTGGTATTTTCCACTGGGCAACTCGTAGAATATTTTAATGGACGAGTTGCCAAGATGAGATAACCTTTGAACTTTTCAAAATGGCGGAGAGCACCGCAAGAGTTGTGAATGGTAAAATACTATTCATGATCTAGAAAATATAGGCCACAGCATATTATTTACCTTTTGAGTTTTGATAAATCATTTTCTTGCTGTTGCAGATGACTTAAGCAATCTAAAATAGTTTTAGCTAAATAACAGGTCTGGATCTCCATCTTTTTACCACATTACGACAACAAAAGCACTTGAACGCAACACACTGGTAAATACCAGTTCACAAGTGGAAAATATCCTATTTACCATAGCACGTGAACGCAGCGTCAGTCTCACTTAAGGAGATGTTCGCTGCTAACGTACGGGAACTCCTACTGCCAACGGCCCAAGTTAAGTCAGGCAAATTAAGAAAGATCACGGCATTAGTCAACAGATTATTTCCTATTTTAAAATAAACTAATATGTAGATTGTGTAGAATTTTTAATTGTTGTGTTTTTATTATTTCCTTGTAGCCTACATAATACATAATAATCTGTAAAACCATACTGTAGCCACTAGATGTCTCTATAGCCCTTTAAAGAAATAGATTTCAGGGATGTGAAATTCTTAATAAGTAAAAGTTTTAATAATATCTGTCCTTGAAGTAATCCAAAAGTAATCCGTTACATTACTTTCATATTCTGGTACTTGGATTACGTTACTGAATATTTTTTATGAAGTAATTTGTAACTGTATCGGAATACATTTTTAAAGTAACCCTCCCAAGCCTGTTTACCGACGTGGGTCTGTGAGGGGTAAAAGCTCGCTTTGCACGGGTACAAAATAGGAACGATACATGCGTCAGTGGACAAAGTCATTTGTGCCGGGTGCAAGATATAAAAAATTAAGAGGACTTGACTTGATTTCAACATGAAATCAAAAGCATTTTTGTGCACATTCCTGGTGTTATTGTGAATGATTCAATGGTGCATATTACTGCAAACAATAAAATATCTAAATATTTAAAGGTGCTCTAAGCGATGTCACGCGTTTTTTAGGCCCAAAACATTTTTTTTTTCACACACAGCAAACATCTCTTCGCTATCCACTAGTTGCCGGTCCCCTAAACACACTGTAAAAAGACAACCCAGGCTCTACAAATGGCAACAAAAACAAACTGCGGCAACCCGCTCCACGAAACATAGCAAACTGTTCCAGCCAATAATTGACAAGAAGGCCCAGGGGGTGGGGTTTGGGGGGGTCAGTGCAGATGAGGAGGAGGGAGGGGCGAGCAAGCATCCATTTTGTTTGAAAATATTTTAAACGTCAACAAGAAGTCACGTCACCCTATCCTTAGAGCACCTTTAATATTTCATCAAAATGTAATAACTCGCTCCACCACTTTCCTTTTCTGCTGACATCATCAATCCCTCTTGTATTTTAACCGCTTGTAATATAGAGACACTTTTCACCATTTTGTCTTGTTAAATATCCTAAAAATCCTAAAGTTAAGCGGGTCATGAGTGGTTTTCATGCTGACTTCACGTCCCGTAGAGTGTAAACGCTGTGGTTCTGTGGCATTTCAAAACAGTTTTCCATCTGACGTGTCATCGTCTGGCTTAACCAATAGCGTGAGTTTAAGCCAAACATTGGAACCGTAGAAGTGTCTGAGTTCAACTTTCCAAAGGCACTTCTTCTCTATATCAGTGTCAGTGTTCTCCTGAAACGCATCTCTCGAGTTTTTTTCCGGGAACGAACACGTCACAATATTCCTCATTATAATAATAATTCATACGCAGAATAAAGGGGCGGGGCCTGGTTGAGTTAGTTAGTAGTGTGTTAAAACTGGTGGTTATGGTAAGGGGCGGGACATTTCCCAAACACACTCGAAGCGTTTGACCAATCACAACACACTGATCCAGCCGACCAATCAGAGCACAGTGTGCTCTTCAGAAGGAGGGGCTTCTTAGAGACAGGAAGTAAACAGAGCGTTACTGACAGACTGGGAAGAGAGGAGCCGCAACAATGGAGAATATGAGGGAGATAATCAACATTCAAGCTGGAAAACCTGTTCTAGAAGAGCGCAAAAACAACATCAAGACTTTAAATCACAAAAAAATATGAGCTTTATCTGTTTTTTTTCTGTTATTATTGGCCAAATTCAGGAGCCATTGACAGTTTCAAAGCCCATATGTGTTTAAAGGATATTGAGGTTTGATTAGGTGTGTTGCTGCTGAATTGTGATCCGGATCAAATATTGCGTGCCGTAATGACTTTCGAGTGTTATTGCGAGATTAAAGAGATTCCAGGAAGATGAAGAAGACGGATCGGGAAATTGCTCCATGCTATTTCCTCTTCCTGTCACAACCTTTGCCTGAAGCACCTGCCATTTAGATTTTATTGCACAATATAGACTTCGTAAAGTCTGTTTACTCAGCGAGAGAGACGTGTGTGTGAGTGTGTGTGTGTGTGTTTTAAAGGTCATTAGTAGCTGTGATGCTGTATATTTGCCTCAGGCAGGATTCCTCTGCTTATGGAGGAAAGCCCACCTCAGGCGAGGCAGAGATCAGTGATGCTCTCACAGGCCCATAAGTGTGTGTGTGTAACTGAGCTTTTATTGGTCTATATGTGCGTTTATGTGCATACAACTCTCTTTTCTGCATACACATGCTGTATATAAAGCGTTAAAATGATGGCCTCGCCAGAAGAACAAATGCACTATTGTCAGAGATGAATAGCTTTGCTGATATTGCTCCTCTTTAATGCAGTCTCCTGCATCTCTTATATTTTATTATACACTGTAAAAATGAATTTGCTTTATCTAATCAAAAAAAAAGTTGTGGCAACAGATTACAAGCAATATTATTAAATAAATTTAACAAATTAGAATTGAGTAATAAATATCAAATTAATTCCTTTAAAGTTAACCATTTAAAATGAGTAAAACTTACAACAACCAAAAAAATCATAAATTGATGTCACCATTATGGTGATCAGTGTTTGTTTTAAAATGCCGGTTTTCTCCTTCAGCGATTCTGCTTGTTAACATCAGGTGTCTTCAATGTTGGCAATATAAAATAAAGAGTTCCTAATTAATCTTTGACATCTGTCTGTTAGTGAGATATTTTTTGTGTGTAAGCTTTACTCATTTTAAATGGTTAACTTTTAAGGAATAATTTGATTAAGTATTACTCAATTCTAATTTGTTAAAGTTCAGTAATAATATTGCTTGTAATCTTTTGCCACAATTCTATTGATTAGATGAAGCATATTCATTTTTAAATCGTGTATGTATGTTTTATTAATATAATGTGTTGGGATATTGATGTATTATACAATGAATTTAATCCACTTTACATGGATGGCTTGACGTACTAAAATAAAAACGTATAAAAACGATATCGCCATTGTCAAAACGACAAAAAAATACATTGATAATAAAGGTGAATTTTGGGCAAAACAACAATAAGGTTCACATTAGTTAACTAATATGAGCTAACAATGACCAATACATGTGTTAGTTAATCTTTGTTAATGTTAGTTTATAAAAATACAGCTGTTCATAATGTTAACAAATAAAACGTTAGATTTCAATAATGTATTATTTTAATATGTTTAAATTGTGTTAAATGAATTTGAACGAGGATTAATAAATACTGTAGAAGTTCATTGTTAGTTCATGTAAACTAATGAAGATAACTAGTGTTAACTAATGAACCTTTTTTAACCAGTGTGCTCTAGCAGACTTTATTACACTCTATAAACCTCAAATGTATCCTGGAAAGATATCCAATCGATCCTGCATCCAGAATGCATTTGTGTCAGTGTATGGTCAAGCGTCATTGATGCGCTCACACAAGCACGTCAGATCCACGCCGGCCCAGAGCTGTGACCCGCGGTGTGGTCGCGCTGTAATGAGCCGTGGTCGTTTGAGTAACTGACCCTCTTCTGCACGCCGGCCGGCGCTGGGCTACGGCTAGCGGAGAGCCGTCCGACTGGAGTGACCAAGCGCACAGTCATTTAAAGGCCTGGAATTGCATCCTGCACCGAGGTCGATCGATGGCACGCCTGTCAGAAAGATGAATGGGAGCTTTAGGAACTCCATTTTAATGAAGGCGGAGAGAGAGAGAGAGAGAGAGAGAGAGAGAGAGAGACGCTTGTGTAGTCGTGTGTGTATGTGTTGTGTAAAGATACTCCTGTAGCACACACTCTGTACTGTAGGTGTCCATGGTAGAAGAGGTCGAGAGAGAGACACTTGTGTAGTTGTGTGTGTGTGTGTTTGTGTGTGTGTGTGTGTGAAGATACTCCTGTAGCACTATGTAAGTGTCCATGGCGGAAGAGGTCGAGAGAGAGAGGTTGAGAAAGAGAAAGAGAGAGAGAGAGAGCGACAGATGCTTGTGTAGTCCTGTGTGTGTGCTGTGTAAAGATACTCCTGTAGCATGGCAGAAGAGGTCGAGAGAGAGAGACAGACGCTCATGTAGTTGTGTGTGTGTGTGTAAAGGTGTCCAGAAGAGGTGGATCTGCTCCTGAACTGACGGAGACCTGTCTGTCCTCCATCGCCTTCATCACTGATAAACTCCGGGTCTATGCAGAGACTCAAAGAGAAGATGCTTGATTTATCTTAAATAGTTACATGATCTCACTTATAGAAACAAACACGTGGTTCTCAGTATGAGTAAATTCATATCAACGCGGGAAAATCAATCCAAACATTTTTTTATATATATCTACAAGCCTCTGAAGGACTGGAAGTAGGACTCGGCCTCGCTGGGTTTAAGAAGCACGAATGAGTGAATCGAAGCTCCTGAATCCCTGCACTATTTGAGGGGAGAGCCATTTGTAGTGGTGTCTGAAACCATAGTGGACATTATCAACTGCACTCTTTCAATCCCATAATGCACTGCAATAACGAGTGTGCAACTGGTGTATGCTTAATGGCTAGAGAATACCCATAATGCACTGCGAGGGTCGTGCCAAATAAACCCCATCTCACCAGAAGATGGTGCTGAAGATGAATCATCCATCCATTTTTCCAACCCCTAGTCCAATGTGGGTACAGCGTAATGTCATACAGGTATACATTCCTTTTAATTCAATATTGAATCGTTTAATTAAGGTTTATAATAAAGTCAAGTCACCTTCATTTATAAAGCACTTTTAACAATATAGATTGTTTCAAAGCAGCTTTACAGAGATAACAGGAGATTACAGTAACAGATTGTTTTGGCTTTACAGCAGCTCTAGAATAAAGTTATTGTCCTGCTAAAGTTAGTTGGCGATTTACCTAACAGTTCCAGATCAGTGTTTTCATTACTGCTGGAGTGGCCAGTTTGCTAAGCTTCAAATGATTCAGCAAGCGACTCACTCACTCGTTTTCATTCACTCCTTCCATTGGACTTTATTACTGAAGTAATGTAGGGAATATTGAATGAGGGCATATGGAGTCGTTTATTCAATTCATTCGTTCATCCAATAATGCTGATTCGTCTTTATGAGGGAGTCATTGAATCGTTTACTCAATAGATTTGTTCATGAACACAATGATTACAGCGTTTGCGTTGTTGTTTACAGTTTACAAATACAGTTTCTGCTCTGACAAGAAGTTAATAAAGTAACCTTGGGTGGCTTTCGTTCCTGAATGAATCATTGTGTTCATGAACAAATCAATTGAGTGTCTTCATGAGGGAGTCATTGAATCGTTTACTCGATAGATTTGTTCATGAACACAATGATTCATTCAGGAACGAAAGCCACCCAAGGTTACTTTATTAACTTCTTGTCAGAGCAGAAACTGTATCTGTAAACTGTAAACAACAACGCAAACGCTGTAATCATGCTTTCATTATGTCACTTATAATGTCGCTTTCATTATATCATCATATCATAGATATCCATAATAAAGGCTATATGTCTTACGACGGAGTCTCTGTCAATCACCGGCGGCCATCTTGTCACAGGCAAGCTTTCTGGCGGGCTCTGAGTGATCAGCACCGACACAAATACTCTTAACTCGTTGAAATCTTGACGGATTTACAAACGGAACGCTATAATTCTGGATGATTATTTATTGATACACTTATTATTCATAAGTGTGCGGTGTCATAACTACATCTCTGACGTTTATTACAAACCAAACTTGAGAAAATTGAGCAAGTTACGGTTATTTAAAAAGTACATGCACCATTAACACAATGTTACGAGTGAGCGAGCTGCCTGTGACAAGATGGCCGCCAGGTGCGGACGTCGACCTCCATTGGCCGGCAGCGCGGACGAGACATCTAGGCTGCGTCCGAAATCACGTATTATGCGAGTAGGTACTACATTCAAATAAGAACGTACTTTGCGACCGTTTTATATAGTATGAATTCGGGTAGTATGAATGAGTCCGGACGTACTACATGCGCCATGTTGTTGTCACGTGACAAATTTAAAGAGCCATTCCAGTGACTGCACCAACTTCGCGCTGTTTTTAGTTCTGCTTTCTGTTTTCATCTGCGTTTTTACGTCGTCCGAGCCGACAATCAAGAGGAGGCGTCGGTCAGCTACTCACAGATCACACCTTTTGCGGAATTTCTCAAATAAAATGTATTTAGCTAATAAATTTTACCTCATAAAACACACACACAACCCCTATGAACAATGAGAGATGTTGATTTTTGGCAAGGAAAAAGCCATTTATTTGCTTGTGATATTACCATCGATAAATAAACATGAATCAAAAGAGATACGCATGTGTGTCTGTGTTTATCGCCAACGTTACAGCCGCGTCTCCGGTTTCTGCCATTTTCAAATATAACGACAACAACTCCTCTCCCGTGGCATCATGGGATAGTAAAGTGTCCATCGTATGCAAACTTCAGAATCTCGCCGGAAGTAGTAGGTCATCCGAGTATTTTGCGCCGCCTGTTTTTCTATGATTTCAGACATACTACACTGCTCGCGTACTGTTTTTCGAATACTATATAGTAGGGAAGTATTCGCGTACTGTTTTTCGCATACTATATATTAGGGAAGTATTCGCGTACTGTTTTTCGAATACTATATAGTAGGGAAGTATTCGCGTACTGTTTTTCGAATACTATATAGTAGGGAAGTATTCGCGTACTGTTTTTCGCATACTATATATTAGGGAAGTATTCGCGTACTGTTTTTCGAATACTATATAGTAGGGAAGTATTCGCGTACTGTTTTTCGAATACTATATAGTAGGGAAGTATTCGCGTACTGTTTTTCGAATACTATATAGTAGGGAAGTATTCGCGTACTGTTTTTCGCATACTATATAGTAGAGAAGTATTTGCATACTGTTTTTCGCATACTATATAGTAGGGAAGTATTCGCGTACTGTTTTTCGCATACTATATAGTAGGGAAGTATTCGCGTACTGTTTTTCGAATACTATATAGTAGGGAAGTATTCGCGTACTGTTTTTCGCATACTATATAGTAGGGAAGTATTTGCGTACTGTTTTTCGAATACTATATAGTAGGGAAGTATTCGCGTACTGTTTTTCGATTACTATATAGTAGGGAAGTATTTGCGTACTGTTTTTCGAATACTATATAGTAGGGAAGTATTCGCTTACTGTTTTTCTCATAGTATATAGTAGGGAAGTATTCGCGTACTGTTTTTCGAATACTATATAGTAGGGAAGTATTCGCGTACTGTTTTTCACATACTATATAGTAGGGAAGTATTCGCGTACTGTTTTTCGCATACTATATAGTAGGGAAGTATTCGCATACTGTTTTTTCGCATACTATATAGTAGGGAAGTATTCTCGTACTGTTTTTCGAATACTATATAGTAGGGAAGTATTCGCATACTGTTTTTCGAATTCTATATAGTAGGGAAGTATTCGCATACTGTTTTTCGCATACTATATAGTAGTTAAGTATTCGCATACTGTTTTTCGCATAGTATATAGTAGGGAAGTATTCGATTTCGGACGCAGCTCCAGCCTTTATTATCTATATCTATGATATCATCTAGCTTGCTCCGAGAGACTGTAGTGTTGTTTTGCGGTCGAATCTACTACGCCCCCTGGTGGCCTGGAGTCACCTTGGGATTGATGATAGCTACAGCAGGAACAGAGTGACTTATCAGTCAGTCAAAATTTGTTGCTTTTTTACACCCCGTGATGTGTGATTGTTCCTCAGGAGGAGAGCAGGGAAGAGGGAGGTGATGGATTATATGAGAGCTTCTCCCCAGAGGTCTGCGCTGCACTCTCTTGCTCGCTCGCACGTCAATGTCAGAGATCAATAGAGCTGATGTCGCGGTGGGTTTGAGTGTGAGTGTGTGTGTGTCACTGCTAAGATGAGTCTAAATAAGTCAAACATTGTTAGGAAGGTGAATCTCACGCATGGATCATGTTTCATCTTTAAAGAGGATAAATAAATCATGGACAATAAAGCCTTTTTGATACTTGTGACCGAAAGTGTCAGGAAAGGACTTGGAAAATTGACATCTTTACCCTTTATTAAAATATTAAAAATGTGTTACTCAACTGTCTTATTTGTGATGATAACGCAATGAAACATGACAAATTGGGCCAACATAATTTTCGCATTTTTGGCCCAGGCTGTCATACAAATTATGAACATATGCAAAAACAAGAGAGAACCAATGTAATATTAATAATAACATTTTTCTTTTTTGCTTAGTAAAACAAAACCTGTAGCTGTAGTTTGCCTCTTTTGCCAAATCATTTTGGCAGATAAATACCTTAACTAAGTTTAGTGTTTTGTTCTTCCCTCATATATATATATATATATATCATAGACTGTAAAACATATGGACAAAGCGTCTGTGACGTCACCCATAGACTCTCTGAAGAACGGGTTTGAGGCTGTTTATGGGGGGTATGGGCGGCGCCATACTGGAAAATCTTGGAAAATACAAAATACAAAAGTTTCAGAAAGGATACAGAGGTGATATGATGTGTTGTGTCAGATCATGGCCGAGACGTCAAATTCACTCGGCGCAGCCCGTTATCAGCTGTCAATCAAAGTTAACCGCCCTTATTATAACCGCCCTTTTATATCTAAATATGATCTTAACTAACGAGTTAGAAAAAAATTCACCCCCCTCACAGTTGTCAGGCACGCGGAACATATTGAAGATTACAATAAAAGTCCATGGGACCAAACTGTAAACGTATGAATTTATGCTGTGAAAACGGACATTATAACATGATGTCTATGGATATTTGCTCCCTTTTGGGACTGGCCTCTAGTGGATTTGAGATGTATTGCAGTTTATCGCACTTCCGGGTAGGCTTCATCTTTCAGATTAGAATGTTGCCGTTCGATATATATATTTATATATCGTTTGATATATTGATATATTGTTGCCGTTTTATATATATATATATATATATATATATATATATATATATATATATAATGACATTTTGATGGTTTACTCAAACATATAGGGCCATTAATGCTTTGAAAAAGTTGATAAATAAATGTATATATAAAGAAAAAAGAAACATCCCCTCTGGACATCATTTTTGGCCACTATAATATATATATATATATATATAACAGCTGGTTCCAATCCTTGATTCTGATTGGTCAAGAGCTGTGCTTTATTCATGATAACACACGGCTATGACCGCGTCACCCAACGGTTCTGTGTATCACTGCACAACACTGCAGTTCCTATGTTGGGGTTTATTTGAGCTTTCATGCATAATACACATTGGAGCGTTGTTGCTGTTCACGGTCAGGGACTATTTTTTCTAGCGGAAGGAAGGCTTTTAGCGACTTTACGTCATGAAAGTTGCACTATACATATTTTTTTACTTTAATATTTTTATTGTGTGTAACCGTTTTATAAAAGCAATAAGGTACTCGAGGCAAGTGCTGTATCGTGAATCAGTAACGACTGAAGGGGTTACTCCACTTCGCGTCGAGCCTAACAACGCCCTTCAGCCGTTACTCACGATATATATATATATATCGTGAGTATATATACCTTATTTTCTTTTGATTTAAAGGTGAAATATGACGTTAGGATTGCCAGTTAAATACCGAAAGAACGCAGTCTTCAATTGTTCTTTTAAGTCGAGATGTCTTTGACAAATGTCTCTGTTTTCAGTCAGTCGATCAGGTTGTAAATCTGTTGAAACGGCTTGTTTCTCCTGTGCGGCAGCTTGATCATGGCTGATTTGTCTTCTTGTGAGCTTGATCTTTGTCTCTCTCTAGCTCTGCTATGGATATTTTATTTCAACTTAAACCCATTTTATTTTAGTTAATTGCCAAGGCAGTGCTTCTAATTTCCATTTAAGTTCTTCATCTAAAATTATTTTGAATCATTTTTACTTTTAGTTAACAATAACAACAATGACTATAAACAGTGTTAGTATTTTGTTGAGTCCTTAATATAAAATATAAAGCAAACCACTGACTAGTATTTACTTTGTCATTAATATGTGACACACAGCAGATTAAACATTAGCGTGTGTGTTTCTTGTTTACATCCAGGAGACTCGTACAGTAAGCACAGCTGCGGTTATCGCTGTATAAACACCGCAATGTTGAAACAAAGTAAGGATCATTTAGGACCTTCGCCGCTGCATCTCAAACGACCGTACTGTAGATATTCAGGTGGCTAATGCGCGCTTGTGTGTGTCGGCTAGCGGCACGGCTTACTGTGGAGAAGGTCACGGCTGCGATATTCATTCTTTAGGAGCTCGCCGCTGTAGAAATGGTGCCGCATCCCAGAGGAGGATTTGCATTTTTTCAGGCTGAGGGAATGTTCTTACGCAAGCCCCGCTGAAACACTGCCAGAGAACACACTCCTCGCAGCCGCTGACTCCGCTTTCTTTTACACTTTGCTTTTTTCTTTTGTGGCTGTATATCTCTGTGTGTGGATTACACACACACACACACACACACACACTCGCTCTTTCTTTTCAGAACTGACCTTCAAGATCCAGTTCCTCATTCCACATAGTCAAAGCACTTGTGAATCTGAGTGAGCACAAAACATTACAGTCTTTACACAACTCGGGAAGGAATTATCCAACTTATTTTTATTTTAACGTAAGAGCGACTGGCGTCCGGTCTCATCCGCTTCTAGTTATTTCTAGCTCTTTAAAACATCTTGTTATGATGCTTGATACTCAAACTGGCTTTTTATTATCATATTATTTATTAAATTATTATTTTAATGTACTTTCGTTATCATAAACAGACTGGCTTGTAGCACAAATAGTTTTACTGTTCACTGCACATTCTAGCAGCTAATGAAGTCTCACATTCACAGAAAACAGCTTACTTACGTGTTACAGAATAAGGTGGATACTTTTTATTTTTTTGCAAAAAACACAGATGTTACATATACCGTATAGTGCATATAGTACGTTGTTTACTAGGTAAACACTGACCTTCTGCCTAGAGTTGACTAGACACATTCTTCTCTGTATGACTAGTCAACTAGTAAAAATGTGTAGTCAGGCCAGTCTGACTACTAATGCACTTATACATTTTAATTTAATTTATTTTAGCATTTTAAGCCAAATTTAGGGCAAAAAATATATAGTTTGGTCAAATAAGAAAGAGATTGCATTGCAGTTTACACTGTAAAAAACAAATTCGTTAAATTTACGGGAAAAACTGGCGGCTGTGGTTACCAGAGATTTCCTGTTAAAAATACGGTAGCAACGTTTTAGGTTTTACAGACTTTTAACCGTATATAATTTTACTGCAATAAACCGTATTTCATTATCTGATATAATGTTAATTTACTGGTCTTTTGAAGTATTAATATCTGTTTTGGTCCATTGTATTACACTGGCAGTCAACAATCACAGCAGTGATGAGTCACATGACCAATCAAAGCTCTTCATAAGCAGCTCTTCCATGAGAAGATTAATACTAATATATAGAAGTGTCATTCACACAAACATTAACCCTCTGGGGTCCAAGGTGTGTTTTGGGTCCTTGAGATGTTCTGACATGCCCTGACATTTGTGCTTTTTTTTCAGTTGCTTATAAACATATTAATGGCACATTTAGCACAAACAGGGCTACCATAATATGTGAGCAACATGTATGTACATGTTTGTATTTTTGAGGGAATATTGTTTGTGTGGTTATTGAAAAAACTAAAATGAAAGTTTCTGAAATAAGGCCACAAAACACATGAAATATGCGTCCACAAGACTTTTGACTAATAGATGTTGTTGCCTAGAGTTTTTTCTTCAAAATGATCTGAAAATCGTCCTCCTAATCGTTCACATAAAACTGTGAAATAGGTTATATTGTGAAAAACTTTTAAAGTTTATAATCATGTATTGATTTTATTTATATGACCATTAATGATGGAATATTTTAAGTCTCTGTTGCAGCTATGTTAAAAAAAAAAAACCCATCAAAACGCGGGGACGCCATCATGGTAACATTTTGAAATTTAAAAAAAAATGCAATACGCATTAATTTAACAACATTAAATATAACATAAAACCCTAATGTACATAACTGATTAGAAGAAAAAAAAACTAAAAATAGATTAAATCACGCAGGGAATTGTGGGAACGTCAATTTACATTTTGTCACTGTAAATTATACAATGACTTGTTCTTTTTCACTTCCAAAAATGTAACGGTATTTCACAGTAAAATTACATTAAATGTACCATTATATATGCATCACAGTTATTTACCGTATATAGTAAGGAAACTTTCTGTTAACCAGTTTTTATTATTTTCATTTTTACAGTGTACATAATGCATACTTTAATACGTTATTTTAGTATTATTTATACTCTCATAGTATTTATGGAAATTTTGAATTAGTTTTAGTCGTTTTGATATCTGCTATTATTATTTGTATATATTTTGTAATATTATTTCTATTTGCTTTAATTTATTTTTATTTCAGTTTTTATGCAAACTTTAGTATGCAAACTTTCTTATTTTAGCTTTTACACTCTCAGAAAAAAGGTACAAAAGCGGTCACTGGGGCTGTACCTTTTCAAAAGGTACACTTTTGTACCTGAAGGGTGCATATTGGTACCTTAATGGTACATATTAGCACCTAAAATGAACATATCAACACTTAAACTGTACATATTAGTACGTACCTGAAATGTACATAATAGCACCTTTTAGCACCTAAAATGTACATATCAACACTTAAAATGTGCATATTATCACCTGAAATGTACATATTAGCACCAAAAATGTACATATTAGCACATAAAATGTACATATTAGCACCTGAAATGTACATATTAGCACATAAAACGTACAAATTAGTACCTAAAATGGACAAAAGTGTACCTTTTGAAAAGGTACAGCCCCAGTGACAGCTTTCGTACCTTTTTTCTGAGAGTGTAAGTTCTAATATGTTTATTTTATTTATTGATTTCAAAACCATAACTCTATAGTAAGGACATGCAGTTAATGAATATTACTCAGTTTATTTGAACCTTTAAGTAGCGTATCCACAATTTTTGAATAGTTTTAGGTTTAGCGAACGATAATAACACTGGCGTGGAGTTCTGTTTATGGTAGTATGGCAGATCTCGTACGGCCAGGTGAATTGCATTATGGGATGATAGCTGAACGATGTAGGAGCGGCGTCTCGTCTCCGTCTTGGTGTCTTTTTCTGCCACCCAAATTGGCGAAATGAGAGAAGAGAATATAATGGGAAACGGATTACTCCAGGGCTGACGCGTGTCTTTGAAATCAGACATCCGTGGCAAGATGAGTAAACTGGATTAGCCTTCCCTCAGTCCCGTCTCCGGTGCCGTCGGTGAACGGAGAAGTACCCTCGCCATCGTCCCGGGACTCTTTTGGGAAATCAAACACTTGTCAGCCCAGCTGGCTGCGGTGTTGTCTTTCGTTCTCGCGTCTCGTTTTCATCTGTTTACATGTGGGAATTGTGAAAGGCCTCGCTCAGACCGCCTTGCCAGGAGGAATTGCTTGGTGCAAAAAAATTGTCAACAAGATTTTGTGTTTTACGGCTGCCTGTCTGAGCACATTACTGAGGCCTGGCATCTGCTGTTCAATTCATTACACTCCGCTTAAGCAATTTGTTCCTCTCCGGCATTTTAAGGAAATGTGATTAGGTGTGTTTCCTTGGCCTGTTCGACTGAGGTTGAGCTGATATCAGAGATTGGATATTGTTTTCTCAGGGCTTCTGGGTAAATGAGATGGATCTGTAGGTGAGGAATTGCTGTATGTCATATACATATACTGTTTTTGACAGAAAGTTATATGCAGTATGTATTGAGCAATGCAAAATACACTATCTCTATCAAATGTTCAAGTTCGGTAAGTGCAATTTTTTTGAAGAAATGAATGCTTTTATTCATTTGTTCAAATAAATGTTGTTCTTTTGAGCTTTCTATTCATGAAAGAATTCTGAAAACAAACTGTTTTCAACATTCTTGAGCATCAAATCATCATATTAGAGTGATTTCTGAACGTTCATGTGATAATGCTGATTTGGTAATGATTAAATTCAGCTTTGATCACAGAGATAAATCAATAAATAATCAAATATAAAACTGTTATTTTTAATTTTAATAATATTTCACAATATTACAGTATTTTATCTTGATTTTTTATTTAATAAATGCAGAGGAAAAGAAACGTCTTTCAAAACCATCCTACCGACCTCAAAAAGTGTCCCACAATGCATTGACCTTTCAATTCTAGTGTGATGAATAACATTTCTGAAGCATTTTTATAAAAATTCAAAAATTATTAAAATGTATTTTAAATATAAATTTAATATAAAGAGATTTGTACAATATAATAATCTCTAATCTCTAATAATATCGAATTGTTAGAATCTATTTATTTCAACGATGTGTATGAACACGTCACAATATTCCTCATTTAAATCATTAATATGCAGAATAAAGGGGCGTGGCCTGGTTGAGTTAGTTTGTAGTGCACTGTAAAAAAATATTGTTGGTTTAACTTAAAAAAGTAAGTAACCTGGTTGCCTTAACATTTTAAGTTGATTGAACTGGAAAAAGTGAGTTAGTGCAATGAAGGAGATTGATTTAATCATCAGAAACTCAAAATAATACGTTATCTGAACTAAATAAATTATTTAAGTTAAATTTGACAAAAAGAAAAAATCTTGTGATAACAAATCTTGAAATTTTTTTTTTACAGTGTGTGTTAAACTGGCGGTTAAACATTTCCCAAACACCCTCGAAGCGCTTGACCAATCACAACATATTGCTCCAACCGACCAATCAGAGCACAGTGTGCTTTTCAGAAGGAGGGGCTTCATTGAGACAGGAAGTAAAAATATATTTTAAATATAAATTTGAATTTGTACAATATAATAATCTCTAATAATATTGAATTGTTAGAATCTATATTTATTTCAACGATGTGTACAAACACGTCACAATATTCCTCATTTAAATAATTAATATGCAGAATAAAGGGGCGGGGCCTGGTTGAGTTAGTTAATAGTGTGTTAAACTGGCGGTTATGGTAAGAGCGGGACATTTCCCAAACACACTCGAAGTGCTTGACCAATCACAACACATTGCTCCAACCGACCAATCAGAGCACAGTGTGCTTTTCAGAAGGAGGGGCTTCATAGAGACAGGAACTAAACAGAGCGTTACTGACAGACTGGGAAAAGTGGAGCCGCAACAATGGAGAATATGAGGGAAAATAATGTGTTTTTGGAAAATGCAAGCATCAACTTGGTTGGTGAATTCATCGTTCACGGTTTCAAACAGGCAACTCGAGCTCACATTGTATAAACGAAGCACTAAGCTGGACGTCAGCCTTTAGAGGCGTTCAGGTGTGGTGACAGGCGGAATAATCCTCTGAATAGCCCGTTTACCACAAGCCCTGCAGCCTTTTGAATGACCCATCGTCCTCAGAAGAGACTGCAATTATGATCTCAGAGGGGTTTCTGTTGTCTCGTTGATTGCTCAATGTCCCATTACCCTGTAAATATTTACGTGGGCATGCTGACATTTTACCGCTGGGTTAAGCCTCGGCTGTGATTTGCTCTTGACAGCGATGCGGCTCTGGGGTGAAGCTTTTAGAGGGTCCGTGTCTTTATGTGTCTATTTCCAATCATAGTGTTTCTGCCCAGCAGGGTTTTTTCTGCTCTGTCATGTCGCGTCTTTCTCCGAGGCCATCATTGACGAGTCATTCGACCTCTACATCAGGCCTTGAAAACTTCACAGCGCTTCCCTCGCTTTGATTCCTCTCGAAAACTACTATCCCGGAAACAAAGGATTTGCATTCCACATTCATCACTGTCTTGCGGCGCCGCAGACCAAAATATATCAGAGCGCTGGGGAAAAAACTCCTGTTGATTCGCTCCCTTTTAGGAAAAATCAAATCAAACCCATCGATCTAATTACACACAGACTACACACGCTGATGGTAATTGCGAAGTACAAATGCGTTGGAAAGGGCACAGATTCCCCAAAGGTGCAGATCTGTGTTGAAACGGATGTAAGTGTCTTCAATCTATAACTTATGAGTGAGAATCTCACAAAAAGTGATTTTTATCGGCTCCCGGCAGTGCGTGAGAGGGAACGACCTGATTTGAGACCATTTTTTAAGGAAATATCAAGTCAAAAGCCTTAAATGTAAGTGTATTTTTAGGAATGTTTGAATGGCTAACACAAAACCTGCCGACTTCACATTTAAAATCCCCCTGTTGTTACTTAAAACTCATCTTTGATCACCAAAATGACAAAATAGCTTGCATGTAACTCGACACCCTTGCCTCATTTAGTATACGTGGTTATATGAATATGCAAATGAGCCACGCCTCCACTCACTCAGCTCAGAGATCCACTGGTTGACGATCACACGTTGATCTGATTGGTCACAAGCTAGTTTGTGACGTCAGAAACTTGTTTTTGGTTCACTGCAGTTTTAAGGAGGGAACACTCAGGAATGCTGTCAACAAATGAATTTACATGTGGTTTGTCTTAAAGCGTATTAAAACCACCACATAGATAGACAAATAAAAAAAAACAACATTAAACACTTGTTTTTTGTGGACTTTAAAGGTATCATGATGAGAAGAATGCCCACTGTACTTAATTCAGTGCTGAAAATGATCACTAAAATAGTTCTGTCAAACTTAAATTAACTATTTATGTTGTATAGAGGTACATTTTTTTGTCTTTAATCAAAGTTTCTAATGTTATATTTTACCTCAGCTGGTTGCTTTGATTCAAGGCTTAACAAAGACATCTCTAGGGGAAAAATCCTGTATTTGCACTGTATATGTGCAACATACACTTTTGATTATCACACTGTCAAATTGTTGTTTAGTCATTTAGCAAGCTAACAAATTAGCGGCTAGCAATGCTAAGCTTCCAGTGAAAGCTAGTGGAGTATCTTAGCAACATACTAATGTCAAACTTTATGTTCACTAGGTTTTTGTGTGTGTATTTTTTTGAGAGTGTGTGTGGCTAACACATCGTGTGCTGTACCTGGTGAGGGGTTAATGACTTGCTAATGAAACACATGGCTAGCAGCTAATTAGATGTGACCTGTTTTCCTGCAACTGTACCTCAAGGTTGACAGCTCATATGCTAATCTAGCTGCCGTCTCAGTAAAGTCTTTTTTTCTTTTACAGTGTTATTTATTATTTTAGCTATATATAGTTAGAAGTCACAACCTTTGAAGCAGATATCCCTGTATTCTGAAGGTTTTTGCTAATTTGGCTCTTAATATGGTTGTAGCTTGTTATACGAGATGCCAGAATCCTGATTCGTTTCACACGCCTCAGTCTGACCTGACATCTCCTTTGATATCTTTACAAGCATTTTAATGATCTCTGGCTCCGGAGGATCTTCTCTCCTGCGAGGAATTCTCTAAATAAACCAGATGGTTTAGCCATTAAAATGAGTCTTATTCTTTAAAATTAGTTTTATTCCCTCGGTTTGATAAAAGTTGTGAAGCATATTTCAAGGTTGAAAACAAGGTTATTTTTTCTGTATATGAATAATAATAATAGTAGTGGTTGTAATTAGTAGCAGTGTATCCTACAACAAAGTTGTTTCAACCCAACTTTGGGTCAAATGTGGACAAACCCAGCCATTGGGTTAATTTTTTAATTAAAATTTTAACCCAATGTTCGAGTTTGTCCATATTTGACCTAAAAATGGTTTAAAACAACCCAGCATTTTTTAGAGAGTTGTTTCAACCCAAATTTGGGTAAAATATGGACAAACCCAAATGTTGGGTTAAAAATGTAATTAGAAAAATTACAGATGATAGTGAACGTTGGGTTAAAATTTAAAATGACATTTTTAACCCAACATTTGGGTTTATCCATATTTGACCCAAATTTAGGTTGAAACAACCCAGCATTTTTGTGTGTGTATACATTTTTCTAATAAAATGTTACATTTTACTGTATATATATGCTGTACTGTATTAGAGCCAGACCGATATTATCGGCCGATATTAGGCATATTCCATCAGTATCGGCAGTTATAATGGCCGATAAATGAATATTTCAAAAATAAAATAAAAACGGACGAAACACGCTTGAACCATGTCATGAGTTGTATAGTTTGTCCACCAGAGGGCACTCTACACCGTCCCTGTTGGCAACACTCGTTGAGTTGGTCACGATACATATGTAACAATTAAAAGAACATCCCCATCAGTTCTCTTAACTCAAATAAGCATGACAAAATTTGTGACTATCATGTCCAGTTTTGCTGCTGTTAAATAAGCCGAGAGTGAAGCGGAATTAGCTAGTAATAGTTACGTTACGTTGTTACAGTGTAGTCGACTGACTGTCCTTTTAACTTTTGACAATGTGACTGAAGTATTTCTTTAATAGCACGTGACCGTTATAGCAATGAGACGAATCATCTCTCCTTGGCCTGTTATATTGAAAATGTATGTTTTACAATTTGCAGTATGACGTTATCCATTACTAAATTATGGCTCATTATAGACTTGCTAACCATAAAGCTAGCTAATGCCACTATCATCAGTCTGTTCTGTTGTGACAATAAAAGAAACAAGTTTCTTTTTAAAATGCATTATATTATTTTAGTTAAAACTCATAAATAACTACAAATAACTACTGTTAGGGAAATATGTTAATGTTTTTTTGCGCGTTTCTGAAAAAAAAAAAAAAAATATCGGCCGATATATCGGATTTAAAAACCAATAAATATTAGTATCGGTATTGGCCTTCAAAATCCTTTATCGATCGGGCTCTATACTGTATGTATGTAAATATGTGTGTGTGTGTGTGTGTATATACAGTATATACACACACACACATACATACATGCATACATACATATATGCAGTATATACACTCTTAAAAATGTAAAATAAAATATTCTTTGGGTCAAATATGGACAAACTCAGCCATTGAGTTAAATGTTAAAATTACATTTTTAACCCAACTTTTGGGTTTGTCCATATTTAACCCAAATTTGGGTTAAAACAACCCAGCATTGTTTAGAATGTATATACTGTACTTATTTTAGACTGGGACAAATATCAATATACTATTACAAATAAACAAGTCAATAATATATACTAGGGCTGTGCAAAAATTAATCGCGATTAATCGCATCCAAAATAAAAGTCTGTGTTTACATAATATATTTGTGTGTGCTGTATATAATTATTTTGTATATATAAATACCTATGGATGCATGTATATAATTAAGAATTATTTGCGATTAAATTCTGTATATATATAAATACATAATCTAAATTATATAAATATAAATATTTTCTTAAATATATACATGCATGTGTGTGTATTTATATATACGAAATAATTATATACAGCACACACAAATATATTATGTAAACACAGACTTTTATTTTGGATGCGATTAATCGCAATTTATTTTTGCACAGCCCTAATATATACAGTACATATATATAAACAATGTCAATATAAAGTATTTATATCTTTAAAATAGAATATTTTCTTTAATTTTCCCCCTCGTGAGAGATGACCTGTTTTTCCTCTCTTCTGCTCGGCTCAGCATCTGCAGTTGAAGAAGAAAATGCTGTAATGTGTGTGTGTTTAGTATTATTCTGGGAATCTGTGCGTCCGGTGTGGTGTGTCTGTGTGTGTGTGAGCGTCTCGCACAGCCCGGGGCGTTGTATGCCTATCGACCCGCTGTCAGGCCTGACTGAAACCCGCCGTCACAGGAACACGTGTGATGGACAGCCGAGCGTGAGAAACCCACCAGCGACCTCAAAACTCAAACTCAAAATGAAGACGTACTCGACGAAAGCCGGCCCAGAGGTGCGGATCACACCGTAACGGGCCTTTTCTCCGTTCCTTTCACCAGTTAAGTTCCTCGTCAACGCTGCGGTGTAATTAGCAGGCGAATACGCCAGGGCTTTGAGGCGAGTTATTGACAACCACGCAACAAAGACGCTCTCTTGTGTTGACGTTTGAATCATCAGGTTGAGTCGGGTGGGCGAAGAGGCCTGTCGGAAACCTCTCCGATGAGTGGCGGATGTTTTCCGGTGAGCGTTTTCCCTTGGGAAATGCGCGCAGCATGGGAGAGAAATGACTAAAGAACATGCTAATAAAGCCGTTTAAATTATTCATCTCTTCATCTTAAACCTGCCGCCTCCGGGGCTCACTCATCTCCGCCGATTCTGGCTTTTCATTCCTTTTCATCCGTGATCGCATCCCTCTCTCCCTGTCACATTCCTCCTTCACCTTGGCTTTCTTGTTTGTCATCTCTCTCTGATAGCGCTCGAGATGTTTTATTTACATCATTGTCAGGATGATTTGCTGGAGGTAAATTCAGATGTGAGCGTTGCGAGTCCCTCAGGAGTCGAGCGGCGTCAGCGAATGGTTCCCAGCATGACAACATCCATTTCTGTTGATGGATCTCTGAAACATCTCTTGCAAACCCAGCGTTAGCTACTTTCAGCATCATAAGAAAACATGATGTCTTTATTATAATATACTGTAGCATTTTCCGGTAACACTTTAGAATACGGTTCCTTCGTTAATGAATAACTACACAAGAACTAATGAGTAACACAATATTAACAATCTAGTAACTATTATTAACTAACAAGAAACTCTGATTAACGAACTAGTAAGTAATAGCGCACAGACGAAAGTGGTAGTTCACTATTAAAGGGTTAGTTCACCCAAAAATGAAAATTCTGTCAGTATTTACTCACCCTCATGTTGTTTCAACCCCGTAAGACCTTCGTTCATCTTCGGGACACAAATTAAGATATTTAAGATATTAAGATCGCTCCTGCATACAGTCCATAGGCTTCTTGAGGGAATGACACTCGCTGGCCTCGAAAAGTCATTAAAGACATCGTTAAAATAGTCCAAGTGACTACAGGGGCTCAATATTAAGTTTATCAAACGACGAGAACACTTTTGTGCGCAAAAAAACAACAAAAATAACGACTTTATTTCAACTATTCGTTTATTTCTCCCTCTGCGCGAGTCAGGTTACTAGTTTAATAGCGTAAGCTTCTGTTATTGTACGTCACACGCATCACACACACATGACCAGCGTCGGCCAATAGTGAGCCTACGTGTGACGTAGCTCTACGCAATCACACTACGTTAACTGACTACAGGCTCATGGAGAAGGACGTGAATAGTTGACATAAAGTCGTTATTTTTGTTATTTTTTTGCGCACAAAAGTGTTCTCGTCGTTTGATAAACTTAAGATTGAGCCCCTGTAGTCACTTGGACTATTTTAACGATGTCTTTAATGACTTTTCGGGGACAGCAAGAGCCAGTCCCTCAAGAAGCCTATGGACTAGTATGCAGGAGCGATCTTAATATCTTAAATATCTTAATTTGTGTCCCGAAGATGAACGAAGGTCTTACGGGGTTGGAACAACATGAGGGTGAGTAAATACTGACAGAATTTTCATTTTTGGGTGAACTAACCCTTTAAGTAATCAATAACTACTATTTTTTTAATACTTCCCAGAGAACTACTGAAAAAGTTTATTAGCAATCTAGTAACTACTATTAACTAAAAGAAACTCTTATTAACGAATTAGTAAGTAATAGCTCACAGATAAAAGTGTTACTAGTTACTTCTGTGGGAATGACTAATTATTTGGATCCGTATTATAAAGTGAAGATCATTGGAACTAACTAGTAATTACTCAAGTGTTACTACATGATCTAGTCATGATTTGTGCAAACGTTGGTGAACTTTAGTATACTTTTAGAAAATGTCTTTGGTAACACTTGAGTATTTTTTTTTTTTCTTTTGTCAAATCAACTTATTTAGTTGAGATAACTTATTATTTTGAGTTTCTGATGATTAAATCAATCTCTTTCATTGTACTAACTCACTTTTTCCAGTTCAATCAACTTAAAATTTTAAGGCAACCAGTTTACTTAATTTTTATAAGTTAAACCAACAATATTTTTTTTACAGTGTTGATATATGCTAAAATATAAGTGTTTACATTTTGACGTGCATTTTGGAATGATTGTCATTCGCACCTCTCCATACAGCATTTTATATAATATCTATTATATAAAAGATATTATAATAAAATTATATAATAAATGATATATTATATAATATCTAATATCATTTTATATAATATAAGTACATCCGCAAACTCTCCTCAACATCACACATGATTAGAGGAACCGTGCATGTCAGTCGGGTGAGTTATTAATAATAACAATAGCAGTAGTGCTGTCGTTGCAAACATGCAGGACTGTGTTGTATCTGCTCACGTCTTCATAAATGATCATTTAGAGCAGGTCTTTGTCTCCATCTCTCTCACACACTGCTTATTAATGAGCTCATCTCCCCTCTCTCTGCCCAAAACATGCGCTTTGTGTAGCTTTCCCTGTATGGATTACGCTTGGAGATGTTCTATTGATCCGCCTAAAGTCCGTATTGAACCGGCTCTAATTTAGAGCTTGTGGAAAAGCTTTCTCCAGCCCAAACGGTTAATAATTCCCCACAATATGATGAATAGACGTGTGATTAATTCATTTGCTAAAGTGAGTCATTAATTAGACGGAAAGCATGCCAGTTTGTCCAGTCATTCCTCTTGGATTCGTCTTCATTTGACGGGTTAATTCGGACATTCTTCCTCCTCGTGTCTCCGTCTTCCTCGTGCGATGGATTTCCCCAGACGCTCCTGATAGGCTCCCAATCAATGGCATTAACCTCCCAATTAATCATCCGACCAATGAGGAGTCCCGTTATTGGAAGCAGCTGGTGTGTGTCAGTGATGTTTTGAGCCGTGTGTCTGTATATGAAGAGTTCAGATGCAAAAGCCTCTAAATGCCATTTGAAATTTTCTTCTTTAATGATGATTTTTATCAAACTTGTATATTTAAGTTCAGTGATTTCACTTAAATAACAATTAATAGGTCATTATCATTGCCATTTAAGTGAAATCACTGAACTTAAATATACAAGCTTGATAAAAATGATCATTCTAGAAGAAAATTTCAAATTACATTTAGAGGCTTTTGCATCTGAACTCTTCATATGTTCTCTCTTTTTTATTATTTTTTTTTTTTATGGAGATACAGACCAAAATAGTGCCGTAATGAACAATCTAGTAACTCCAGAAGTGTGTAAATGTATAGGTGTGAGCAGTGTTGGGGAAGCTAATCTGAAACTGTAGTTTGACAAGCTACAAGCTACTCATAAGTTAAAGGAGTAGTTCACTTTTGAAAAAACTTTTGCTGATAATTTACTCACCCCCATGTCATCCAAGATGTCCATGTCTTTCTTTCCTCAGTCGAAAAGAAATTTAGGTTTTTGATGAAAACATTCCAGGATTTTTCTCCATATAATGGACTTCAATGGGAACCGGATGGTTCAAGGTCCAAAAGACAGTTAACAACAGTTTCAGATGCAGCTTCAAATGTCTTTAAACGACACCAGACGATGAATCTGGTCTTATCATGCGAAACGATCACTTATTTCAAAACTTATTCCAAAAATGTAACTTTTCTAAGGACAAATGCTAGCCTTGCTCTATTCTGTGAGGCGCGTTTGCAACGTCACGTATTATGTAATTACGTTCAAAAGGTCACGGGCGACGTAGCCGAAAGTACAGAGTCAGAGTGTTTTCAAGTTGAACGCATAGGTTGAACGTGCAAACTAACTCAAACGCCGTTTACAAAAAAAGGAATTAAAAGGAAAAACAACGATGTCGGACGATTTTGATTCTGTACTTCCGGCTACGTCGCCCGTGACCTTTTGAACGCAATTACGTATTACGTGACGTTACAAACGCGCCTAAAAGCGACACAGACCCCGTCAGGCGACGGCAGAAGTGCCTTTCACCCTGTTTCGACTTGATGAACCACTGATGAGATTTTGGAAACATTATTTTAAGTAAACAATGTTAGATAGTGTTGCTTTAATGCTAATTATGAATATAATGTTACACTAACTAAAATTAAAACAATGGGGAAAAAGCTGTAAAAAAAACACATTTTAATCACACAGAACAATGTAAGTGGACTTTTTATAATTGTGCCTTTGAACGATTACATAATTGTGGCATCCAGAATTGTAATCGCAATTACAAATTCGATTAATTGTGCAGCTAAAGTGAGGAGACGTCTCTCTCTGAGCCATTCATACAGTAGGCCTGTTCCAGGGGTCAGGTGAAGGGTCAGGGTTCAGCTCAGGCTGGGTGTTGTGATGTGTAGGGTTTGGGTTGGGAGCTAGAGAATGAATGTCCTCACTAACATAGCTGGACAAGAATGTGTGTGCGTGTGTGTAACATGTAGATGGTGATTCATGCTCTCCCAAGAAAAACACACAGGCTGCCAGTCGGTTGTGGATAGCAGCGCTCCGCCGGGGAGACAGTATATTTATTCAACAATCCTGTTGACCAGAGGACCACGTCCATGTGTGTGTGTGTGTGTGTGTGTTTGTGAATGAGAGACAAGAGGAAAAAAAACCAAGGAGACGGTCCAGCTGCAGAAACCTACAGGAAACACAGATGAGTCGAGTCTAGATGAAAGAGGCGAGAAACAATGAGTCACTTTTCTGAAATCGCACAGAAAGAATCGTGTAGACAACGAGTCTCATTCACGCAGAAAAGGTTCTCACGCATGTTTATCGGGTTTGTTCTCGCTCTTTGATTGTTCTCGCTTATTGAATGAAGAATCAGAACATTTTCAGTCTACGTCTATTCTAGGGCATGTTTTAGATTCACATGTAAAAATGTTGTGTAAAAGAAGTAAGTATTGGTGCTGTGATGCAACTATAGAGAATATCTGAAACATTTAAAGAGCCCCTATCATGGATTTTTAGCTCTAAGGGAATGAAAACATCCTGCAAAGATTTAAATCTGAAAGTACACCGTATACTGTATAAAGTTATTGTCTTTCAAAAGTGAGAGTCGACTCAGAGTCTATGAAATGAATTGTTTTGGAAACGAGTCATTAGCTTTTACGTCGTGACGTAGAGAGGTCATTCATTGGCCGCTCCCAACAACTGAGCGCGCAGACTTGAAGTGACGACATCTAGAACACATTCAAATACTTCAGCTGAATCGCATCATGTCGAGAAGACGCATTGCAAAGACAGCTCAGCCACTTGTTTCCATTGTCCAGGGACGAGCATGTGAAGAATCAGTGGTCAGAGTTCATATTTGCAACGCCCGAACCTTGTGTTCTCACCATTTTAATGACGAATCATTCAAAATTCAAAAACTTAAATGAATTCAAATGTGGATTCGCAAGCCGGTTGTTCCTGAAGGAGGGCTCGGTGTCCGGTGTATATGGATCGGGTTCGTCCTCCGAAGAATTACAATCTGTGAGTAAAATTAATAATGTTTGCTGTTATGTTTTCTGTAGCATGCACACTTAGTTTTGTTTTTGATATTCACCACACATTCATTGAAAAATACTCAGCAATGCTGTCGACTCATGAATTTACACATGCTCTTAAAGTATATTAAAAACACCATAAACAACATTAAAGCTTGATTTTTATCACATGTGGACTTTAGAGAGCCCCTATTATAGCATTTGAAATGTTCCTATTTTGTTTTGGGAGTTCCCAAAAACAGTTTAACGTGCATGCAAGGATAAAAAAAACACTTTATTTGTCTTATAATATGCATTTATATTTACCCGATTTGCTCAACGACTCCCAAATGATTCGTTCGACGATTCATTTTCCCAAACACCTGCTTTGAGTGACGCGAATCTGCGGCAATTGGTCAAATGAATCAGTCAGTTGTTATTGGTAAACCGCAGGCAGAGACTGTCGGCAACGGAACGCCCATAACCAGGATTATAGCTTGTCTAGTGTTGAAAATTGTATATAGTGTTGTATATATGAAGAGTTCAGATGCAAAAGCCTCTAAATGCCATTTGAAATTTTCTTCTTTAATGATGATTTTTATCAAACTTGTATATTTAAGTTCAGTAATTTCACTTAAATGGCAATGATAATTACCTATTAATTGTTATTTAAGTGAAATCACTGAACTTAAATATACAAGTTTGATAAAAATCATCATTAAAGAAGAAAATTTCAAATGGCACTTAGAGGCTTTTGCATCTGAACTCTTCATATGTATGTAATCGTATATATAGTGAACAAACGTGTCAGAAAAAGTGCACTTTCCACACGGTTCCTTACTCGCGTCTCCGTCAAGAGCGAGCTTTCCCGGCGATACTCGCATTGTGGCGGCTTTTGAGGGACAGTGCTTATTATATAGAGCGAAGTCATATTTGGCTAAGTCGTTTAGGAGGTAATTGCCATTTCCTCCTTAAAACTGCAGTGAACCAAATACAGTCTCAAAAACACGCTTTGAAATCGCTGGTGTTTCTGACGTCACAAACCACCTTGTAACCAATCAGTGATCGTCAACCAGTGGATCTCTGAGCTGAGTGAGTGAGTGAGTGGAGGCGGGGCTCATTTGCATATTCATAGAACCACGTATACTAAATGAGGCGAGGGTGTCGAGTTACATTCAAGCTGTTTTAAGGCATGACGATTTTTTTCTCATCGTGGTTTTTGTCATTTTGGTGATCAAAGATGAGTTTTAAGTGATAGAATCATTCTGTTTGTTTACTGGGGTAAATTCAAAAATGTAAATTCTAAAAATTCAAATAATTCATAATAAGGAATTATTCGTGGTATTTTGAAGTGTCCATGATAAGAAAAAAATACCATGCATGTTCATTATCACAATATATCGTATTATTGTATATGGAGACAGTAGAGCACACCATCTCTCCCGGACGCTCGACGTGAAATGGGCAGCCGAACATCGATTTCTTCTGTCACCTCTTCTCATGAGGACCTGTAAAGTGTGTGTGTGTGTGTGTAAATGTTCCCGGAGGACAGTTTCACCGCTCAGAGGTTGCTCGTTCAAAGCTGCAGTTCTTCAGTTTAGTGTCAGACGTTTCCACTAAACTACCTTTGGATGAATTCAAAGACACACATTCGAGTCTGCAGTTGACATACACTAAGAGTAGAGCTGTCAAATTAACACAGATTCATGTTTTTTTTTTTTTTTTTAAATAAGTAAAGTTTGAGATCATTGATATTTCTGCAGTATTTTTCCTCAAACCTTCAAAAGCACCTCTGTTTAATCTAATTTCTGTGTAGAAGAAACAGTTGAGATATAAAAGCGATTTATTTTGTGTTTGTCAAGCTCTAAACGGGTTAAAGGGATAGTTCACTTTGAAATTAATTTTTGATATGTTTTATCTTACCTCAAGGGCATCCAAGATGTAGGTGTCTTTGTTTCCGCAGTATTTTCAATTTTGATATTTTTAGGTCAAACCGTTGTTGTCTGTCAGTCATATAATGGAGGTCTATGGTCACCACCTTAAAGAGCATGCACAGAGAATTCCACATTAAACATGATTTGATGATTTGATGTAAGTACACATTGATGGCCTAAGACACGAAACGAGCGGTTTGTGTGAGAAAACTGACAGTATTTATATCGTTTTTACCTCTTGTAACCACAGCCATGTCCATGTGATCTGAGGGAGCGGGCGCTTTCCGGTTGTGGTTACAAGAGGTAAAACGATATAAATACTGTTCGTTTTCTCACACAAACCGCTCGTTTCATGTCTTAGGCCATCAATGTGTACTTACATTCTTGAGTCATTAAATCATGTTTAATTTGGACTTCTCTGTGCATGCTCTTTGAGGTGGTGACCATAGACCTCCATTATATGACTGACAGACAAGAACGGTTTGACCTAAAAATATCAAAATTGAAAATACTGCGGAAACAAAGACACCTACATCTTGGATGCCCTTGAGGTAAGATAAAACATATCAAAAATTAATTTCAAAGTGAACTATCCCTTTAAGACA
Organism: Pimephales promelas; assembly: GCF_016745375.1. The sequence continues at coordinate 39,975,239 of NW_024121210.1, read as the reverse complement.
CAAGCTGGAAGTAAATTTGGCCATTAATATGTTAAATACATTTGTGATTAAATTTTTTTTTGGATTTGTTTCCACACTTACACTGCAAAAAAAAAAAAGATTTTCTTCCTCAGTGTTTTTGTCTCATTTTCACAAATATTTCAACGTTACCATACTTGAGAGGCAAAATGGCTCTTGTTTTCTGATAAATATGTCAAAATTGTGTTAAAAACTTAATTCAGAAGGAAAGCAAGATTCATTTTTCTTGTTTTAAGCATAAACTCATTTAATTGTGTTAATTTTTTTTCCAGAAAACCCAGAGACACTATGCTTCTCGAGTCAATGTGTCTTAAGGATGTTTGGATATGAGTGTGTGTTTGCAGTGTACTATAGTTTCCTCGTCTGAATGTGGTTACGTTTGACGAGAGTTGCAGTGATGTCAGTTCATCAAACTCTCTCTCGGTAGTTTTGAGATCATCGTCAGTTCAAAGACGTCCCGCAGACGCTTTATATTGAAGTTAAGATGTCCACCACTTTCTCATGACCTCACTCTCTGAACAAAGAACAAAGGTTTACGTCAACTTGTTCACCTTAGAGAGCGTCGTGGCAGGAGCTAGAGAGAGAGAGAGAGAGAGAGAGAGAGAGCAGGTTAAAGAATTAAAGCGAGTGCGGTTTTCTCCTGTCATTCTCCATGTCGAGATGTGAATCCGTGCAGCGCCAGCGCACACACACACACACACACAAGCCGCTGACTTGGGAAAATCAGCGAGAGGAGGGTGCAAAATCCCTCTTTATCGAAAATTGGCTCTCCCAGTGAACAGCCCTAACAGAAATCCAGTGGGGTTTCCAAGGAAACCGTTCCACGGATCTGAAACTGTGAGCAAAGCCGGAGATGAATGGCTGATTTGTAGGACACACAACAATAGCGGTGCAAGGCATAATTGTACAATAATGAATTAAAATCAGGGAGAAAAGAGACAGGAGTTAGTGGTCAGGTGATTAATGTCCAGCGAGGTGTGAGTTTAAACTAGTCATCGCTGATTCACATTATAGGACATTAGTGGTTGATTGTGACAAACCCGCTTGGTGGAATGTAACGAAGTACAAATAATGTGTTACTTTACTTAAGTACAATTTTTACGTATCTTTACTTTACTTAAGTAGAATAAATAGTGAATACTTTTTACTTTTACTTCGTTACATTTTGCAGCAATTATTCTACTTTCTACTCCACTACATTTCTACAACTTCTGTTACTTTTTCATTACATTTTCTGGTCAGTTTTTCCCTGCCAAAGCGTAATCTGACCGTCCGTCCGTTGCACGTTTGTCTCACCAGTGACGTTTGGTTGCCATAGATATATCAACCTGGTCACACTAAATGTGTCTCGCACGCAGTGCGTTTATCGTGCAATTTAAACGCGAAAATTTGTTTTTATGTGCATAGGAAACGCACCGTGTGCAATATGCCTATACATTTGGTTAGGATTAGCCTATGGCAAGCCAAGAGGTTCAGAATTACACTATAAATGAATCGCGTTTACTGTCAAAACATAGTTATTAAAGGAGAACTCCGGCGAACAATGAACCTTTGGTCTAATAAAACATCGGTACCTGGTCAATCGTTATCTGAGATTTGTTTTCTTGATAATCGAATGTAAAGAGTTTTATCTCTAAAAACTGTTTAGCGTATAATGCTAGTAATGGGGGCATATAATAAGTAAAAAGAAATGGCTAGTTTATACCACTAACAAGGCTCAAAATAGCCCCACACTAACACAGTAACATAATGAGGGTCCATACATGCAAAACGAAGCATTAAGAACTTTGTAAGTGTACAGACCGTTTAATAAGAAGATACTTTATGAAGACAGTTCACTTCGTGTATACAGACAGGAGCCATCTTAAAAAATAGTCTCGATAAGTCAAACCACGAACGTCGTGCTGAGTGATCTGAGCTGTATGAAGTTCAGCGAACTTCTGAACTGTATGAACGGCGCTCGGGGATCGACTTATCGAGACTATTTTTTAAGATGGCTCCTGTCTGTATACGCGAAGTGAACTGTCTTCATAAAGTTTCTTCTTATTAAACGGTCTGTACACTTACAAAGTTCTCAATGCTTCGTTTTGCATGTATGGAGCCTCATTATGTTACTGTGTTAGTGTGGGGCTATTTTGAGCCTTGTTAGTGGTATAAACTAGCCATTTCTTTTTACTTATTATATGCCCCCATTACTAGCATTATACGCTAAACAGTTTTTAGAGATAAAACTCTTTACATTCGATTATCAAGAAAACAAATCTCAGATAACGATTGACCAGGTACCGATGTTTTATTAGACCAAAGGTTCATTGTTCGCCGGAGTTCTCCTTTAATATATAGTAAGGATAAGCATGATGTGCATATTGCCTAATTGCAAGCTTGTTTCAGAAATGGTGACAACTATTTTTTTTTCCATCGTTATTGAACATCATTATAGGAGTATTAGGTGGAACGAGTTAGAATTAAATGTTTTATTAATCATTAGAAAATAGACATTAAGAGAATAAATTGTTATGCAAGTACTTTTACTTTTAATACTTAAAGTACATTTCAAATCAGGTACTTTTTACTTAAGTATGGTTGTCATTGTGCTACTTCTACTTTTACTGAAGTAAATATTTATCTGTTTATTTGTACTTTTACTTAAGTACTGAGATTCAGTACTTCTGTATGTGTATTGAATCACTGTGTTTAACCGATTCCTGAAAAAAGGAGTTTCCTCATCTTTAATGCCAGGAATGACCCGAAATGAAGCTTCAAACAGGGCACCCGATAGCATATCTCTGAACATAAGAAGACCTCTCTCCTGATGGAGGGTAATTGCCTCACCGTGTAACATGTCCCGGAGCCTTTAAACTCAGGCAAACTGCTGGAAGTTTTTATGTCTGGAGGTAATTGGTTCCAGGCGGCGCTGGGAAACGGAGACTTGGACTGGACATCCAGCCCCTCCAGGTTCGTCCCCGAAATCAAGCGCTTTACCTTCTGTTCCATCAGGACCTCGTCGTCCCCGTCGCTCCCTAAATCTGCGCCGAACATGTGGTTGTGTTTTAATCATTGTTTATAGTTTGATTGATGTAGCGTCAAGGCCAGAGTTTTGTTGTTTGTCAAGCGGTTGTGTAATATAGGACCGAGTGAGCTGCCTTGCTGTGTGTCGTCTACATAGGCCGCATGCTGACCGCGAATGGACAGAGTTTGTAGTTATGGTGTTGCTTGGCTAATGACACAATAATCCAATCATCTTGAAACTGTACAGTTGGCTAAAATAGTCCATTTTTTAGTTAGAGTGAATTGTTTTATCTGAAATAATAATCAGAAAGGTTTTTTTGAGCATCATAGGATCATGTGACACTGAAGACTGGAGTAATGGTGCTGAAAACTCTGCTTTGATCACAGGAATAAATTACACTTTAACGTCTATTCACATAGAAAACGGTTATTTTAAATTGCAAAAATATTTCACAATATTACTGTTTTTACTGTATTTTTTGCTCAAATTGATGCAGCCTTGGTGAGCAGAAAAGGCTTCTTTCAAAAACATTTTAAAAATCTTTCCAACCCTTAACTTTGCATTGTTGGCTAAAGAATTGTGCATATATTCTGTGTTTGTATATTGCAGGTCATTCCATGCATTCATAAATTGTATGCCCATATGCTGTAGAAATGGTAATAATAGCATGTTAGGATGCTATTCAAAACATAGACACACTTTTGGTGGATTGCATCTCTGCGAAGAATGCATGTGATGAATTTTACCAAAAGACAAAACATTTTTAAACCGCAATCATTTCGTAAAAATTGGTTTTGTCTAGGTATCTCTTGTGTGTGTGTGTGTGTGTGTGTGTGTGTGTGTGTTATTCTGTGAAGCTTCCTCTGGTGTGACAGATAAGCTCTCCCTATCGTCCCTAGTTTCAACAGGTCTAACCTTTATCGATTTGTCGTTGCACATTAAGTTTTTTTACTTTGTAATCTTTCACCAGAATGTAATTCATAAAATTGTAAAGACTGTGATACTAAAAGACCAAATTCAATATAGACCTTTTTAATGATGCATACTAGGCCTATAGGAAAGCAGATTAACCAAAACATAAACGCAACACACAGATTTTGTGAAGCATTTTTCCATCGGAAACCCTCAAAGTTACACTTTATTTTAAGGTGTCAAAGTACTGAGTAATAATAATTAACAACATGTACTTACTATAGGATTAGGGTAGGATTAGGATTTGGTTGAGGGTTAGCTGCTGGATTAGGCGTAATTTACAGTTATGGTAAGTACAGTAAATGTAAGAAGGACACTGTACAATGTGTTACCGGAAACCTTTATAACATTCATATTCTGGGCTCATCTGTTAGCCTGTATATATGCATCATCAATGAGGTGTTTATGAGACTGATCTTTTAATACCATTGTATTAGTAGATTAATTGTTTTCATTGGTGAGCGCTTTAGAATATCTTGCTGTTTTTAGTGATTGAAATACTGCAGCAGGTGCGTGTTATAAAGTCAGAATTGATTGATTAAAGTTGCAATTGCGTGTTAAGTCAGAATTGCGAGTTATAAAGTCAGAATTGCAAGTTATAAAGTCAGAATTTGTTGATATAAAGTCGCAATTGCGTGTTATAAAGTCAGAATTTATTGATATAAAGTCGCAATTGTGTGTTGTAAAGTCAAAATTGCGAGAAGTCGCAATTGCGAAATATAAAGTCAGAATTGGGAGATATAATGTTGCAATTGCGAGATATAAAGTCAGAATTGATTGATATAGTCGCAATTCCATGTTATAAAGTTAGAAATGCATGATATAAAATCGCAATTGTGTGTTATAAAGTCAGAATTGTGAGATATAAACTATTCTAAAAAAAATCTGTCTTTTTCCTTAGAATTGGCCTGATAACTCGCAATTGCGAGTTTATATCTCACAATTCTGAGAAAAGATGTCCAAATCTTGAGATATAAACTTGCAATTATGTGTTATAAAATCAGAATTGAGAGATGTAAACTCGCAATTGTGAGAAAAAAAGTCAGAATTGAGAGATAAAGTCTCAATTCTTTTTTTTCTTAATTGCGCAATCTCGCAATTGCGACTATTTCTCAGAATTGCGACTTTATATCTCGCATTTGCGACTTTATTTTTCAGAAATGTGACTTTATATCTCACAATTGCGACTTTATTTGCGACTTCATTTCTCAGAATTGCAACTTTATATCTCACAATTGCGACTTTATTTCTCAGAATTGCAACTTTATATTTCATAGTTGCGACTTTATTTGCGACTTTGTTTCTCAGAATTGTAACTTTATATCTAACAATTGCGACTTTATTTCTCAGAATTGCGACTTTATATCTCATAGTTGCGACTTTATTTGCGACTTTATTTCTCAGAATTGTAACTTTATATCTCACAATTGCGACTTTATTTCTCAGAATTGCGACTTTATATCTCATAGTTGCGACTTTATTTGCGACTTTATTTCTCAGAATTGTGACTTTATATCTTACAATTGCGACTTTATTTTTCAGAATTGCAACTTTATATCTCATAATTGCGACTTTATTTGCGACTTTATTTCTCAGAATTGTAACTTTATATCTCACAATTGCGACTTTATTTCTCAAAATTGCGACTTTGTATCTCCCAATTGCGACTTTATTTTTCAGAATTGCAACTTTATATCTCACAATTGCGACTTTATTTGCGACTTTATTTCTCAGAATTGCAACTTTATATCTCGCAATTGCGACTTTATTTTTCAGAATTGCGACTTTTTATCTTGCAATTGCGACTTTATTTCTCAGAATTGCGACTTTATATCTCGCAATTACGACTTTATTTTTCAGAATTGCGACTTTATATCTTGCAATTGTGACTTTATTTCTCAGAATTGCAACTTTTTATCTTGCAATTGCGACTTTATATCTCAGAATTGCGACTTTATATCTCACAAATTGCGACTTTATTTCTCACAATTGCGACTTTATATCTCGCAATTACGACTTTATTTTTCATAATTGCGACTTTATATCTCGCAAATTGCGACTTTATTTCTCAGAATTGCGACTTTATATCTCGCAATTATGACTTTATTTTTCAGAATTGTGACTTTATATCTTGCAATTGCGACTTTATTTCTCAGAAATGCGACTTAATATCTCACAATTGTGAGATAAAAAGTCGCAATTATTTATATATATTTTTTTTTATTCAGTGGCGGAAACAAGCTTCCATAGACAGGCCTCTGCTGCGTCCTGTGGATGTTTCACTCTCCAGGTCTCCTCACCAGTCATGTGACTGAAAACTATGAGTTGTTGGTACTTGCGTGATGTAGTCTGTAAGATGACCGTGGAGAGGACTGTTGCTTTAAGACGACGTTGATTCTGCTGAAGAGAGTTGTTTGTGGCTAATGTGCTTCCCTTCGAGCGTGTAATTCTGTGAGATGGCCTTTGTCTCTCGAGTCCCAGCTGAACACGCTCCTGCCGCAAGGAGATTTCCACAAGGCCTCGGCATATTTTTGGGGGATTTTGCGAGAGATCAGCGTCTCTGCTAAGATTTCAACTTGAGAGGCTTCACGGGTTTTGTTCTCGACAGACAACACATTACATGGCAGAGTGCTTTCTGCAGCGCACGCTCTTCTCTGTGTCTCTGTAATGGGATGCAGTGATATCACACAACTCTGCCATATGTTTCGAGGATAAGAGCTGTGTTTACTTATCTAATCGCTGTTAAATATAACATAAAACACTGAGACATGTGTATTAGTAATTATACCACAATTATACCTCAATAATGAAATCATCTCACCCTCATAACACAAATAACCTCAGTGTTATTTTACTATTATTTATATAATATTATATTTTATTAATATTGGAATTAGATTTTATATATTTTTTGGTAATTTTATAATGTGCTTTTGTCATTTTACTTTATATTTTATATTTTCAGTTTTCATTCTTTTATTTCAGTTTTAGTAGTTTTGTAGATTGCTTGTGTTATTTTTATTAGTTTAAGAAATTTCTATTTAGCTTTTTTGTTTCAGTTTGTTTTGGTAATTATGTTTATAGCTTTTTTCATTTCAATGTATTTTCGGTTTTGTTTTGTTTTATTTAAGTTTTAGTCATTATATTACATGTTTTTGTTATTTTTTGAGTACTTAAAATATTTCTATAACGTTTTTTTTATTCTGTTGTGTTGGTAATTATGCTTTTGTCATTTTTATATTTTTTTTATATGTCTTTAATTGTATTTTTGTACTTCAACTTTAATTTAGTTTAATATAATTCAGTTATTTGCTTTATTCTGCTTTATAATTGAATTATTCACAGTGTTGAGCTTTAAAAAGTACTTTAAAAGTTGTTTATGAATCTTGATAAATTCCTTATACAAGGAAAAATTCAAAATATACATGATAACATGCAGCAATTTTCCATTTTAAACATGATGCATACCTTCCCGATAAGTCATGAAAGAAATGTTTTTTGACCTTTTGACCTGAAGTGTTGTGAGGAACTGCTTCAGACGTGGCTCATCCAATCAGATTTGAGCATTGCATCTTCTCTCTCTTCCTCCACAGGCGGCGTCTTCAGCCCTCAGCAGTTTGGGTCACGTCTACACGGCCATCGGCGACTATCCCAACGCCCTTGCGAGCCACAAGCAGTGTGTCCTGCTGGCCAAACAGTCCAAGGACCAGCTGTCCGAGGCCCGTGAGCTGGGCAACATGGGAGCCGTGTACATCGCCATGGGTGACTTCGAGAACGCCGTGCAGTGCCACGAACAGCACCTGAGCATCGCCAAGAGCCTCGGAAACAAGCGCGAGGAGGCGCGCGCCTACAGCAACCTGGGCAGCGCTTACCACTACCGGCGTAACTTCGACAAGGCCATGTCCTACCACACACACGTGCTGGAGCTCGCTCAGGAGCTGGAGGAGAAGAGCATCGAGATGAGGGCGTACGCAGGCCTGGGACACGCTGCCCGGTGCATGCAGGACCTGGAGCGAGCCAAGAAGTACCACGAGCAGCAGCTCGGCATCGCTGAAGGCCTGAAGGACCGCGCCGCCGAGGGCAGGGCTTCGTCCAATCTGGGTGAGCGCTGGGGAACACGCTTCACAACACCACAAATAACCACTTTAGCTCAGTTTATCTGTCATTTTATTAGATTTCAGTATTTCTAAATAGCTCGTTGTTAATGCTTTTGCCATTTTTATTCGCTTTTTCTATTTCTTACTCAGTTATTTCAGCTATTTCCCAAGTCGTTGCCAAGTTTTTGTTGGCAAAATTGAGCAAAAACTAGAAATGCATCGATATTTTGGCTGATACCGATAACCGATAATACTTTATAGTTGAAAAACGATTACCGATACATTTGCCGATAATAATACTTTATAGTTGAAAACCGATAACCGATACATTTGCCGATAACTCTAAATCCGAATTTTTATATCATTTTTTTAAACAATTTAAAATCATCATGGCGAACAGAGCCTAAGTGTTTTAGCTGAAGGAAATAATACATTATTTATCGGCTTTAATACATCGCCCAAATTTTCTTCTCAGGACGATAACATTAAAAAATGAACATGTATCGGCCGATACCGATATGGTGGTCGATATATCGTGAATCCCTTGCAAAAACTCATGTCAAATCATATAATCAACTTGAACAGTTGATTCATAATTCATAATCAATCTTGCTAATATTCGAGAAAATAGCACTCATGATCATGTGATGTTGTTTAGCTATATCCCGTTGTAAACACAAAATACAATAATTCATTCATACAAGAGCAATTCCTATCGAATGTTTGGGGGCATTTTTATTCCTTGTGGTGGCGTTTTCCAACCTTGCACAACTCCAATTTGTGTAAAAGTCAGACTAGCTTGCTTGTTTTTAAGGTGTAATAAAGGGCTGTATTGAACTGTTTTAATAGTGGTTTAATTTCACAGCGGTGACAAACCGTCCTGATGTTTATATATATGAAGAGTTCAGATGCAAAAGCCTCTAAATGCCATTTGAAATTTTCTTCTTTAATGATGATTTTTATCAAACTTGTATATTTAAGTTCAGTAATTTCACTTAAATAACAATTAATAGGTAATTATCATTGCCATTTAAGTGGAATCACTGAACTTAAATATACAAGCTTGATAAAAATGATCATTCTAGAAGAAAATTTCAAAAGGCACTTATAGGCTTTTGCATCTGAACTCTTCATATATATATGTATATAAATGTCTTGCAAAAAGGCCACTTATCTAGTCAGAGAGCAAAAAAGCAGGTGTTGAGCACGGCGACGTTTAATTGGTACTTCTCCCATGGGATTTTGGTGCATCACTACTTTTGGAAAAACGAAACAGCTGAAGATCAGCAGCCCAAGCTGAGACACCAGCTTAAACTAGCTAAGAGCATCAGAAAACCAGGTTTAATGTGTAAACAGCAGGAAATGTTCCATAGAGGAGCGAATTTAAGCTGTTTTTGCTGAATAAATGACAAATTCACATTTTTAGGTGAACTGTTCCTTCAATTAAACAAAGCTGGTAGAAATGACAATTCAAAGCCTACCCAAGAAAATAAATTAAGGCCAATACATAATGTTATTAGCTTGAAATATACAGTCATGATTGCTTTTGCGCATTACATTTGTCTAGTTATTAAGAACAACAGCGGGGATGAATATTTATGGGTCTATTTCCAGTTTAGTGGCTCGACGACTCTTCGCTCCTGCAGGGGTCTAAACCTTCGGTGTGCCAGACGCACGGCTGATAAATCCAAGCCGTCCAAACCGAGTGTTTCAAAGCCTGTCTAATCTCTCACTCTGACTTTTATTGCCCCAATCTCACGTTCCCTCCCTCCATCAGTCTGATCCGAAACGCTCCGTGCTCTCAGATAAATAAATAGATGAACTCCCAAAAGAAAAATGTTGCCACAGGACTGTTAATATCAGGATTACGGTTGAGTGCACACGATGGTGAACATTTTTAGGAGTCAGATCATGTCTTTTGTGCTGGATTTGTACATTTAAAATGCGAGTGCAAAACTCTTAAGCATGATGCATGGTTTATTTAGCCCATTTCATCATCAGTCAGCAATGTTATTAGACGGTGTATTGTATCCATTTGTGTTTTTCTTAATATTGTCTTCTTCTATAGCAGCCCATAGAACTGCTTATGGTTAAATGATGAAGTTTGGCACACAAATAGAGGACAGTCTGACCGTTAACTAAAGCAAATTTGGAGTCTCTAATTCATTTCCTCTAGCGCCACCAGCTCTCCAAAGTTGCACTTACAATTTGAACCATAAGGGCTGGAAACAATATTATTTTTCAAGACTATTCGATATTTTTTCCCCCACCTTTAGAATTTCAAACTGTCCGATTTTCCTGAAAATTGGCACAGATCATCTTCAGACTGTGCTGGCAAAAAGTTATTAAAAGCTTTTTGATAGACCCAACCGTTTTCCAATAACGCACCATTGGATTTGACAAAAAGCATGTCAAAATGGAAGCGAGTCGACGCATATCTCTGTAACTCTTTAGCGTATTGAGACAAATCTTGGTACATGTCATCACAGGCATGATCTGAGCATATTTGCAGAGTTTCGGTTCAGTGCCACATACTTGTCTAGACTATTCTCTTTAGATTCAGCGCAGCATACCGTGTCAAACGATACCCAATTTCCCCATGTCGGCCATCTTGAATTTAGTCGTAAAATGCTGTATTTGATGAATGCATTTGCATATCACTTCAAAACTTGGTATGTGTCCTCTGCACCGCATGCCTTGAAGCTACTCAAAAAGTTTTGAGATAGCGCCACCTTTTGGTAAATAATAATAATAATGTCATTTAAAAACAAAATGCTAATAGCGTTTGATTCATTTAAGCTATTTTAATGAAACTGGTCTTCATAGATTCCTAGAACAATGGTACTAGTTATGACATATTTGTCCGCCATTTTGAATTTCTCCTAGACCGTTGGTCCGATTTTAACCCAAAATGGCTCATCTTTAGACTATGCCGGCAAAAGAGTTATTAAAAGCTTTTTGGTTAGATGCCAAGCTGGTTCTGATGCTGTAACTCTCCAAAACTTTTGGAGATTGACACCAAACTTTGGTTTGGACGTGTCATTGTGACCTCATGCTGACCACACCACAGTAATGTGGTTACAGCGCAACCTAATGGGCAAAAGTCATAAGCATTCGAATCATATTACTGGTGATTATATTCATATTTTTCAGCAAATGTCTTTCATTTCTTATTGCTGCAGTTGCTTTTCTATAGTTTAAGTTTTCCATATAATATTTGTTTGATTTTAGTTCAATTACCGAAAACAAATTTGCATAATTTTGGCGTTAGTTTACAATAACAACACTGTCTGCAAGGCAAACATTGCTTAGGAGAGTTATAATACAGGTCTTCTCCATAAGCTGCATGATTTGAGTTTAATAACTGTGGTTATGTGTTTAAGATCTGTATGAGCTGTAGTGTTAGTGAAACAACATTTGTTCTATTTTTGCGATCGTGAAGTGTTGATGAATTTCCATAGTAGCACAAGGAAGTCCATAGGGTGATATTTATGGCCTGTGAAGCTCTCATGGAAAAAAAAATGAAATCAATTTCTTTCCGCTTTTGCGTACGGCTGTGATAAATTTGTATTGGAAGCTTGTGCGATCGGGTGAGCTCATTCAAACCGGAGATATAAATATTACTAGATTACTCCCAGCGTCTCTGAGGTTGTTACTCTGCAAACAGGTTTATTGTTCAGACCTAATGATGTCGGCGAGGTTGCACAGATGAATAATGCATCTTCTGCAGACTCATGCTAAGCTTCTGAAAACGACGGAGCATCCCGTCGCAGGACAGCAGCGGCTCGGCTTGATCGATCAGAGTTATTAATAGCTGGAATAGTCGCACTTATAAAATGAACAATCTCACGCCGCTGAGATACCTGGAAGTCCACGAATTGATCTCGCTGTCAGAGGTTGAGTCTGAGAAAGCCAACTGATGTTTAAAGACCAAAGCAGGGGTGTTTATTAAAGCTTTACTTGTATACTGATCGGGCTCAACAAACATGTTTTATTAGCTACTGATGTCCATATCTATAACATACCTAAATGCTCTGGAAGAAAAAAAAATCCCATTCATTTTCTCCATAGAGACATTGATTTTTAATGGTAATTATTAGCCAAACTGAAGCCAAAGAGAAACATCGTTCATGAATGCATTTTGTAATATATAATGTTATATTTAATAGTATAGTAAAATATTATACTTTAAAATTTTGTGATAGATGTATTAAAAATATAGCATATCTCATTTTACATATACTGTTTCATTTTCTCATAACAGAATTAAGTGCACAATCATGTGTTTTTTATGATGTGCACATATTTGTGTTTCTAATAAGTCATTTTACAAATGTTCTGAATTTTTGGAGAAAATAATCTCCAAAAAAAGTGAGCAGTCATGCATAATTTTGGTGATTTTTGTCATATGCACAAACAATTTTTGCAATGCATATTCAGAACTTGGCTGTACCCAGAACAGCATTGTGATGCTGCTAGTACAGTATATATAGGTTTAGTGCCGTAAGATCACTATGGAAAGGCTGGTATAAGTGTTTTTTATAGAAATGCCTTATTCACTTTTTATCTTTTTGCATCTTTTTATCTCTTTATGTACCCCTTTTATTTGGGCTATGTTGCATGTGCCTTCTGAATGGACCAAGAGTATGGAAATAAAGTTGATGACATCTATAGATTCCTAAAGATTTAGCATTTAGCATTTTAGACCTTATGATAGCATCATAAGGTCTAGTGTGGATTGAATCAGAGTTGTGTTTCTCCAAGCCCGTTCCCGCTCAGGTGGGATGATGCGTGGAGTATCGCTTTAATGCTCTCAACTCATATTTTATTAAAACTGGTTTTGAGTTTGGTTGTTGTTGCGATATTTAAGCCCTGAGCAACGTGAATTTGATCCCTTTTGTGATAGTGCTGAGTGGACGGTAACTGGAGGCCATAAACACACTGCGGTGTGTGTGTGGATTAGGCTGTAGGTTTGTGAGGTTAAAGCGGTGTGTTTCGGTGTCTGGGTTGTGTTGTGTGTTAGTGAAATGTCTGTGTGTTTCAGATGAATGATTAGGGGGGGAAATCAAATACATTTTTCTCATAAAAAATTAGACAGTGATTTAAAATGCAATTAAATAAACAAACAAACAACAACAAACACCAGGTTCGCTGTTCTTGTTGGTAGAGCTGTACAATTTGGCTCAATTTTTTCTGATTATATATCAATATAACTATAAAATAATTCTTGTTTTGTTATTATCATACAAAATAAGAAATTATTTGTAATATTTCACTGTAGAATTAAGAAAACCTGTTAGCAGTGTGTTTCAGTAAGGTTAGCGGGTGTGTTTGTCTGTGAGTGTGTGCATGCGTTTGTGACTATGATTCGTTGTGTGCGTGTTTTTGTATGTACAATATATGTGTGTGTGTGTGTGTGTGTGTGTGTGTGTGCACTCGTTTGTGTGTGAGATTTTCTCCCATGACTCTTGTTTTAGAACATTAGACATTGTTGATATTCATTTTGCACGCTCGCAGCTGCAGGCAGAATATTAGCCGGTTCATCTCATTTACTTTTCCTTATATTAATATTCCGAGTCATTTAAAGACTCATGGAGGTGCTTTAGGACTAATGCTCCTCTCTAATGTACTGAAGAGCTTCTCATGAAGGAAAGTAAATCATTATCTACTGTTGAACACCCCACACTGCTTGAAGACTACGCATGTTGTGTTCATATATGCTGCGGTCACACCATATCACAAGTATTAAATCTGGAGATGACGTTGGAAGCCTTCATGGGAATCGTGCCTTTCTATGGCAACACTGAATCTGCGAGGTCAGGTGGTACAAGTTGGACATTTTCGAGTTGAATTCTCGTTATTATATGCATATTATATTATATGGCGTGAATCGGTGAATGCACCTTTAGTCGGGGTTAGAATCAGGTTTTATTTAACATTAGTTAAAGGAGTAGTTCACTTTTAAAAAAAAACTTTTGCTGATAATTTACTCACCCCCATGTCATCCAAGATGTCCATGTCTTTCTTTCTTCAGTCGAAAGGAAATGAAGGTTTTTGATGAAAACATTCCAGCATTTTTCTCCATATAATGGACTTCAATGGGGACCAAACGGTTCAAGGTCCAAATGACACTTTCAGTGCAAACTGCAAACTGTTGAAAGGGCTTTAAACGATTCCAGACTATGAATAAGGGTCTTATCAAGCGAAACGATCGCTCATTTAATAAATAAATAACAAAGTTTAAGTTTTATAAGCTCAAATGCTCGCCTTGCTCTGTTCTGTGATGAGCATTCGTGACTCTCCTGTTCAAACTCGTTTATCAAAATGAACAAATCTTTTTCAGAGTCATTTGGTTCATTCAACGAACAAAATGAACAAATTAGCTCGGAAAAAGATTTGTTCATTATGAACAGGAGAGTCACAAACGCGCATCACAGAACAGAGCATGGCGAGCATTTGTGAAACTTAAACTTAAAAACTTATATAAAACTTAAACTTTGTTATTTATTTATTAATTGAGCGATCATTTCGCTTGATAAGACCCTTATTCACCGTCTGGTGTCGTTTAAAGCCCTTTAAAGCTGCACTGAAAGTCTCATTTGGACCTTGAACCGTTTGGTCCCCATTGAAGTCCATTATATGGAGAAAATCCTGGAATGTTTTCAACAAAAACCTTAATTTCTTTTCGACTGAAGAAAGAAAGACATGGACATCTTGGATGACATGATGCTTTTCACTTTTGAAAAAACTTTTGCTGGTAATTTACTCACCCCCATGTCTATCTGTCCTCAGTCGAAAAGAAATTTAGGTTTTTGATGAAAACATTCCAGGATTTTTCTCCATATAATGGACTTCAATGGGAACCGGATGGTTCAAGGTCCAAAAGACAGTTAACAACAGTTTCAGATGCAGCTTCAAATGTCTTTAAACGACAGCAGACGATGAATAAGGGTCTTATCATGCGAAACCATCGGTTATTTCAAAACTTATTCCAAAAATGTAACTTTTCTAAGGACAAATGCTAGCCTTGCTCTATTCTGTGAGGCGCGTTTGCAACGTCACGTATTATGTAATTACGTTCAAAAGGTCACGGGCGACGTAGCCGAAAGTACAGAGTCAGAGTGTTTTCAAGTTGAACGCATTGGTTGAACGTGCAAACTAACTCAAACGTCGTTTACAAAAAAAGGAATTAAAAGGAAAAACAACGATGTCGGACGATTTTGATTCTGTACTTCCGGCTACGTCGCCCGTGACCTTTTGAGCGTAATTACGTATTACGTGACGTTACAAACGTGCCTCACAGAATAGAGCAAGGCTAGCATTTGTCCAAGACATTTGAAGCTGCATCTGAAACTGTTATTAACTGTCTTTTGGACCTTGAACCGTTTGGTTCCCATTGAAGTCCATTATATGGAGAAAAATCCTGGAATGTTTTCATCAAAAACCTAAATTTCTTTTCGACTGAGGAAAGAAAGACATGGACATCTTGGATGACATGGGGGTGAGTAAATTATCAGCAAAAGTTTTTTTTTTAATAATTATATATTATATAAAATATCAAGTAAATGTTTATTGAGACTAGCAACTGAATTAGCAGCGCTAACGGGTTCATATCTCAGGGTGCTCACCTCATTTCCAAATTACAAGTGTGAAACGTTACTTAAAGAGCCGTTAAAAGCGTCATTAACACGAGGTTAGGATGCATTAACCCTGGGTGAAGTGTAGTGTGAAAAGCCTGTTTGATGTGTTGCTTTGACAGTTGTTACCAGCGGTCACGTTTCCACAGACAGTTAGTTCTGCTGTGCCGTCTCCAGTGCAAGAATGCGACAGCGCGCCAAAACCACCAGAGATTCCGAGGAAACTGCAATATTCCAAAATAGATCTTTGAAAATTCCAAAGAATTCCGAAGACTCCCGTTACTCTTCCACATTGAGCAGGGTGTTTATCAACAAGCTGTGGCCGGTAAGAAACACTGACCACGCTCTCGTTTGCCGAAAGTGGAAGCGGAGAATAAACACAAGCTTTTCCGCCAAGAGACCTAATGCAAAATTAATGCATCTGGGGAACTGTTGCCAGCCGCAGTTTTCAACTGTTTTACTGTTCGACTGAAGCCAACAACAAAGCTGACCCTAGACTCCCAAGAATCTCCACCCGTTCAAAGTCTGCCATTTGTTTGTCCCCATTTTCCCTTGAGCTTTTGGAGACTGTAAATCACTCTGCAGAATATCGGGCCTGGTTAGCGTTCACCGTTTGAATGGGAGGAGACGAGACTGGAATGGTTTTGAGGGACAGACAGGAATCATAACAAAGGCAAAAAGCTTTGCAACTGGCATGCTGAAATACAGCTGCGCTTATTATTATTATTATTATTATTATTATGTTTTTACTTTCCGTCAGACACTTCTTTTTGCAGTCACTTTGCGTTCAATTTTGGTTTCCGTTAAATGAGTAGAGTGTGTGTTTGAGGTGAGGCTTTTCTTCAGCCGTGAACCAGCTGCAAAATGAATCACAACACAATAAACTTTAATTTGGAGCAAAGCGATGTTTGAAAATTGGAAAAAAAAAAGCTTTAAAGGAGTTGTTCACTTTAAAAAAAAAAAACTTTTGCTGATAATTTACTCACCCCCATGTCATCCAAGATGTCCATGTCTTTCTTTCTTCAGTCGAAAAGAAATGAAGGTTTTTGATGAAAACGTTCCGGGATTTTTCTCTATATAATGGACTTCAATGGGGTCCAAACGGTTCAAGGTCCAAATGAGAGTCTCAGTGCAGGTTGAAAGGGCTTTAAACGATTCCAGACGATGAATAAGGGTCTTATCTAGTGAAACCATCTGCCTTTTCAGAAATAAATACAAACGTTTAGGTTTTATAAGCACAAATGGTCGCCTTCTGTGATGCGCGTTCGTGACTCTCAAAATGAATGTGAATTTCGTTCGTTGAATGTACCAAATGACTCGAAAAAAGATTCGTTCATTTTGATGGACGAGTTCGAATAGGAGAGTCACGAACGCACAACACAGAACAGAACAAGGCGAGCATTTAAATGTTTATAAACATATATATCTTTAAAAACAAATATTTATTTTTGAAATGAGCGATCGTTTCGCTTGATAAGACCCTTATTCATCGCGTGGTGTCGTTTAAAGCCCTTTGAAGCTGCACTGAAACTCTCATTTGGACCTTGAACCGTTTGGACCCCATTGGAGTCCATTATCCTGGAACGTTTTCATCAAAAACCTTCATTTTATGGAGCAGTGAGCTCATTGGCTACTGATACAGCAGGAACCAATCAGCTCTGCCCTGTAGACTCAGAGAATGATGTGATTGCAAGCAGATTGAGCCTGCGCCATATAGAGTTTCACGATTTTATATTTGAGTTGTAAAAAACATTAACGAGTGAGACTGACTCGATTACGTAACATGCAATGCTTTGAGTGTTTTAGCATAAACACTGATTGGTGCATCTCTTTTTGATCAAATTAAATAATCTTGTTGAAATATGCTCTTATTTATTTATTGATGGACTGAAGTGTGCTATGGTCACACAGCCCTTTTGAGCTCAACTTGTCATCATGACACGATTTTGACATGAAACCAGAGAATATGCGTTCTATTATTAAATGCACTATTAAGAATTGAACACAAATCTAATGACTGCCGGGTGATCGGTTTCATTTAGTTGTCAAAATCTCGTCAGAGAGGTTGAGCTTTGAAGGCGAGTCCATGCTAAAGCGAATTAATTCGGGGCGTCACAGCCTTTACGGAAAGCTTGAAAGCGACAGCTATGTAATGAGTTCAAGTAGGACGCTCCCAGTAAAAAATCAAATAAAAAAGTCAGTCATTTGGGGTTGAATATTGTGCCATTTGAAGATTAAATTACTACATTTCACATGCATTCAGGCGAAACGACTGCCTGGGGAGGGAAGTATTTTTAATGTTTGTTTGAAGGGCTGCCCATCAATCGTTCCACATAGCAGGACATCAAAGCTGGAAAGACCTCATCAAAATCCCACTTCTGCTAATGTAGAGCCTAGCATCTTCTTTAGCCTTATACTGCAGCATTGTAATTGTTATTCACCCCTTACAGCAGATGCTGAGGAGTTTTTAACCTTTTCACTGACCTCCGATCAGTCTCAGATCCTGTATCCCCTGTCTCCTGCGTGTCTGCTCGAGGGATTTAACTTTAGCGTTCCTGCAGCGTCCGCAGGTGACCGTGTAATCCTCTTAAGAAACCTAACAAACAAGTGCTCTTTTTGTTTGGTCGTCTGATCCCGTTCTTAACACGAAATGCTGAAGATAAAGCCAGCTAGGGTGTGATTGTTTTAGTCGCAGTTGCTTGTTAGCATACTATTACTTAAATTGTGCAAATCTGTGATCAAATTAGACATAGTGGCATCACGCGTTTCCCAAACAATTGTTGTTGTTGTTGTTGTTGTTGTTGTTTGAATTTAACATATTGGCATTTTCATGAGCAACTTTAAATCCATATTTGATATATTTGATTAACACAGTCCAAAACATACACACTCTGTTTGTGTATGCGTGTGCTTGTCTGTTTATTTTATTATTCTATACGTGCATTTTAAACGATTAATCGCGATTAATCGCATCCAAAATAAAAGTTTGTGTTTACATGATATATGTGGGTGCACTGTGTATAATTATTTTATATATATAAATACACACACATGCTTGTATATATTTAAGAAATATTTTCATGTGCATACTATATATATAATTATATATAAATAATATTTTTTTCTTAAATATACATTTGTGTGTATATATAAAATAATTATACACAGTCCACCCACATGTATTATGTAAACACAAACTTTTATTTTGGATGCGATTAATCGCTTGACAGCCCTAGTTTTAAGTATTACCGTATAAATTTCAAGCCATGTTGCGTACCACCAGGGGGCGCTCAGCATACCCCATTCTAAGAACAACTGGTGTAAATGATCCATTTGTTTAAGTAGATTGTGCACAAACACTCCCTACTGTTTGTGAATTATTAGCAGTCCCTTCTGTTAATTTGCAGACAGTAGGGAGTATTTATGGCCTGACCGTGTAGAATTGTTCAGCTCAGCATTTCTGTTTTTAGTTCGTGTTTACAGCAGTCACATTGGACAGAGCCAATATAAAAGTGCTTCAGTCGTTTAGAAACTGAGAGATCTGTAGGTGTAGGTTTTTTGAGTCTGGCACCTTTCACTTCTCATGTCTCAAAGGATTCATTTTCAAACAAGTCTCAAGATTTGTTCACTGATAAATGAAGAATCATGGGGTTAAGTATTGATAATTAGCCTCTGAAGGGCCTGGGCTGTTTTAGAGGAAATATTTGTGAATAGAGAAGAGCTCTAATGGGCG
The DNA here is from genome assembly GCF_016745375.1 of Pimephales promelas. Next base: position 39,955,772 of record NW_024121210.1, on the reverse strand, counting down.
CTCAGTGTCATGATACCAGCTTGGCACTGGATCTAATTGGATTTACCACATGCTGGTAATCCTGCCTTGGCACATGAGTATTGACACTGAGCAGATGGGCAACCCCTCACCCATTCTGATACCTCCCCACCGTCGCCTCCTGCTTGCACGAGCGCAGAAGGACTCCCTCAGGATGCCATCAACAATGGCTCCAAAAGTCCCTTTCATCTTGCATGCTACTTTCCCCCGATGTGTTTTCATTGGCGTCCCGTTCCCAGAGCTCATTTTCAGGTCAGCCGGCATCTTTGACAATTACACAAACGGTCGCCACAGACTTCCCAGTTTCGCCCCACTGACACGTCTTGTTTTCCGCTCATCCCAGCAGTTTTCCTGATCCCCAATACTTAGCTCTGGTTTTCAAAGGAAAAGAAACCCAGTTGAAGCACATGGCGATGTGGTGTGGACCACAATTAAAGTTTCCCTCAAACCCTTTTTCCATCAAAAGTATTCATTAGCCCTTTTCCTCCCCTGTTCCCCTGCACTGGAACCGGAGAGGCGGGACTGTGATGTTATGACGGTAATGATAATTTGGTGGAAAAGTGGTGAGACAACATTAGGGGGACCCAAAATTTGCAAGACGTCTCCCAGGACTGAGCAAATCTGGTGGATTTGATTGTCATCGCCTCATGGCGTATCTTTGGGGCGCAAAACTGTGATTCGAGACTATGGAAATCAGATCTCCTTTTTAATTAAAAGATATTTCTCCAAGCCTCAGATCTTACTCCTTTTTTTCCCGTTTGGGGTACGTCGTAGTTCAGGGCTTTCTTAAACGTAAAGCTAATCTTTGACACACGAAGAGGGACGGAAGATATCGAAAAGCCATTTCGGTTGTCCTGCCAAGCATGATAAGCCTGAATAAAATGATTATTTTCTCCTTCACAGGAATCATCCACCAGATGAAAGGGGACTACGAGACTGCTCTGAAGCTGCATAAGGTTCATCTATCCATCGCTCAGGAGCTAAACGACTACGCCGCCCAGGGCAGAGCGTACGGGAACATGGGAAACGCGTACAACGCCCTCGGCGCCTTCGACCAGGCCGTGCGCTACCACCGACAAGAGCTGCAGATTTCCATGGAGGTTAATGATCGTGCATCGCAGGCTTCGACACACGGGAACCTGGCGGTGGCGTACCAGGCTTTAGGGGCTCACGATCGAGCTCTGCAACATTACCAGAATCACCTGAACATCGCTCGAGAGTTAAGGGACATCCAGAGCGAAGCTCGAGCCTTGGGCAACCTGGGGAATTTCCACTGCTCACGGGGAGAGTTCCCCCAAGCCGTACCTTACTACGAGCAATACCTACGGCTTTCCCCGGACTTGCAGGACATGGAGAGCGAGGGTAAGGTCTGTCACAACTTGGGATATGCGCACTACTGTCTGGGCAACTTCCAGGAGGCGGTGAAGTATTACGAACAAGACCTGGCACTTGCCAAGGACCTCCACGACAAGCTAAGCCAAGCCAAAGCCTACTGCAATCTCGGCCTGGCTTTCAAAGCTCTTGGCGACTACAGCAAGGCAGAGGAGTGCCAGAAGTACCTTCTTTCCTTGGCGCAGTCGCTGAACAACTCGCAAGCTCGATTTCGCGCCTTGGGCAACCTGGGCGACATCTTCCTCTGCAAGAAGGACGTTCCCGGAGCCGTCAAGTTTTACGAGCAGCAGTTGTCCTTGGCGCATCAGGTCAAGGACCGCAAGATGGAAGCCAACGCCTACGCAGCGCTGGGAGCCGCCTATCGGATGCTACAGAAGTTCGACAAGTCCTTAGGCTATCACACCCAGGAGCTGGAGGTGTATCAAGAGCAGGGAGACATCCAGGGAGAGTGCCAGGCTCACGGACACCTCGCCGCCGTCTACATGTCACTGGGGAAGTACACCATGGCCTTCAAATGCTACGAGGAACAGCTCGAGCTCGGGCAGCGACTCAAGGACCCCAGCGTCGAGGCCCAGGTCTATGGTAACATGGGCATCACAAAAATGAACATGGGAGTAATGGAGGAGGCCATTGGCTACTTCGAGCAACAGTTGGCGATGTTGCAGCAGCTCAGTGGCAACGAGGCCGTGCTGGACCGTGGTCGCGCCTATGGGAACTTGGGAGACTGCTATGACTCGCTGGGAGATTTTGAAGAGGCAATTAAGTATTACGACCAGTATCTCTCCGTCGCACAAAGCCTCAGCCACATGCAGGACCAGGAGAAGGCATACCGAGGTCTTGGTAATGGCCACAGGTAAGAATTCAAGTCCATTTGACTTATTTGTTATTGACAGTGGCCCCCAGAAAACATTTACAGTACACACACAAACGACATTTATGAGATAGAAGACAAATCAAACCATGTTGGATCTGCAAATAAATGTTTTCTGGAGTTGTTTATAATCTATCTTTAAAATAAGATACACGTCCTTGAGAAGCAACATCAATTGTATTTTGTCTCACTGCACTGGCAGATTTTGTCCTTTTTGTGTAACTAGTTTATATTTATACCAAGTGAAAAGATCTGCCGGTGCAGAGAGACTCTTGTATTTACAGTATGATGCAAACTATGAAAACAATAACTAATATCTTATGCAGTGTTGTTTCTCAAGTAAATAATAACTTGTTTTAAGGATTTTTAGATATATTAAATGGGAAATCCGGTCTTAAGAACTCATTATGATGTAATTTTTTGAAGTGTAGTTAATGTTTTTTAACTACATATGTGGAAAATGTTGTTTGTTTTAATATTTTGTTTGATATTTTAATGAAAATACTGTAGTATAGGATAGTATAGGATATTTTTTTTTATTTATTTGTTGTGGTGTTTTTGATGAAAACATTCCAGGATTTTTCTCCATATAATGGACTTCAATGGGAACCAAACGGTTCAAGGTCCAAAAGACACTTTCAGTTCAAACTGCAAACTGTTCAAAGGGCTTTAAATGATTCCAGACGATGAATAAGGGTCTTATCAAGCGAAACGATCGCTCATTTAATAAATAAATAACAAAGTTTAAGTTTTATAAAATTAAAATGCTCGCCTTGCTCTGTTCTGTGATGTGCGTTCGTGACTCTCCTGTTCAAACTCATTCATCAAAATGAACAAATCTTTTTCCGAGTCATTTGGTTCATTCAACGAACGAGTTGACTCTTAAAAAGATTCATTCATTTTGATAAACGAGTTCGAACAGGAGAGTTACGAATATACATCGCAGTACAGAGCAAGGCGAGCATTTGAGCTTATAAAACTTAACTTTGTTATTTATTCATTAAATGATCGATCGTTTCGCTTGATAAGACCCTTATTCATCGCCTGGAATTGTTTAAAGCCCTTTGAACAGTTTGCAGTTTGAACTGAAAGTGTCTTTTGGACTTTGAACCGTTTGGACCCCATTGAAGTCCATTATATGGAAATCCTGGAATGTTTTCATCAAAAACCTTCATTTCTTTTCGAATGAAGAAAGAAAGACATGGACATCTTGGATGACATGGGGGTGAGTAAATTATCAGCAAAAGTTTTTTTTAAAGTGATCTACTCCTTTAAGGCGATTTAAAGAGACAGTTCATGCTGTCATGGTTTACTCATCCATATGCCATTCAAAACTTGACTTTGTGGAACTCAAAAGAAGATATTTTCAAGAACTGTTTTTGTCAAAATTATGACAGTGTACCTATTCCTTCAAGTGTCGAAATACCTTTTGACACCACTTTAAATAGATATAATCATACTAGTCATACAGAACTGCAATGTAATATGCTTTAGACATGCATATTAGACAGACCAGATTACATTTATAATGGTGTGTGGGTGATTCATTAGCATGTTCGAGCTGTGGAGTCTTGATGCAACAGGCTGCTTGTTATTTCAGTTGTTATAATCTAAGAGAGGCACTTACTGTATCAGGAGGGACTGACACCATGAGGTCAGCAGGCGGACACAGAACATGCATCAGCATTCGCATAAGAACTTGAAGTAGATATGTTACGAGCTTGCCATCCAGGCTGGACAATATCAAATATTTACAGTATTTTCTGACTTAATCTTTTAAAAGTGTCACGTTATATTTATGCTCTTCTTATTTGGCCATTACTTTCCTTCTTTATGACTTTTGAATATTTATTAGGGCTGTGCAAAAATTAATTGCGATTAATCGCATCCAAACTAAAAGTCTGTGTTTACATAATATATTTGTGTGTGTTGTATATAATGCACACACATGCATGTATATATTTAAGAAAATGTGTTATTCATATATAAACTATTTATATTTATATAATATAGATTATGTATTTATGTGTATATACAGAATTTAAGCGCAAATAATTCTTAAATATATACATGCATGCATAGGCACACACACATATATTATGTAAACACAGACTTTTATTTTGGATGCGATTAATCACAATTAATTTTTGCACAGCCCTAATATTTATTAATATTAATAGCATCTCGCTAACAAGCAAAGTTGGAGTACAGATTGTTTCTGTGAATCAGTTTGAAGGATAAACATTCTGATTAAAAGATTTGTTTGATCCAAAACAAATTTTCACACAAGTCTTTGTGGCATTTGATAAACAGCAACATTCACTTAAAAATATTTAGCATTTTAGTATTTGAAAAAAAATTTGAGAGATAACGCAAGCTTTTTAATCGATTGTTGTTTTAGCTCCTCTTATGTATTTTATAATTAGAATTGTGTATAATTTTACTGTCTTCTACAATATGATTATTGTTTTACGAGCTGATATCAAGCTTCTTTTAGTAAAATAGCTCTTTCACACGTGAAAAAAAATCATTCATAAATTTTAAATGACTTCAAGTGAAATTACTTCTAGGATTTGTTTGCTTGATCTCTCAAAAATGTTCACAGAAATACACGTTTCATGTGATAAACAGCAACATTTACTTAAATATTTTTGTAGATTTTAATATTTAAAAAGCTACATGGAGACTCGTGTTTATATTTTTGAGAGATAATCTTTGAATCATAAGTTTGAATCTGAATTCAGTGAATCAACATCAGAAAACAAAACACATATTGCATCCCAAATGCATATAATACCTGCAAGTAAAAATGTAATATACAGTAATAGTTTTCAGCTAATGATCTCATAATGTTATATATATTTTATAATTCGCTTTCATCCTTGCATTAGGATTTTTTGTGGTGTATGAAACGCAAAGTTACACAAAATATATATTATATATATATATATATATATATATGGAGATTTATTTTTTTCAGCCATCTTTGATCAAATTTACAAACGGGGCACATAATTCTGTCTATACAGGAGAAGGGTCTGGATTTCTGTTGAGACAGATTTAGAATTTGGCGTAAACAGAATGAGAACATGGATCATCATGCCTTATTCCCACTGTGCAGCTGGTGGTGGTGGTGTAATGGTGTGGGGATGTTTTCTTGGCACACTTTAGGCCCCTTAGTGCCAACTGGGCATCGTTTAAATGCCTGAGCATTGTTTCTGACCATGTCCATCCCTTTATGGCCACCATGTCCCCATCCTCTGATGGCTACTTCCAGCAGGATAATGCACCATGTCACAAAGCTCCAATCATTTCAAATTGGTTTCTTGAACATGACAATGAGTTGACTGTAGTAAGATGGCCGCCACAGTCACCAGATCTCAACCCAATAGAGCATCTTTGGGATGTGGTGGAACGGGAGCTTCGTGCCCTGGATGTGCGTCCCACAAATCTCCATCAACTGCAAGATGCTATCCTATCAATATGGGCCAACATTTCTAAAGAATCAATGCCACGTAGAATTAAGGTGAAAGGGGGTCAAACACAGTATAATCCTTTAGCTGAGTGTATATATATGATGATATTTTGGCTTGATCTGTCAAAATGCGAGTTATGTGCACAGCTATATGTACACGTCTGCTCAGTGTGATCCGCCACACATCCATTTTAATTACGATCCAATCAGCCCTATAAGCGTTCCAGCTCCCGTCACAAACCCTCGTGGATTCTGCTTACCTAAACTCCCCGCACGTTCAGTATACACGGGCATGGAAATATGATGAATGGTTTGCTGCAGGGGCCTGTCAGAAGCTCGACACTGCGGATTGTGGGGAGAGAACTCACACCGGGCCCAGAAACGAGCAAACCTCGTCCAAATCCAAACCCCCATCCTTCCCACAGTCCGACGGGAAGGTAAATCACACTGTCAGCTGTGACAATGCGCTTGGACTCCCCTCAGCGGAGAGCAGCTTTACCTCAGATAGCACACAACAATCCAACAAGAACCTCATTAGAGGCTCGCGTTAAAAGCTATTTGTTTCATTTATATTGAAATGAGGCAGGACCTTTCGACGAGACTGATGTTGCTGTAATTTCGAGTGACAGGACAACAAGGGGTAATGATGCATTGCTTTTATGCTACCTAAGTAGTGAGCGAGTATGAATTAAGCCTGGTTTTGTTATTCCACAGAGAGTCGGGATTGAACTCGCTCTCCCGATGGATGAGAGCGTATGGACTGTATATTTCTCTTTGTAAATGAAGTCGCAATGTTGCTCAAATGGCTCGTATCGATCTGAAGCGCGCGGCCCCTCGTGATTCCCTCACATGCAGTATTTTAGCACCATTAAACTAGACTGATAGCACCGTATTTCGAGATTCTGCTTCATTTTTGTATTAAAAGGAACGCATAAATCTCAAACGTAGTCGAATTGAAATTTGTTTTACACTTATTTTTATTTGATTATTGCAGTCTGGCAGCCGACGACACACTGTGAGCTGATGAAGCGACGAGGCAGATTTAACCGTAATAAAATAAAAGTCCTGCTTTGTTAATCCAAGGAAAAGCACTAAGATCTAATTGGATGAAATATGCACTTCGATTGTTTTTTAATTATGTATTTATTTACAGTGTGGCTTATTCAATCTGAGATTTTGGATCTCTTTCTTACTAAGTGTAAAATTCACTAAGAGATATTTATTTTATTTTATTTTAAGTTTATTGGAATAAACATAAGCTCATGTTTTATACTACAACATTTTAGCCGAGGCTAATTCTCAATGTTACATATAGATCAATAATTGGTATAATTGGTATAGATCAATTATATTTGAATAATAACAGTAATTTTAATGAAATTATTAGTATTAATAATTAATTAATTATTTTTTCATATTTTATCGTATTGCTGTTGATGTTATTTTTTATAGCAATTTATTGCATTTTATATGGACTGGGTCTATATATATATATATATATATATATATATATATATATAGTTAGTATTAATTGTTGATCTTATTGCGGTTGATGTTATTTTTTTAAAACAATTTATTTAAATTGCATTATATATAGTATACACTCACTCTAAAAAATGCTGGGTTGTTTTAACCCAATTTTGGGTCAAATCTGGACAAACCCAGCCATTGGGTTACATTTTTACATTACATTTTGTCCATTACATTTTTGTCCAATGTTTGAGTTTGTCCATATATGACCCAAAAAAAAAACAAACCCAGCTTATTTTTTAGAGTGGTATGTATTACAATGTGTGTCCTCAGCCAATTTTTTTTTAGTATTTTGGATCTACTTTATTATGTAAAAATCAGTAAATATTAGAAAAATTATATTAAGTTAGTGTGTGTGTATATATTATATATATATATATATATATATGAAGAGTTCAGATGCAAAAGCCTCTAAATGCCATTTGAAATTTTCTTCTTTATGATGATTTTTTTATCAAACTTGTATATTTTATTTCATTAATTTCACTTAAATAGCAATTAATAGGTAATTATCATTGCCATTTAAGTGAAATTACTGACTTAAAATATACAAGTTTGATAAAAATCATCATTAAAGAAGAAAATTCAAATGGCACTTAGAGGCTTTTGCATCTGAACTCTTCATATATACACTCTAAAAAATGCTACGTTATTTTAACCCAACTTTGGGTCAAATTTGGACAAACCAGCCATTGGGTTACATTTTTACATTACATTTTTAATCCCAATGTTTTGAGTTTGTCCATATTGACGCCAAAATTGGGTTAAAACAACCCAGCTTATTTTTTAGAGTGGTATGTATTACAAATGTGTGTCTCCGCCAATATTTTTTCAGTATTTTGGATCTACTTTTATTTGTGTAAAAATAGTAAATATTAGAAAAAATATATATATTACACACTCCAAAAAATGCTGGGTTGTTTTAACCCAACTTTGGGTCAAATATGGACAAACTCAGCTGTTGGGTTACATTTTTAACCCCAGTGTTTGGGTTGTCCATATTTGACCCAAAGTTGGGTTAAAACAACCCAGCATTTTTAATCCAGTTTTTCAGTTTCATCTCAGTATTTTGACTAGTTTTTTCCTAATGTGTGTGTGTGTGTGTGTGTGTCTCAGGGCGATGGGGAACCTCCAGCAGTCTCTGGTGTGTTTTCGAGAAGCGTCTGGTGGTGGCTCATGAGCTGGGCGAGTGGTGGAGGGAAGGCTCAGGGCGTATGGAGAGCTGGGCAGTCTGCACAGCCAGCTGGGGAACTACGAGC